>VTPC01090849.1:183412-490899 GCA_011009095.1 Ignelater luminosus | reverse complement strand
GAGAGAGAGAGAGAGAGAGAGAGAGAGAGAGAGAGAGAGAGAGAGAGACTATGCAATTTAAATTCTGCCATTGGTAAGTAATTACATTTGTAAGTGATGCGCCCTTTGTCGTACTCCAACTCGTAGGAACTTTATTCTTGGCAGTCAGAAAAACAATTATCTAAGTTAAGTCGAAATGGAACTTCTTGCTTTATTATGTTGCTCTTGCATTCAAATTTAATGTTGGCGACAGTAAGCACTATTCAACGAAAGCTGGAGTTTTTCTCTAGATACGTAATGTAACCCATTATGAGAAAGACCAAGTCGTGTTCTGATTAAGTAAGTCTGCAATGTTGTTACGATAATAATCAGCATGATCCATAAAGCCTTAAAAGAGAAAAAAGGAAAAAAGAATCTCAAGCATCAATCGAAAAGGCAAACATCGAAAATTAGCCTCAGGAGATTTTAGATTTTGATTTTATTATGATTTTTCCCTAACACAATTTATGACGTTGAAACACGCAAAACTCGACAACTGGTCTCCGCAAGGGGGCGTAATGCGATGAGCAGCAAGCTGCTCTCCATTTTATCACTACATTCTTTAAAAACGTAGTGTCAGCTAGAAACATGCAAGGTTTCCAGGTCCCGTCCGGCCCGGCCCAATTGGAAACAAACTTGACATGACAAGAAAACTTGATAACTTACTACGGGTCGAAGTCTCCAGGCCTAGTCCGGTCGGGCCCAACTGGGAATAAACTTGACATGACAAGAAAACAACTTGAACAACTTCTTAATCGGCCCTTTCGGTCCCAGCAGGTCCAAATGATCAAAACGACCTAGTCCGACCCGGTCCATCTGAAAATAAACTTGAGAACTCGAGAAAAATTTTTGGTCGGCCCAAAACGACTGACAAGTCCAAACGACAAAAACGGCTTGACAGGGTTAAACAGCCTTCCAGAACCGCAAGGGTCGAATGGCTTGAAAGACCCGAACAACCTGAAAGGCCCGAATGGACCGAGAAGCCCGAACGACTCGAGATGCCCGAAAGCGACCCTACGGGCCTGAAGGGGCAGAGCAATTAAAACGACCCGACATGGGCCAAATTTACTGTTAATTCAGTTTCGAGGTTCCCACCAGGTTCTTGCAGGCGGCTTAGTCATGAAAGCAAAACCCAATAGGTAGCAGCTATAGACGTCTTTTGAAGAAACAAAAAGCATGGCGTTTTCAATCCTCAGCAACTTTAGAAAAACAAGAAGCGCTAAATTTGGGTTATTTATTTTCCTCGCTTTAAAAGTTGTAAAATATGGTACATCTTCAATTATATTTTAATTATCTAAAATTTCAATCTCAATAAACAAGAGGGTAGTACTACTTAGGTGGCTTTTCCCATGTTTGCTTAAATACCTAAGGATTCTGAACCTAAATTAATAGAATAGTATACAACGGATAAAATCCGTAGAGCTTTATTTAGATATTTTCTAAGATGTTGATTAAATACTTTTTGTTTATTTTAAACGAAATAGCACCTAAACTCCTGCAAATAGAATCAATGGTAATTTTTTAAGTATTGTTAGAAAGATTACTCACCACTTGCACACATACCAGAAAAAAAGGTTGTAACGGTATCAAAATAGATTTTAAATTTAAATTTTTTTATTGCTTTTGCAAGAAGATTTATCCAAAGCTAATAATAACAACAAATATATTTTTCTGGCATTTATTAGCATCATTTACACTATTTTTTATTTCGTTGTCAATCGTAATTGCTAAAATGAAAAGCATAAATAATTAACCAACAATATTTTCACAATTTAATGAGCTTTTCACCGAAAGAAAATTAAGTGTCATTTTCACTTTCAGATTAATACAACTTTAAGATTAATGAGATGCAAATCATTGAGTATTGTCGTATATGACGTCTTTTCTTGCACTAATAGACAGTTGCATAATCAACCTTGACCATGTTCAACCACAATGCAAGCTAAAATACAACAATTTGGGTCAAAAGTATTCGATGCTAGCCAAAAATGTAAAACAAACTGATTCATTGATAGCTTGCGCCCTATCAATAAGAGGTATGTATACACACATAAATGAATTGCTGCAATACTTTTATTGTGTATTCACCACGTATCCGTTTAGTATACAACATCCTAAATAGTGTTTAATTGTATGTTACGAAAGAGCTGTTGGTTATTATGTTATTATTATTATTATCATCCAGACATCGTATGTATGTTAAACCTTTTTAAAAATGAGCCCAGCTGTCTTGTAACGATAATAACGTTCAATTCATTTTTATTTTGACACCAACTGAAGTTTCAATTTAATAAATTAGCTTCTGTAAAGTTGAAATATTTTTTAACTAAAAGATTAAACAATATTGTTACTAATAGTCCGATCACCTTATCGATATTTATTCTTCAACTTAATAATCAAAATTAAAATTTTATACGCGTAACGTAGGCGATAATACAGGCAAGCATATCAGTTTTTAAACATAAAAAAGTGAGTGGGCTTCATTAATCTTGTATGAAAGGTTTGCAAAATTTAATTGAGGATTTAATGGTAGGTTACACTTTTGCAGTTTCCATCATTTCTGTTAGTAATAAGGCTTTTTTCAACTCTTGCACTTTTAACATATTTTTATGTAGCCGTTACTTCTTTTCTTTGTTTTTTTTTGTCAATAAATTAAATATGATCTTTGTTACTTATTTGTGATTTTTAACCTTTTTGCCTGATTAGAAGATCCAAAATTATACAGATTTTTTTTCTATATATTGCATCGTGTCGGAACAAGCAAACGTGGACAACTGGTCCCCGCAAGAGGGGTGTAATGGGGTGAGCAAAAAGCTGCTATTCGTTTTGTCATCAGCTAGAACCTTGCATGGCTGGAAGTCTCAAAGAACAGTTCAATCCGGCCCAACTGGGGATAATATTGACGTGACAAGAAAAAAATCCGGACACTTCTTGATTGACCTTTTCGGGTCCGACAGGTCCATGCCTGGCCGAACTGGAAATAAACTTGTCGCAACAAGAATAAAATCCGGACACTTCTTGATTTACCCTTCTTGAATGGCCCTTTCGGGCCCGCTAGGTCTGACCCGGTCCAACTGAGTATAAACTTGACGAAAGAAGAAAGAAACTCGGACGACTTCTTAAATGGCCCTTTCGGGCCGATCAAAAAGCCCGAAAAGTCTAAACGACCTAAACGGCCCAGCAGCGCTAAGAGCTCCAAATTATCCGACAGCGCCAAACTGCTCCATTGACCCATCGTAGGCCCACAATGCTCGATTAAGTTCGACACTGAAATCCAAGACAACCGAAATTTAAGTTTTGAGCCGGCCAAGCAAAGGTCCGATCAAAAAGCCCTGTCTGCAAATCTCTCCAGCGTCAGTCGCCACAGTTACCGCCATAATCATAATGGTCGATGAAAAGAAGAAGAAGAAACGAATACAAAACCTCAATGGAAAAGGCAAAAACCAAAACTGAGGCTCGGGAGACCATAATGTAGTTGCCAAAGCCGTTAATGGTGTTGGAGTAAGTAAACCTTGATAACAGCTCCCCGCAAAGGGGCTTAATGCAGTGAGCAAAAAGTTGCTTGTCATTTTATCGTCAGTTACAGCCTTGCTCGGCTCGACGTCTCTAAGGCCAGTCCGCCTCGGCCCAACTGGAAATAAGCTTGACGCGACAAAAAAAAAACTTTTGGGCTTATTAAAAAACTCGAAAGATACAAACGGCCCAAACGGCCAAGAGATTCAAAGTAACGAAGATTTGAGTTTTGAGCCGGCCAAGCAAAGGTCCGACCAAAAAACACAATCCCTGAAACTTTCTAGCGTCAGTCACCGCAGTTACTGCCATAATCGCCATGGTCAATAATTGTATTTGAAAAAGAAGAAAGAAAAAAACGTAAAGTCTCAATGGAAAAGGTAAAAACCGAAACTTAGCTCTAGGTGAGGAAAAGACTGCTTGTCATTGTATCATCATCTAGAACCCTGCCTCGACCAGAGATAAACTTGACGCGACAAGAAAAACATTCGAACAATTTCTTGATCGGCCCGAAAGGGCCAATCAAAAATCCAAACAGATGCATGCCTTGCCCAATTGGAAATAAACCTGACCCGATAAAAAAAAACTCGGACAACTTCTTGAATGGTCCTTTTGGGCCCGACAGGTCCAACCCAGCCCAATTGGGGATCATCTTGACACGAAAACAAAAAACTCGAACAATTTTTTGATTCGTCTTTTCGGGCTGATCAAAAAGCCCGACAGGGCCAAACGACTTAAACGGCCCGACAGGGATAAGAAAACCAAACCGTTCGATAGCACCGAACTGCACCATCAACCCAGCCGTAGGCCCGAAATGCCCGATACATTTTGAAACTGAAGAAGCCGGTCGAGCAAAGGTCCAACCAAAAAGTACAATCTGTGGAGCTTTCTAACGTCAATCATCACAGTTATTGCCACAATCGCCATGGTCGATGATAGCTTTGAAAAAGAAGAAGAAGAAAGTAATGGAAAGGCAAAAACCTAATCTGAGCCTCGGGAGATTTTAATGTAGTTGGCAAAGAGCGAATTTGAAGATATTATGGTTTTCTCCTAAAGCAGTTTGTAGTGCTGAAGCAAGCAAACCTTGACAACTGGTCCCTGCAAGGAGGGGTATTGTATTTGCGGGGAGCAAAACATTTTATCATCAACTAGAACCCTGCACGGCTCAACTGTAGAAAAACTTGACACGACAAGAGAAAAGTCCGAACAATTTCTTGAAAAGCCCTTTCCGGCCCGACAGGTCTGCCCAGCCCAATTGGGGATAAACTTGATGCGAGAAGAAACAAACTCAGACAATTCTTGAAAAGTCTAAACGACCTAAACGGTCCAACAGTGCCAAGAGATCCAAATTATCCGCAGCACAAAATGCCCGATAAATTTTGAAACTGAGATCCAAAGCAACCTAAACTTGAGATTCGGACCGGTCGAGCAAAGGTCTGACCAAAAAGTTCACAGACTAGGCTTTCTAGCGTTAGTCACTGCAGGTACTGCCATAATCACCATGGTCGATAGTATCTTTGAAAAAAAAGAACAAGAAAATAATGTAAATTTTCAATAGAAAAGGCAAAATCAAAATTTAGTTCTGGATGAGAAAACAGCTGTTTTTCATTTTATCGTCATCTAGAACCCTGTATTGCTTGAAGTTTTCAGGAGCAGTCCGAGCTGCCTCAACTGGAAATAAACTTGATACAACAAGACATAAACTTGGACAACTTCTTGATCGGCCCAAAAAGGGCCAATCAAAAAGCCAGAAGGGTCCATGTCTGACCCAACTGGGAATAAACTTGACGAGACAAGAAGAAGCTCGGAACTTTTTGATTGACCTTTTCGGGCCCGACAAGTCCATTCCCTGGTTCAACTGGGAATAAACTTGACGCCACAAGAAAAAAAACCCGAACAACTTCTTGATTGACCCTTTCGGGTCCTACAGGTCCATTTCCTGGCTTGATTGAGGATAAGCTTGACGCGACAGGAAAGGAAGTCGGACAACTTCTTGATCAACCCGGAAGGGCCAATCAAAAAAAAAACGAACAGGTCCATTCCTGGCACAACGGGGAATAAACTTGAAACGACAACAAAAACCCGAAAACGACTTGATTGACCCTTTCGGGTCCAACTGGGAATAAAAGAAATTAAATTGGAGATTTAATGGTAGGTTACACTTTTGCAGTTTCCATCATCGCTGTTAATAATTGAGTTTTTTCAACTCTTGCACACTGAATATATTTTTAACCGTTACTCCTTTTCTTTGTTGTTTTGTTAATAAATTAACTACGACCTTTGTTGCTTATTTCTGGTGTTTAACCTTTTTGCTTGATTGGAAGAGCTAAGACTATACAGATGTTTTCCTATATGATTTACTTAGAAGAAACATTTACCTTTCATCATGTTTTTACCGTTATTAAATGTTAAAGAAAGGTTAATCTGATTAAATTAATTGAACTTTATAATACAAAATACTCGACCGATTTAAAAATTCTCCGACTGACACGAAAGTGACGAATTTACACCAACGGGGATTTTTTGCAAAGAAAAATATTTTGACATTATTAATGTCTTAATGTATTACCGCATCACATAAATTGATTATGAAACTTGATTGATAAACTCATATTGTTACATAAAAAGAAAACCGTGCAAAATCAGCAAATGGTATAGAGTTTTGCACAATAAACATTTTAAAAAAGCTTTTCGCCAGTATAAATAATTAGTTTTTCTTTAATTTTTCTTTTATATCTTGTTTCGAATAAACGATTTCCGTGGTAGCTAAAAAGTTAAATCAACAGTGTAACGGATATGTTTTACAATTTAGGTATTTTTTAGTAATTAATGAAGACACGGAAATGATTCTTTCTCTACTTATTAGGTTTGTAAAAGTTTTGTAGAGAAGTCCGTTGGTATTTAAACTTTCGTGGAATTCATTAATAATAATCTTGAGTAAAATCTAATAGGTGGAAGAGAAATTTTGTAATATATTTAATTCTATTGTTGAAGAATTGAGGGGAGGACTAGTTTCCTACCCTAAATAAAATCGTTACGCCACGGAAAAATTAAACGATTTCTTTATTTTCGAAATTGACAATCAATTTGGCAAAAACGCTCTTGCATCTTTTTTGTAAAATGCGCCATTTTATAGTTAGATTGGAGTTTTCTGGACCTTTCAAAATTTGTGTTTATTGGAATGTTTTTGCTTAGAATTAATTATTCTCAGTTTATTTAATTTTAACCGAATTTATTTACAGTTTGTAATATATATATGGCACTTGTTTAATTATACGCCAAAATTTAAACACATTAAAAAAAGTTGGTTTATCTTTCTAAGATTTACATATGGGAACATATACATAACTAAATTATTATTATCGTCTTACGAAACTGTCTTTGTTTGCATTTAAAGTATTTAAATAATAAATTTAATTCAACTGATTTATTATTGAATTTATTTTCAGTGTTGATTGCAAATTAAAATAAATTCCTTTTTCTTCCAACGTCGAATAAAACGTAGTCTATATTTTTTTTTGAAATAATGGCCTACAGGTAAAGCGATAATGATACATAACCTATAAATGTCAATTTGACAGCCACCTTTATCTCTCGCCAAAGGCAGGCATTGGTATAAAACCATGTTACTAGATCTATTATATGCAACAATAATTAAAACCAACATTTCCTACCGTCTGATTACTATCATTAAGATCATCTCGCTTCGAAAACTATTACAGACCAACCACCCACAACTTAAATTTCACTTTTAAAACCAAAACTGAATTCCTAAATGCATATTTTTACATAACTCATCTTTAACTAACACGCGAAAAAATTAATCACTCATTTTTTTGCGCCATGAGAAACGATTATGCATGCCATGCATTTAGACATTACATTGTGAGAACTGTCCGAATAAAATAGAAAAATTACTATTACATCGTGTACTCCTTTTTTTCCTGCATTATTTATAATGTCACTGCTCGAATAGAAAAAAAGAGGATATTGTTTCTAATCTTGTAATGGAAAATTGTTTATATAAAAAAAGAACCAAGAAGAAAAATTATTATAAAGGTTGATACAATGAAGTTGCGAAAGCGTGAGACGGCTTCGACTAAAATAGAGAGACTCAACTTCTTTCATTATATTATTATAAGGAGCGGTTGGTTGTCATAATAATAGCATAATACCCACTTATAAAATTAATGCATTATTTCTGAGTAATCGTAAGTAACACTTGTGTATAAAAAAAGAAGAAATTAGCAATTGCTACTGTGTATGAATTTAGAACTGGTTATTCAAATGTTTGTGTATTAATTTGAATTTTTACGAAACAAATTGGTATGATGGTCAATTAAAAATAAATGAAACTTTTAAATTAGGTCAATTGGATCTGTTGAGGTTATGTAAATTATCAAATCTGCAATTTTATTTGTAAATTGCAATTTAATATTAGGGTAATTATCTATAATAAGCTGAAAATTTATTTTAATTTAAAGATATGTAAAAACTAATTTGACAAACCTTTTAAATCTCGAATTAATCATCTCAAACAAGAGAGTTGAACCTGTAAGTGCATCACAAGTGCATTAAGATTGCTGTAGGTACGGAAATAATTAAACAACAAAATGTATTTCAGCTCATGTTAATTTAATAAACAGTGGCTTCTGAAATTAGTCTGTTAATCTAGCTCATCCAGAGCATACTGCAATGACCCTAAGAGATAAGATCCGCTACGGAGAGTTATCATTTCTTTGAATACAGATTTTTAGAACTCAAAATTCGATGAGACGGATTAGTACTTTTTTGTCCTGCTCCTTCTCCCGTCCCTGTAATACTGATCCATCAAACCTTTCATTACAATAACCAAATTGCTAGTTGCTTAGTTGCCAGAGTCTACCCTACAGCAAACGTAGAGCGATCTCGGATTACCAGCGCTGCCCCTGGGTCTATCACCTTAGACGTAAGATAGCCAGGGTACAGCGAGGATGAGGTAGGACCCAAGGATGATGAAGAAACGGGAACCATTACCGTCATCTGAACCGACCGAACACGGAACTGTCTGACTTTTGATTCAGTGGCCTAGAAACGTAGAAACTTAATTCTATTTGCTTAATTCGGGTTAGATTAGTTTGCGAAACGGAAGAAAATCAAGGCGGAGTATGCGAACATGTTCCTATTGGATACGAGCCATCTCGAATTTCTAAAAAACCTTCTACAAAAAACACCCAAAAAGAAACCTTCAGAGAAATTCTTCTGTACTGACAGGGTGGTGAAGATCAACTATTATTATCAGTTATTTGCTCATCTACTCGTAGCGTCCGCGCCTTGGCTTGTTTACAGGTCCTGCTACTCAAAACTAACAGCATCGTCAGCAACCATTTACTTTGAGCACATCACCAACACAACAGAGGACTGGAGTAATACATAATGATAGCGGTAGGTGAAACAAGAACGATGGTTTTTTCTGGTTTTTTTACGTACCTACCTTAACAATTTCCTTCCTCCAATATTTTCTAAGAATATTACCCATGGCTACAAACTTTTACGTTTTATCAAGCATCCTGCTGTTTCTGGGTACTCTCAGTGTCTTTCACAAAAAAGAAGCAACCTTCTCTGATGGTTCCCTTCAAAGCTTCAAATGAGGCAGTTTTCCATAGGCACCGCGCAATAGAAAACAAAACAATTGAAACTGAGATTAAACAGACCACGCACCACTCCTGTGTACTACACGAAGGCGCCTTAAAAAATTCTGCCCTGATCTGAAGATATTTTTAGGCCTCGAACGGTAAGACGCTTTTCATACTTTTGAGGTAATATTCCGTTGGTTATATAGTATCTACAAGTGTTTAAAGGTAGATTTCCAGCGTTTTCTCCAAGATGTTCAGCACCGTTTTCAAAAACATTCGGACAACTTCTCGATTGAAATCCGAGCTGGCCCAACTGAGAACAACTTAACACGACAAGTAAACACTTGGATACCTCTTGATTGGCCCTTTTGAAACCGACAATTCTTAATTGTAGCTTTCGGACCCGACAGGTTGGACACAATCCAACTGTAGATAAACTTGACACGACAAGAAAAAACCTGAATACGTCTTGATTGGCCCTTTCGAGCCCGACAGGTCCGACTCGGCCCAACTGTAGATAAATTTGCAGCGACAAGAAAAAACCCAGACACTTTTTGATTGGCCTTTTCGGGCCCGACAGGTCCGACTCGGTCCAAATGTAGAAAAGTTTAACGCGACAAAAAAAACTCAGGCAACTTTTTGGCCCTTTCGGGTCAAATGTTTTAAACAGTCCAACAAGACCGAACAGAGCAGGAAGAGTTGCTGAACAATAGAACAAACACGATGACTTTCCTATTTATGCTTTAGGATAGCAACTATAGAATCTGCCAATGTAAAAATAGGAGTTTTACGTCAAAGTGGAGAGAAAAAAGTTAAAGATAAAGAAGCAGAGTTAGTTTTCATTTCTTCTTAAATTATTGATTGGTCTAACATTTAAATATGTGCTCTAACTAACCGTTACAAGCAGGACCAAACTGCCCGATAAATTTTAAACTGAGATCTAAAGCAACCGAAATCTGAGCTTCGGAACGGCCGAGCCTAGTGTGTGTCAAGCTTTTTACCGTCAGTCACCGCAGTTACTGCCATGATCTTTGACAGAGAAGAAGAAAACATTGTAAAGCCTTAATGAAAGAGGCAAAAACCGAAACTTAGCCTCAGGAGACCATAATGTAGTTTGGGAAACAGCAACATTGGTTTTATTATGCTTTTACGCTAACTCAGTTTGTGGTGTCGGAAAAGGCAAACCTTGACAACTGGTCCTCGCAATGGAATGTATACTGCTTTTTATTTTATCATCAGCTAGAACCTTGCACGGCTCGAAGTCTCCAAGACCACTCCAGCCTCAGTTCGGTCCGGTTCAACTCGGAATATACTTGGGCAACTTCTTAATTGGCCCTTTCGGGTCAAACATTTCAGACAATCCGAGCGATCCAAACGACCCGCAGGGGCGAGCGAACTGGTCGGTCTGATACTGTTAATTCCAGACCAGTCAACATTGTTAAACAGTTCGGTCGGGCCTAACTGGGAATAAACTTGACGCTACAAAAAAACTCGAACAACTTCTTGATTGGCCCTTTTGGATCGAAACAGTCCGACGGGACAATACAAACAACCCGACAGGGCCGAGCAAACTGGTAGGTCCGATAATGTTAATTTAGTTTCGGTTTCCAGACCAAACAGCATTGTTGGACAGGAGAATAGACACGATGACTTTCCTACATACGCTTTAGGGTGGCATCTAGAGAATCTGCCAATAGAGATTTTTACGTCAGGTGAAGAGAAAAAAGTTAACGACGAGAAAAGTAAATTCCTAGCGTTTTTTTCCAAAATGGTAACAATTCTTTCAAGAATGCTTAGACTTTTAATAACATTATGAAAACCAATAAATACGTGTATAAGTTCCTACTTTCGATTTGCAACTTTATAATTCTGTAAATTCTAGATTTTCTTTTTGTACAAATATCTAAAGATTCTGTTGTATTTTGAATGGCATGACGCAATTCGTTCTTTCGAGCTAATATTCGTTTGGTTATTTCGTGTCTACGAGTGTTTAAAAGTAGATTCCCAGCGTTCTTTCAAAAATGTTCAGCGTTGTTTCCAGAATTTTCAAACAACTAGTAACATTAAGAAAACCCATATTTGAAGTCCCTAAGTAACGGTAATCAGACAATTGAAAGCGATCGGCCCTGATTTCAATCTAACTCGCTACAGTTAAGTAGTTCAATACGAACAGAAAAAAAAAGAAATTATTTTGTTTCGTATTTTGAAATATCCATTCAAAGATTAATTCTTACATAAATAATGTAGTGATGTTAATTCATTAGCTGTTTGTTTTCTATCTCCACAACGATTTGGAGAAAGTCAAATAAAATTAAAGATGAATATTTGATATAAGTGCAGTTTAAAAATGCAGATCTCGTAGTGAAAATGGCATTGACATTATTAGCCACATTTAACAAATGGAAAATGTAGTAAAAGAGCAGATTTTACAAATTTTTACGAGCAGTTGATTGAACTTTGTCGCCAAGCAAATTAACCTTTTGCAATAGCACTTAAAAAAGATTCCTAGTTAAAACCTGTCTCTTCTGTGTCTCATCCCAAGATAAATTAATTCGAAATTGAAATATATTAATTAATTTCATATAAATTATACTACACCTTTTAAAGTTCAATGCTATTTATCTATTCTTACCTCTTCAGGGATTTCCACATATTCCACGCCGTGTTGTGCTGTTGCGTTCGGTTCCACAGTCCATAATTTCAGTCCACTTTTCTTTAATAGCCCGTCGTTTCTTTTCAAACTTAAATTTAGGGGTTTCCCAAAGACCTTCAGCCTCAAATTGGCGGACTCGTCTTTAAACGTCTCCGTCGTTTTGCTCTGATCCTTCGTTTTTGTGTATTTCGAATTTGTTTCACCTTCTAACGAACTATCTTCTAATTTGTTACTGGGATGATTCGTTTCTATACTTCTTCGTTTTACGTGATGTATTTGAACTACTTCGTATTCAGGAACTGAAAAAGTTAAAAGGAAAGGAAAATAATTAATTAAATTAATTACATTTTTACAAAGAAGATGTCGGAAATAAATTTCGTTGTAATAAATAAATAAATTAGTTATGGGTAATAAAGAAAAAGACGAAAATATTTGCAAAACAAATTTTTCTAATTTTGCATAAAATTATTAATAATTTGGTAATAATAATAAATAATTCGATATTTTAAGACGGATTTATGGAATAAAACCTTTGAATACCTACGTTATTTTTAGGACTACTACTTACAAGGTTAAAATTGTAAAAATCATTGTTTCACTCAATCTCAATGAATATTATTGAAAACCTCGTAATGATAGTTAGTTTTTACTTTATTAGTCATTGTGTGATTTACAAAAAAATGGTGTAAAAATTATAGAAAAAAAACACGAGTTTTTACTTGGCGTGAGCAAGGGCGAAATGAAAATTTTAAAGATAATCGGTTTAAAAATATGTACAAGAATTATTTAGTAGCATGTAGGTCGGTAACATTATCTGTCCTTTTTATGGAGCGTGTATGACCTTGCATTTATTTTCCTGGTTTGTTATTGTTTGTACAATTAACATTTTTTGGTAATTGTTTCTTTTGGAAATCAGAAAGATATTTGTTTTAATTTATGTAAAATCGTAATTTTCTTATTGGATGGATTCGGGCGAAAGAGAAATCTTTAAATTAGTGTAATTTTAGAGCATAATACACGAGGAACCTTCAAATACTAATACAATGTTTTGTTATTATGACCGTGATTAATTTTCCTTACATCGTTATATCTTTTCTCTAAAATTCACAAAAAGCAAAACAGTATACCATTGCGGCCAATACTTTCCTAAATTCCATCACCAACATTTTTTTTTTGTTTTATGAAGACATTAGATGCAAATTTAATGTATTAGGTGTTTTATGTACGACCAGGAAGTAAGAAAATTAAACAGCTTATGAAAGAATTAACGTTATAAATTAGGCAAGCGAAAAAATTCATTCATACAAACAAAAAAGCAGTTTTTCAGAATTATCAAAATATAATAAAATTAAAATACACATTATTGTAAATGCCTGATCACAATAATCGTTAAGATTTTTGCATAATTCTCCTACTTTGAAAAATTAACAATAAAATAATCCGACGACGCTTTCTCGTAACATTTTAATTTTTATTTAATAGTCTATTAACTCTTTCCTGGTTCTTATGCATATTAGCAATGAACAATTTGATTATATGCTAAATATATGTTTAATGCGCATTTAAAATTCAAATTATACAGCTGTTTGCAATTTTTTTCTTTTTAACTTTTTTTCTATTGATTATTGCATTAGCAACAATACCGTTTCCTCGGATTAATCGTAAAAGTCAGATTTTCTTATTAACATTTTATTGAGATAGTTGTTATTTAAATTTTATATAAAAATAATACGTGAAGTGATCTAATGTAACCGGACAAGGTCTCGAAGAGGCCTGAAAAATAGTTCATATATAATGTAGGTTGTTTATTACTGATCAATGTAATTCGATATGGTTATGTTAATAACGCCGCCGCAACACTACTTACTCGTTCTACCGATTCGTAGAGAAAATCACAAGTCAACTGATGTTTGTGACAGTTTCTAATGACTAGTAGGCGTTCGCAGATTATTGGTAGCTCTTTCTGTAAAGAAGAACGAAAAGAAATGGAACTTGTCACAGACAAACGAAGAACTGAAAGCTAGAAAAGAAAACATAATGTTCTTCCAATTTTTTTGCCTCTGATAGAGATATCAAACGCTAAACTACGTAAAATATTAAGCACTTCAGAGTAACGAGCATGTAGAAAATTTCATCACGATATCTTATTTTGTCTTCAAAACATTGGGAAACAAGAGATTTTAAATGAAACTTTAACAGCCTATATTTCGAAAACGCTGCACTTTAGGGAAAAAAGGTTATATGACAAAAAAGGGTTAATCTTTATCGAGAAATGTCTGCCAAATATTAGCATTCATATCTAAAGCACCCTGTATATTTAAAATACCTAAACAACATTGTTATGTTATTCAAGTTTCAATAAAATGTTTATTGTAATATAATTAATTTTTCACATTTACTCGTCTTCCGGATACTCACACGCCTCCCTCCAGAATACTACGCATTCCCCAAGGAGAGTGAGCCCCACATTTTGAGAAACTCAAGATCTAAATAGAAAATTTGTTTCATTAACCCCACTAGATTTTTATGTACAAGAACGTTAGGAGTAGGCAAGCTTTAAGGTAAACTTAACAAAACCGTCCACTCGTACTCTACAATCTGTTTTCTTAACAATTTATATCGTTACTTGTTTTATTTGTGCATTCATCTAGCCAGCTTTGTCTCTCCAATAAACTTTGCTTTCAATAACAACAACATGGTAATCTTTTTGTAAGAAACAGCGTGGTATCCGGTCGGTTCAGATGTCATAGAGTCGCCCGGGTTTCCAAGTCCGGGTCCGTCTGATAATTCCCTTTCCCGCTGTATCCTGGCCACCCTACGTTGGTGCCATCCTACGTAGATCCAAGTGCAGCGCTGGTAACCCAGGGACACCCTACGCTCGGACACTTGAAAAATATTTTCTTGCAGCTGTCAGTGTCTGTTCTTAACACCAGTTTTTGCAAGTTTAGCTTTCTTTTCTCCGTTAAGTGTTCATTTACTTTTCCGTTGAATATGTATTAGAGCCCTGCACGTGGCAAAATCCCCAGGCCTGGCCTGACTGAAAACAAACTTGACATGACCCGAAAAAAACCCGGCAACTTCTTGATTGGCCAAAAAAAGCCGAACGAACCAACAGACCCGAAAGGTCCGAGAGGGCCAAACGACCTGATAGACCTGAAGGGTCGAAAAGTCTAAAAGGCCCGATGGCCCAAACGATCCAACAGGCCCGAGAGATCCAAACGGTTCGATAGACCCGAAGGGCCGAAAAATCCAAAAGACCGAACGGCCCGAACGATCCAAAAGGCCCGAGAGATCCGAACGGCCCGACAGACCCGTATGGCCCGACAGGTTCGACAAGACCGAATGGCCTGATTCACCAGACATAGGCCCGAAAAGCCCTATACATTTTTAAACTGAGACCCGGCCCGACCCAAAGCAGAGTTTCGACCGGGGCCGCGTAAAGGCCCGACTAGAAAACCCGGCTTCTAATTTATTTATTTATTTATTGCCCCCTTCGCGCTATCCGCACAAAAGCTTTCATATCAACATTTGGCACGACGACCTGCAAGGCAACACGTGAGCACCTTTCAGCAAAACATCCGGCGTTCAACCGTATGGAACATCTGGTCAATCATCGACATTTAAAAATGCAATTCGAATACGGGGCTCCACCGTCTTATAATTTCACTATAAAATTCCATCAGTTTCTCCTTCTGAGACCACCGATTTCAACACAGCATGTATCTTGTCCACCAGTAACAGCGCCTCACTGCATTTGCACAACGTAGCACCATCACCGTCGAGGAGACTGGCAACTTCAACCATCAACCGTTACTTGCTGCCATCATCTAGTCATCTCCATGCTCTGTGGACACATGCAAGTAAACAAAGATTAGCGATATCCACGCCACAAATCCAACAATCCATTGCACTTCGATCGAAGACCCCAGAAAGAGGTCTAGAACGGCCACCCGTCTTTAGTGTCTTTATCATCATCACCATAGGCAGTATTCTTGCAATACTGCATAGCTTTGCCGCCCAACGTGGAGCACTTGATTGATTTCTGTGTTGCTTGTATTTTCCAATTTTTTTTTTAGTAATTTTAAATCTTGAAATGCAAATGTGCTCTGGCTGATTTCGAGCAATATTCTGTGTTTCCTTGTGTTTTAGAGCAAGACCTGCTCGAAGTTCCCAGTACAAGCGAATATGAGCAAGTTAAGCTTATTAGGTTAGAAATAATCTTTTAGTCGGTATGTTTGATATTTTTTGTCTTTTTGATCTGAGTGGAACTAAATTGCTCTCAGATTGACGTTACTAACTTATTACTCGAGCAAATCTATTGTGTGTTTTATTAACTTAATTTCCCTAAAACAATAAAACAAACTTCAGTACAGTACAAACTTAAGAACTGCAAGTTGCTGTTCCTAAGAATATTAATAATAACGATGCGCAAAATCAAAAGGAACACTGTGCGGAGGTGGATAATATTCAGATCACAATCTCTAACAAAAATAAAAGTAAACAATAATAATCTCAATTAATGGGAACCTATACCTGCTATTACTTTTAAAAAGGTTGAGGAAACTGTACTCAGAAGAGCCCAATAAAAAACTCCAACTTGAATTAACTCTACCATTTGCGTTTCCACTCAGCATTAGATCTGGCTACCAACCCAGCTCTTTAGATACGTATTAGAAAAATCGACAAATTCGTACAAAAGTAGAGCGCGACAATACTGTTAGAATCAGATGATACTTCGTTTGTTCACTCTGTGATGAAGTCTGCCTGATCAAACGGTAGTAGAAAATCTGTTTACCGCATTATTAAACGGTACACTGAAGTCTCCTATGTTGCTGACAACTCACGGGCTGGCCAACTTCGCTCTGTGCACACCAACGCAGCGGTCATAAAAGCTGTTAAGGCTCAAATTCCACGTAACGTTATTATGTTTAAAAAGGTTTAAGGAACTGTATGTAAAGACAGAAGGGCTCAATAAAGGAAAAGTTGCGTTAGCGCTAAAGTGTTTGAAAAAGTGCAATAACCTGCAGCAGATACCTGCAATATCGTAACGTACAGAACCTTAGCTGTTGAAAAATATCTGTGATATAGAAAATTCTTAACTATTAATGATCTGATACAGTGATAAACAAGTATCTCTAGTGTTTTAGTTGTTATTGACCTTTTACGTTCTAAAAATGTCTCTGTAAACGTTTGCTACAACAAAGGTTCTACAATGCTCTAAACATAAGTTTTAACAGCATAGATCTAGTACACACTTAATCTGACGTCCATGTAGATTTTAGACTTAAGATTTTATAGGTTGAGATTCTCTTGTTTTCCTTTATGCCTAGCTAATAAAAAAACTCGAAATCACATATATGCAGTGTGGTGACTATATACGAGATTGAACATTGATTTTTACTCATGCTCTTATTATCTTCCTACTTGATTTTACAACAAATATGTAATGCAAAGTATTAATCAAAAATTCATAGGCGTCAGACGCTGAACAGTGGAGAATAGGACAACAACAACTGAGATTACACCCACCACTGTTTACTAGACGGAAGTGCCTTAAGAAAATCTAATCTGAAGTCTTCTCTACGTTTCGAATGCAATGACGTAATTTGTACTTTCGAGTCAATTTGGTTATTTAGTGTCTGCGAGTGTTTAAAAGTAGATTCCCAGAGTTTTTCCAGAATCTTCAATACTATTTCTGGGATATTCAGACAGTCGATAGTATTATGAAAATCAATTTCTGTACAAGTTCCTAATATGGATTTGCAAATTTATAATTCTGTAAGTTCTAGACTTACTTCCTGTGCAGTTTTGAAAGGTTTGACGTAATTCGTATTTCTCAATAATATTCGTGCGGTTGTTGTTTAGTGTTTTAGTGTATAGTTCATAATCAAGGAATAGGGCATTCACATCCTGCCGGCAACCCTATAATGCTTAAATTTGTTTTAGATTTTCATTGTCTACAATAATATATGTATAGTTAGTGACTAGAAAAGGTAAAAAATTAAATAGCAATTAAAAAGAAATAAAGAAAAGTTACTATCCGGGCGGGATTTGAAAATTCGACTGTTTGGTAATAGAAGGTGGTTATTAATTGCGAATTTTTTTAATATTCTCAACCGCAAATCGTCGCGCCACTCTTTACAGTTTCACACAACCTCCGCGAATTGCAGACGCTAATTTTGCTTAACTCCTAAATATTTTCTACTTATGGCTTGCTGGATAGTCCGAGGTTTCATCATGGAGTAGCACGCGTCCGCCCCGATTTCTAAAACATGTATGCTCGTTAGTATTGTTGGGATTAACCGCAAAGTTACAGCCAGTTGTGGTTTATGTAGTCGTCAGTTCAAAAAGGGTAGGCGTTAAAACAAACATACGCTAAACAAAAGAAAAACAAATGAATACGTTTTGTTTCAAAGATTCAATTAAAGTCTAGGCGGCGCTACGCGACGCAGTTAAAATTTGTTTTACTTAAGGCTTTAATTAAAAAACAACAGCAACAGGACTCTGATGTTTTTTGATGTTTTTGTTTCGTTTGTTTCCTACCTGTACAATTTTTTCTGTTGCTGTTGTTTTTGCAACGCAACATGTTGAAAAACAGCGGCCAAATTAAAAAACTTTCAATGTGTCAATTGCATTCAAACTGATCTCTGTATTGAAAGTTGTTAAAGGCTTAAACGTGAAAGAGATTTTTGTTGCAAGTGAATTTCACTAAACACTGCAAGAAGACCACTGAAATTCTTCCAATATAACAAAATCGATATTGACTGAAGAAGGACTAAGTTCAAACTTATTTTCTTCTCTCTTCCTCTGTTTTTTTTTATTTCTACACAGAAGACTCAATTAATCAATTCTAAAGTTCGTAGAGCCTGTAGAGAATCCCCCCTTTATATTTTTCAAATGGAAATTGTTTCTCTTTTGATAAAACTAGAAAAAAATGAATTGACTTTTCATCTTTTTTTTTAATTAAGAGTTAAATCTCGCATAATGTCGATAAGGGAATAGGAAAGATGAAAACAAGTTTGATTTAAATTAAGCTTTTGGGCCCAGTCTAATGTTGAGTTTGAAGAAAATTGAGCCTAGATCTTAATTATTTTTAAATCCATCTGTCAGGTCTTCCAGATCGGTTTGGTTTTTTTTTTGGCCCTTTCGGGTTGGTCACTTATAGGACCAGCAGGATTGAATTGTGCCAAAATGATACCAGACCTTTCCAGGTCGCTTCAGTGTTATTCTCTACCTTTTCAACTTCAAATTGGAACCGATCGATTTCAAATTGGACTAATCAACTTCAAGTAGAGACCCATTAATCTCAGATTAGACTAATCAACTTCAAATTGAAACTAGTCGGAACACAGTGAACTCATTGTCAAGCTGATCAGTCTCAATTTGTAGGTGATGTTCTCAATTTGAGATTGATTGGTCTCAATCTGAGCTTGAAAAGATATAGAGAGTGGTTTGATGAATAACTTGGTTCTCATACTCACAGAGGGCGACAGCAACATGCGTACATGTAGTCGTAAAGTTTCCTTTTTGTAGATAAATATTTTATGGTTACAAGTCATTCTGACAGTTAGTTAAACACAAGTCTTCCGAGCAACAGTGCAGAATGGAGAAAATTGCTATTCGGGGTGTGATAAAATTTAACTCAGCGACGGAAATTTAGATAGCGTTTTGCCTGTATCAGTTGACTAATGTCCTTGAACTTTGGGTAAACGAATTCAAGCGTTGTAGAGGTCCGAAAATCAGAAAGCGACAACAGTTTCCATGATATGGTTTTGGCCAAGTACGCGAGCAGTAGAGGTCAGGGGCATATTAACTTTGAGCGAGGTGCAGAGTAATTTAGACATGTTTAAGAAAGATTCAACGGAGTTTTCGAGACGTTTTGTGACAATTGACTAGAGTTGGATTCATCACTATAAATGAGCAGTCCAACCGTGAATCGGCCCTGAGAAAAGCGAAAGGTGATATCGTCAGTTTTTTACGATGCGAAGGGAATTCTCTTAATTGACTACTTTGAGAAGGAGAATACCGGAGAATACTAGGCGGCGCTTTTGGAAAGATTAAAGACAACAATCGTGAAAGAATGCATTGAAATGATGAGAAAGAACTGGCTGAATTAAGGTTTAGAATTTTTCCGCATTCACCCTATCCGCCTGATTTAGCTCGTTCGTACTACGGTGACCAGCAAATAGCCAATAATATTATTTTGGTTTTGTTTAGTGTTTTAGTGTTTAGGTCACAATCAAGAGATCGAGCGTTCAAATTTCACCGGCGGCAACCTTATAGTGTTAGAAAATTTTATTTCTTTTCCCATAATTTATTTATAGGTAATCATTAGAAAAAAATAGAAAACAAAGTAAAAATTTAAAAAAAAATAAAAAAAATTATTACCTGGGCGAGATTTGAACGTCCGACCCCTTGATTATGAAGCAGACTGTCAGTCCACGCGGCCAAAATCTTCGTTTATTATTAAATGCAATTTTGTTTTAATAAAATGAACTGAGAAGGGATAAGTAAGAAATTAACATTTAATGGCAAGTCACCACATTGTATAAACACTAACACAAATTATTCAAAGATCTAATTTATTAATTAATAATTTCTGTGTCAATTTGTTAATATGCATCAATTAGACACTCCATCACATTTGTATTTCCACATAATAGTTTTGCAATATTCCTGCATCGTTCACAAATTATAATTTAAATTTATTCTGAAATCATCCGTCTATGTTATTAGTAGATTCGTTTTGAATACTTACCCAAATCGTGATGTTCTACGTGAAATGTGCTCCTTAATTCATCTATTGTCATGTGTTTATGTACCTGAAACCAAGGAAAAAAAGATTACTATTATTATTATTATTATTATTATTATTATTATTAATAATAATAAAAATAACATTAAGAGGAATAATAAAAAGAAAATGCAAACCTTCAGTTATACAACTTTAAGGTAAAAGTTAACGAAACGTAAGGAACTGGTAGCGATACGAAAAATTGATTATTCAATAAACGTAAAAAGAGAGGAAGAAAGAAAAACTCTAAATGATCAGTACAGTAATTATAAATGGCAATAATTGATTTATCATAGTTAAATGTTGCAGTACATAAATTGATTTGGCTGTGTAGTTACTACCAAGAAAGTGAAAGCAAATCAATTTAAAACTCATCTTTACACAATTTAAAATGTCAATTAGTATCAATTACTCTGGTTTATTTTTTTTGTCTCCTTCCTCGACTTTATCGACAATAATAAATCAGTATAAAAATCTGTGTAACATATTTATTAAAATAATTGACATTTTCATTTATTTCCTAGTAGATATAAAAAAGTTCCTTATAGGGTAGCTGAGAAACGCCTTTTGCCATTTCGAATGTTGTTCCAAGTGATATTATTGCTATTACTATTATTATTATTATACAAGCTACACTGCCTACTAGACGAAAAATAATTGTGCATTTGCATACATGTTTACCTTATTTTACAAAAGAATTTGAAAAACTAAAAATTTAATTATCGAATTATTAGGTCACGTCTCTGCAATATTCACCTTTCGAAAGCTGTTATTGCCCGTAAATCAAAAATCTTCCATTTTGTTTTTCTTCGATCCAATAATAATCGGACAATAGAACAATCGCTCGCTACTTCATGCAATCCGACATTAAAATGTTTAATTTAACTTTATTTTATTGTCAAAGGAAGACCTCAAGGGTTTTTCTAAGGGTGTATCTACCATAAAATTATTGGTTATTATCTAGTGTGTGAGATGTGCTTATTATATTCCTACATGATAACGATGCCACATAAATCACTTTATAATATACATTAAAGTTAAGAGGTTAACATTTAAAAGATTGAGGTTTTAGGACTACCTCTTATTGCAAAACAACATAAAATGTGCAGCAATCATCTTCACACGACTCCAATAACGCATACCTACCGGAATTGATCATCTTCTACAGCGCTTTACAACTATGTACAGTTTGATCTAAAAAAATCTAACCATTAATTATTTCAACTCATATTGCCACATTATAATATGAGTGAAGCCTTGATATCAAAAAACTAGCAGCGGCTGCAGCAACAGTAGTATAGCAGTAGTAAATTGTCGTTATCCTTGTTCAGATCAATGAAAAATCTATAACTAGCCAGAGAAGAAAGAAACAAACATGCAAGTTTAACGAATAAAACACGCGAATCTACTTTCACTCACTCTGCAGACACACAGAGGTTTGAAAATGAAAGGCGAATTTGTTGCAAATGTTAATTGTTAGGTAATTCGCAGGACCGTACTTAATCATTATTTATTGAAAGCTTTCAATAGCGCAGTAATTCAAATTAAGCTTGGTGTGCATCATCTGTTAGATAACAAGCGATTAAATGGAAGAAAATGAATGATTTATAAAATAACAAATTGACTTTCACATAATTGTTTTCAACTAACTTAACCTTTGTGCTTTCTTGGGTTATATCCTAACCTCAATGTATTATGTATTTATTGTTTAGCTGTTTGAATCGTGATAGTCAAGACTGATACGGAAAACAATAACCAATTTCACCTGCTGGCTTGTGTTAATGCATTGAACTTATGATTTCTATAGAAATTATGCAAATTGAAGAGAATCTTCTTGCAATTCGATATCAGCTTAGTTCTTTAATCTGAATAACCGATATCTTGTGAAATGCACTTCTGATTTACCAACCAACAACCATTAAAACAGAATTCTCCCATCACGCAAGGACAACGCCAGGGGGAGATTTTAAATTTGAACAAGACAAAATCATAGAGCTTTGACATGCACACTTAAGGTGACCTGGGGCACCTTTCCAGAAGAAGAAATTGTCGCTTTAAAACAAAACAAGGCCGCAATTCAGGTCCTAAATTACAAAATTTACGAAAATCTTCCAAATTGACCGAATCGCTTCGTATTCGCCTGGCATATAGAACTGAACTATCTAAACATCTAAGCTGTATTTCGGGAACGGAACAGTTCGAACAATCTTCTATTGTTTTTTTGGTACAACTATTTAAAAAAATCGAAACACTGTATCTTTGATGGTAGTTAATTGAAACCAGTAGATAGCCCCATCCATTGCCTTCAATTCTTTACCGCAAAAACAACATCTTCAGGGTCAAAAAAGAAAAAATCCAAAAGAAGCACAAAAGCGATAGCCCACTTGAAACAAAAAACCATTAGGAGACAAGATTTTTACTGTTAAATACTTTCTAATGAAAGAACTCTCTAAAATTAGAAAATCCTAGGTCTGAAGCCGGGAGGGCCAGAACCTTCTCTAACCCCATCTCATTTATCGGCTATTAATCTCGCAACGGTACTAGTTCCGACAACCTTAAATTGGGGGGAGGGAACATAGTCCAGCCACCTCACAACCGATCGATCCGATCGCAATATTTAGTTTCTCCATATCGTCTGCGGTTTGCCCGAAAGCTTCCAAAAGCTTCCCTACACCTTTCCCAATTTTTTTTTGTCTATATTCTTTGAATATTCCCAACTGCAAATCGTTGCTCCACTTTTTACACTTAGGAGCAACTTTCTCGAATCACAAACACCAACCTCCCATTTACCATCTTGCTTAAATCTTTAGTATGTTCTACTTATGGCCTTCCGACTAGTCTGAGGTTTTACCAAAGAGTACTACGTCTCCGTCCCGATTTCTAAAACATGTATGCTTGTTGGTGTTGTTCGCATTAATTGCCAAGTTGCAACCTGTTATAGTTACTATAGTCCTCAGTTCAAAAACGGTAGGCTTTGGAACTCGTTTTGTGATAACAAGAGTTAAACAAGGGAATAACACGCGAATAAGTCTTGTTTCAAAGATTCTTAAAGTACTATATAAAGAATGAAAAATCAAAATCTAAACGGCGCTGCGCGGCGCAGTCAATATTTGTTTCACGTAAGGTTTTAAATCACAGCAGCAAGAATCTGACGTTTTTGATGTTTCTGTTTTGTTTATGTTTTTGTTTTGTTTTGTCTCTAGTTGTATAACAATTCAAACTGCTTGCGTTTTTGCAACGCAACATTATGAAGTATCATCAGCTGAAAAATACTATGATTGTGCTCAGACTGATCACTATCTATTAAATGATCGGAGAGCTCTCTCGCGCCGTTAAAGTTGTTAATAAGTATGGTAACTCAAGTGATCGGTTTTTTGTACAATGAAACGAAAGTTCCAGTCTGTGATACAAAAATAAAGCTCAAAATGTTCTTGAAACAATGAACACTGTAAGAAGGTCATTAGAATTCTCTCGATACAACAAGCTTGATATTGACTGAAGTGGGAAAAAAAGCTGAAGCTTATTTCCTTTTCTCTTCCTCTTTTTGTTTTTATTTTTATACAGAAGACTCAATCAACCAATTCCAAAGTTTGTAGATTCTACAAAGGACTTCTCTTCATGTTCTTCAAACACTTCATCATATTGGAAATTGTTTCTCTTTCAATCTAACTAGAGAAAACTGAAAAAACCGACAAATTCACCTTGCATTCTTTTTTTTTACTAAGAGTTAAATCTCGCTTGGTTTCGATGAGGAAATAGCAAAGATGAAAACAAGTTTTGTATAAATTAAACTCTGCGTCCCATCTGAAGGTGAGCTTGGACAAAAGTGAGCTCGATCTTAACCAAGAACGATGAGAGATAAAGTTTTTACTGTTAGACACGTTTAAATAAAAAGAAATCTTCAAAGTCTGGAGCTCAGAGGGCCAAAACGTCTTTAACTTCACCTGAAGCGTTCATTTATCAGTTATTAATCGCGAAACGGATACCAATTGATGCGTTGCGTCCTTTTTCATCCCCCACCGGCGTCAAACTTAAATGGAGAGCAATTTGTCCCGGTGCCTTCATAAAGGATGGATTCGATTTTAAAACGAGTCTTCTTTGAATGTTCCCAACCGCCTTGAATCACAGACGGTAGACTCCCATTCACAGATTTGTTTAATTCCTTAATAGTTTCTAGTTATGACCTGCCGGCTAGTCCAGGGTGTCACAAACGAATAGCACGTATCCGCCCCAACTTCCCAAACGTGTGTGCTTGTTAGTATTGTTCAGACTAATCGCCAAGTTACAGCCTATTGTAGTTCCTATAGGTGTCAGTTCAAAAACGATAGGCATGAAAACAAAAGCTAAACAAAAGGACAACAAATTAATAAGTTTTATTTCAAAGATTCTTACTATCAGAAGAGAGGAAGATCAGAATCTAGACGGCGCTACGCGGTGTAGTTAAAATTTGTTCTGCTTACGACTTTTAAAAAACAACGGCAACAGGAACTTGATGTTTCTTAAAGTTTCTGTTTTGTATATGTTTTTGTTTTGTTTTTTTCCTATCTGTACAATTCTTTTCGTTGCTGTGGTATTTGTAACACAACATTATGAAGTATCGGTTGAAAAACACTATGCTGTCCTTTGAGATTGTCAAAAACTACTCACCGGCCAAATTATAAAAATTTCAATGTGTCTCTTGCGCTCAAACTGATCACTGTATTGAAAGTCGTTAAAGGCTTAAACATAAAAAAGGTTTTGGTTGCAAGGATAGACTCTTTGAATTTCACCAAACACTGCAAGAAGCCCACTAAAATTGTCTCGATATATCAAAATTGATATTGACTGAAGACGGAATAAGTTCAAGATTTTCTCTTCCTTTGTTTTCTTTATTTTTACACAGAATACTCAATCAACCAATTCCAACAATCGTAGAACTTGTAGAGAATTCCCCTTTATATATTTCAAATGAAAATTGTTTGCCTTTCAATTAAACTAGAAATAAAATGAAAAACTGGCTAAATTGACTTTTCATCTTTTCTTATTAAGAGTTAAACCTCGCTTGGTATCAATAAGGAAAAAGGAAAGACGATAATAAGTTTTACTTAAATAAAGCTTTTCCGTCCAGTCTGAAGTTTTTTCGACCAAATTGGGCCTAGATCTTTGTTATTTGTAAATCCAGTCTGTCAGGACTTCCAGATCGGTTTGGTTTTTTCCGACGCTTTCGGGTTGCTCAACCTTATAGGACCAACAGGATTGAATTGTGCCAAAATGATACCAGATCCTTTTCAGGTCACTTCATAATTATTCTATACGTTTTCAAGTTCAAATTGAAACCAATGAATTTCAAATTGGACTAATCAACTTCAAGTTGCAGCCAATCAATTGATTAGTCTCAATTTGAAGTTGATTAGTTTTCAATTTGAAATCGATGGGTCCCAATTTGAGCTAGAAAAGTAATAGAGGGTGGTTTGATGAATAACTTGGTTCGCATATTCACAGAGAGCGACAGCAACAAGTGTACATGTAGTCGTAAAGTTTCTTTTTCATAGATGAATATTTTATGGTTACAAGTCATTCTGACAGATACTTAAACACGAGTCTTTCGAGTAACAGTAAAGAATCCATAAAATTACTATTCGTGGTGTGATGCAATTTAACACAGCGAAGGAAATCAGTGGAACACTTTGCCTGTATTAGTTGACTAATGTACTAAAAGTTTGGGTAAACGAATTCAAGCGTTGTGGAGGCACGAAGATCAGAAAGCGTCAACAGTTTCCATGATATGGTTTTGGTCAAGTAGATGAGTTAGCAAAGCTCAAAGGCATCTCAACCTTGAGCAGGGTTCAGAGCAATTTAGACATGTTTAACAGAAATTCAACGGATTTTTCGAAACAGTGAACCGGTTCTGAAAAAGGCAACAATCTGAAAGAATTCTTAGGAATGACCAGAAAGAATTGACTAAATTAAGGTTTGAATTTTTTTCGCATTCACTCTAGCCGCTCGTTCGGATTTTACCATCTGTTTTCAAAATTCAAAAGCTTTCTGCCTGGATAGAAATTTGACACTGCAGTATGTTGTCCGGAGTGTAAAAATTTACGGAGACCAGCAAATGGAGAGCCACCCAACGGAAGAAACGTGGCTTTTGCCCGTGGATAGTCCATCTTTGCCATCAGTTGGTAACGTGTCTCTAGAAAGAACCGCAAGCAGCCCCGTTCCGACAGACGCTTATCCGAGAATGCAGAGACCCTCTCCGTGCGTCGTGACTCAACATCACTTAAGAAAGTCAAATATATGCTGCGTTTCTGAAAAAAGGCTTTTCAACCTTTGATTTCACGAACACCGGCACCTCTATTCTATCACCGCTAGCGAGACCAATACCACAGGGACCTCAACTGACAACTTCTTGATATCTTATAGGGTCACCACACCATACTCTGTTACGCCACAACTACTAACCTTGAAGCTGGCTTCTCAACACCCCAACCACAAACAACTTGAAGTCTACAAGACCACTTGAAATGTGCTCTGTACTCCAATCATCGCCAGCCATTGTATCTCACGAGGCTGAAGAAGGGAAGAAATTTTCTTAAGCCGGCATTTGACGATAAATACGTCGAGAATCAAAGTCAAGCAAAGAGGTGATACACAGGAAGTAACCCATTTTAGAGAATCATTGATCTTCTAGGAGACTACATCTAAAAGAGAATTCCTTTTGAGAACAGAAACAGATATCGGGATACTAAATGTAGAGAAATAGAGGAAAAAAGAGAATAATATAGGTCCCACCTTATTTCCTTGTGAAACACTGCAAGCTATAGCATCTTTGAAAAGCTTAACTTTGTGAATCTATGTTGTGTCATATATGTGAAAATGCATTCATTATATTCACATTTTTGCACCTGCTCAAGAACATTGTTAAAAATTACAAACTTACGTAAAATATTGTGAGTTTAATCGAAATTAGAAAACCTACAGAAAAATTTATTATATAATTTCTCACGCAAAAAAACTATAGCAAAGCCATTATGATAATAAAGCAAAATGACATTTTAGACTTTTAAGGCAAGCTTATCATCAGAACAATCCGCCGTAGAATTTCTATTAGATTACATCAAGATATAGTAGCAATAATGGATAAAAGAAACTCTTTTAGTGCTACAAAACAGTTATTTTATAACAATATTGCATACAAAAACCAATCAAGCAGAAACTACAAAAAATTTCGTTGTGACCTCTGGGTTATATCCACTGATTATTTTCCGTATTGAATTACCAGAAACACTTTCTCTATGCAAGTTATTACAAGAGTTTAAATCTCACCGGAACAGATCGTATTTTATTGTAATTGCATTTTTATAGATTTATCTCGCTGAATAGGTTTTAACAAAAGTAAAAGTCGAAATTTAGTTAGCACAAAAAGTGAACCTTATGGTTTGTCTAGAAAAAAAAGTTATTAAACCATTTTTTGCATATAAAAAAGATATAATATTGGTATTTTGTTAAAGGTAAACATTAACAGTTTTTATCGATAATTTAACCTACTACATGCATTTAGTAATTAGTAAGCCTACTCGTATTAAGATGAACAAGTTAATTGCAGCTGTTAAAAAAAGTAATAATAAAAGAGAAGATAAAGTGTAACACATAAAATGCACATAGCAATAATGGTTTTATAATATCACCAGGTAGATGTTATATAACCATAATCTCAAGATTTAAACTGTGAGAATACCACTAAAAAATTAATAACGAATGAAAGTATGATAATAACAATAAAAAAGGTGAGGTTAATTTAATGTGCATATACATTGCATAGGTACATACGCATGACATTTTGTGTAATAATAATAACATATTTATACCAAAGAAGTCATTTTTACTTATGTAAAAGGTCACAATTACATCGGAATTAATTGTTTTCTAATAGAAGCCTTTCTCTTCGTATACCACCCACAATCTTAAAAATCAATTCTGTTAATCTGAATTGAATTCCTTTATTTCACAAGTTACCTACACGTTTTGTTATTATTAGATGAAGAAAAAGACTACCGAGGTTTGTCCAATTAAACTTTTTACTGCATTTGCAATTCTATTACTTAAAAAGGAGAAAAGTAATAACAATAATAGGTAAATCAAATTGGATTTCATAAGTTTGTGAATTAACCTTGAACCAGGTTTTTACACCTCCTTGTAGATTATCCATTTATTAGTGTAAACATCAATGATTTTGTAACAGTTATTTTATAATTATAATTGAGGAATGAAATGCAAAAACATGGTTACTCATTCTTCAAATTTAACCTTTGGAATGTGTGTTTAAATTTTTTGCCAGGTTCACACGGTATTAAACGATCTTTCAATCAAACCGGATATTTTAAGAATACTTTTTGGAAAATATCAAACCACTCGTACATAAAAAAAGAAGAGATGAATCTATTTTATTAGTTGAAAACCAATACGAGTTTTATGTAAAATGTATGTTTTGGTTAATTAATGTGACATGAAGACACTTCATGTTTATTTTTATAAAATTTGAATCAGGAATACACGCTTTGCATGAGAATTCTTCTTATGGAATCATCCCAGAAATGTAATGCGTTTGTGGGATACATCTTCAGTGTAGGCCAAACTCAAATTATTGTTTTAGAACCGAAAAAAACTTTTACAGTTGTATTATTTGTCCTTTTAACAATTCAATTACGTGATTTAATTAGATTGTAGCGTTAATAAACACCGATGCCTGTTATTATGCAATTTCTTTCTACTTGAGTTTTTTTATATTAACCTCTGTGAACTTTTAAAGTTTCTCATATTTGATGTTAAATCATTCGATAGGTTGTAATCTTCAACAATGAAAAATCAGTTGATAAATTAGCACCGTGCTGACCTAACTTTCCAAGTCAAATCTTGTGTTTCCGAGTTATAGGAAAAAATTCAAAATTTCTCATTTTCTAAAATGCTGCCATTTTATTCCTGTCGAAATAATATAAACGGCTCCCGTGGTCTTTCGTAGGATCATTAGAAACTAACCGTGTATTTAAAACTCCGCCGTCAACCACGATTTTCAAGTTAGATGGAAATTTCTGTTTTTTATGTAAATCAAAGTGGCTTAGCATTCGTTAGAAAGGGAATTTAAAGACCTTTCTAACAATTTCAGGTTTGATATATTTATTTTTAAAACTAACAAAGATATCGCAAAAAATAAACCCGAAACATAGATTTTGAAATTTAAACATAGTAGGTTGGGAAAACAAAAACGTGATATTTTAATTAACTGTTTGAATTTAAAATAATTTCCACTGAATAGATTTTCTGTATACAGAAAAAAGTATTTAAAAATTCTTTGTCAAATAATAATACAGCTCAAAAAAACAAAGGAGTGTCGGTCTGTCCTACATCTTCTAAAAGTCACTGCCTCACCAAACCTAACAATCAAAGTTTGATCTCGATAGAACCAGGCGTTGCTGAGATACAGAATATTTATTTAAAAAAACAAAAGGTAGTCAGTTGCACCCGAGTTGCTTTTAAACCACTCCCCCACCGCAGCTAACACTCAAATCTCCATCCCGATAGGACCAGCCATTCTTAAGATGTAGGATATCTGTCAAAAAGAAACAAAAAACCATCAATGATGCCCGGATCTCTTGAAAGTCATTCCCCTACCGCACCCAACAATAAAAGTCCCATCTCGACAGGACTAGCGGTTTCTGAGATACCAGACAGCTGTCAGAAAAATAAAAGACAGTCGGTGGTGCCCTAATCGCTTAAAAGTCATTCCCCATACTCCATCTACCAATCCAAGTCCCATCTCAATAGGAGTAGCCGTTTCTGAGATACAGGACATCTGTCAAAAAAACAAAAGACTATCAATGGTACTCGAATCGCTTGAAAGTCATTCTTTCACCGCACCTAACAATAAAAGTTCCATCTCGATAGGACTAGAGCCTTCTGAAATGCACGACATCTGTCAGAAAAACAAAAGACAGTCGGCGGTGCCTGGATCTCCTCAACTTCATTCCCTCACCACACCTAACAATCAGAGTCCTATCTCGATAGGGTCAGCCGTTCCTGAGGTGCGGAGTATCCCGCAAAGTCAAAAAAGTCAAGTTTCCACTACATCAAAACAAAAACAAAAACCGATAAGAAGCCTCCGGGTAGTTTTAATGGTCCTCCCGTCGTCTGCCATTAGAAAACGGAACAATACAAAGTTGATACGACAACTCATTCGGAAGATACGGTCTTACATTTCTAGATTTTGTCACTACAGGTCACAAGAAAATGAGCAAAGTTCGACATGAGCAATTGTTTTCTCAATAATGGAAAAAAATAAGCAAATCGGGTTTGCAAATTTGCAAGTAAGAGGCCATCTAACATTCTCCCCCTGAAAGATTTTCCAATAAAAAAAACAAAAAACGACTCCTAGTTTTAACCACTATCGGAAAATGGTGAAAAACATTTTCCGATCGTTACCAAATTCGAGTATCCGTTAGGAAGGTAAAGTACGATAATCTTTTGTTTTTTCACTACTAACCTCATATTTAGAAAGAGGTACTTTTCTCGTATATATATATAAAACCGGAATGAAACGTCCGATCAAGATGAGAATTTTTTTGTAGGCGATACTTCGTAATGATTAAACATATGAGCCGGATGGTCATGATCTTCAATTGTTTTTACTTTAAGATATTTTGAAAAATCGAGTTTTGAACCGTCGTAATTGCTGATAATTGCGAACTTTTGCAAGATTTTCGTTTTTTCGTTCAATACCTTGGAGTATTAGCTGCAAAAAGGCCCCGATGGCTGTACCCCGAAAACGGCCAGCTTGATTATCAAATTTTTAAAATATACCCGAAAAGCTTAACCATTTTAAAACAAGTAAAGCTAGCTAGCGTGGTAAAAGGACGTTTACTAATAACACTTGACGTCTTAAACACAAATTCAGAAACAATGCAAAAATCAATCGTTCACAAGTTATGGATAAAATACCTCGAAACAATGTAATGGTATATGGTATCCCACATTACAAATTTCGATCTAAACTAACAAAATCCTTTTGGGGCTTAAATTATACTGGTCATACATTACCGAATTTCGTTGAAATATTGATGCAAAATTAAAAATTTAGATTCTTTTTCTTTTTCTCCCTCTCTTTGCGTTCCCTTTCTAACTAGGTTAGCATTCTAAAAGACCAGAATTCTGCACCTAACTCGGGAAACGGTGGGGGGCTGTGAAATTTTAAACACACGGTTAGATTCTCTGCTAATGACTGTACAAAAACCCATTGTAACAGTCTTCATTATTTCGACAGGAAGGCAGTGACAGCACTTTAGAGAAAATGAGAAATTTCGAATGTTTGCCTATAATTCAAAACAAAACACAAACGCAAAGTTTCGTTCTCACCAATGAATCTAGCAAGTACGGTGCAAATCTTATCGCGCCATCTCTTATAATAGCCGAGATACGAATACGTCATGAATACACTTTTTGCTCTGGAAGAATTTCGGAAACGTTGTAAATCTCTGACAACCTCGAGCGCAAACCTGAAGGTTCGAGACCTATCACCGCTAGAGGGCGCCGCAGCTGAAACCTTTGGTGATCCCTAGCTCGGAAACACTTACTTACTGTTCTGGGGTCTATACTATCGAATGCGCCATCGACCAAAGCACAGAAAGGATTCTATTTTCTTTTACCCTTGAGGTCATCTTCTAAGTAGAAAACGGAAGAAACCCGTTCGGAGCCTTGGGACCTCCGCCGAAATGGTCTAAGAGTGTCGGTCCACCGTCCGCAAGAAAAACCGGAGTCGATTCGGTTAATTTTTGCGGTTTTCGGAAACGTCTGCTTTCAAGCTCTAAAGCTTCGATAGAAACGAAATTTTTTTAAAACAACGGACACGATTGCACGAATCCGTTTAAATGTTCATCAGTGACGTGCGCCCGGTTGGGATTGTTTTATGAAGAAAAAACGATTCTGGTTTTCTTTTGGAGGTGCCGAGACGACGGCGTTCGCACTTTCAGATGTGTCGTAGAAAAGAGCACAAAAAAGGCTCTATACGTTTGTTTTTTCTAAAGGGTCGTCTTCAAGGGCAAAAACACAAAAGACGTAAAAAAAATTAAAAAGCTCTGGAATCGGGAATTCGATTTAAAATTGACAAGAACGCCCTATCAGACTCTTTCCCCTCTGCATCCGTTATTTCTGTCGGTTTCAGACTTATCTAGCTTCAGATCTCCGTTAGGCTTTTCTCCAAAATTTGATCAATAAGATGACAGTATACTTTTTGAGATATAAGATCTTTATGTTTCTGGTTGATTTGACGTTTTTTGTAGTTGACCTCTAAACTATCCGTCCACTCTAAATCGCCATTTTTCCCGTTAAGTTTAATTCGGAAATCCGCGTTTTTTGAAACCCAAAAAAGACCGTTTCAGATTTAGTTGATCTTTGGTACGACGCATCAGATGTTCGTGCTTCCGAAAGTATTTTTCTAAATTTGGACAGCTTGTATCGGTTTTGCAAAAAACGATTTTTCCTTGTTTCTAATGAGTTTAACTACCATCTGGGTTCATATTCTTGAATCTTGTAGGAGAAAATTTTCATGAGAATGTAAAACTTATGTTACTGCTTGAAAAATTTATCATTTCTCAATGGAAATACTATTCCCGTGGTTTTAAGAATCGTAGCGCTGGGACGATAAAGTGAGACCGCACCAAGGTCATGAATCTTCTGACACAACTGTTGTCGGGGTTCAAACCCTCGAGAGAACGGAAGCATCAGAGGTCAGCAGATTTGACAGGAATCTCCATATTACAAATTTGGAGTAGCAAACAAAACGGAGGCCTAAGAAAGGCTAAAAGAACTAGTCAATGGTGCCAAAATCAAATAGGCGTTCCATTTAAGAAAATCCATGCATGTAACAGACCATCTTTCATTTGTTATAAATTAGACAAACTGTCTTAGTAATGAAGTCATTTCTTTAAGAGGTTTTATAAAAATGTGAACAGATATTTGTAAGCAACAACAAACTGATTGAGACAACAATGAAGAAATCCCGGTAAATCGCTCATGTACGTTGAAACCAGTAAGTGTTTGTTTAATAATCGATGCATTACATAATATTAAGGCCGTCAATAGCACACAGACACATCCATATTATTAATATTCCATTATCGCTAACCTTCAAGGTAAGAGACTTTCCTTTTAGTAGACCTTGAAAAATCATTGTCAATTAAGAAAAAAATCGATAACATAAAATTGTTATTTCTGCAACATTTTCTCACGCATTTATTAGGTCATACAAGTTTGTTTCTCTTATTCTAATAATACCAATCGTTATATGGAAACGTAAATTGAATAACGGCCCACCCACCGGTTAGAAATAAAAACCGTAAATATTTCATTCACACCACCTTTGCACTATTATGCCGTAATAAATATTTTAACGGCGACTTAGGGAATTTTAGTACATACTATCCAGAACGTTATGTTTAATTAAATTCTTTATTTGCAAATTTACTTTTCCTCATATAGTGAGCCCTGGTATATGACTCATTGTGCTGTCTAGATTTTGAAATGTTTAAAATCAAATGTGTTCGTTTGTTGTTCTTGTGTAATCACATCACCATTTTTATTTTAAAACTGTATGTTTGGAATGATAACCTTAAAAAACCAAACTTTAATTTTAAGTTACGGTTTCTCAGTGTAATTTTAATTTTCTGTTGATTATTGTTTCATTTCATTTCCGTTAATCTTAATAAAAATGTTTAGAATACAGAATTTGTTTCCCTACAAAAAAACGCTCTTTTGTTTTCGGGGCCTACTATTTTTAAATGTTAACAACCTGGGTATCACATATATTTTTGGCTGTATCTTCGCCATTTTAAAAGTAAATATATTAAATCATACATTGTTAGAAAGCTTTTTAAATTCACTTTCAGATGGCATCTAACCCAACTATAGTTTCTATTGAAAAAATTTAAATTCTGCTTTTAACTCGAAAATCATGGTTGACGGTGAAATTTTAAATAGGTGGTTAGGTTCTCTGCTAGTGACCCTACGAAAATCCGAGTAACAATTTTCATAATTTCAACAGGAAAAGAATGGCAGTATTTTAGATAAAATGAGAAATTTAGAATTTTGTGCCTATAACTTGAAATCAAAAGACGAACGCAAATTTTGGTTTTCACCGATTAATTTGGCTTGAAAAGTTAGACAGTATGGTGCAAGCCTAATCGCTCTATGTTTTATAATAACGGAGATATCCTACAAATACAACGAAAATGAGACACATCGTACTTTTATTTTGGAAGCTTTTCTGGGAAACTGTTTTAATGCGCTTACAGATCCGTATTCTAATCTACAGGATGAGATTTTATATCAAATGCATGCAGTAATTCAAACGGCATTCCTGCATATAATCGACCTTTTATTTATTCAAATCACGTGACGTAGTATACAACATAACTGTAATAATAGCAGGAATCATTATCTTAAAATTATTCATAATAATTACATAATAATTCATAATTTTCCATTCTAACCAGGAATCTCTAAAAAAAAGATTATAAGTATAACAATAAGATAATCGCCACTATCAGAAACAATCTTAATTTTAAAAGTTGCATAAATTTCACACAGGAAATAATATCTGGTAAGAAGCCTGCACGCATCACTTTTGTGTTTTAAATTATTAACGCAAATTCTGTTCAGTTTCTTTTTTCTTGTATTAGAAAGCTTAAATAATCTTTCATTATAAATAAATGGATTTAATACGTTCGTTACAATGTGTATACGTTATGTTTCACCTAATAAAAGAATTTCTTAATTTCCTTCCTGATTATTTATGTATTGAAATAATAATAATAACAAAAACAAGCCGAGTCTACGCACCACACATTCAAGACACGCTATAGTCGGAATGTACAATGATTTACAAAAGTAGGTGGAAAGTGTGCATTTGCAATTTAAATTTTTAATTAGTAATTTATTAATAGAACATTGGATGGAGATTCTTGTACTCGCATAATTTTATTCAAATTAACAAGCCATTGAAATTGATCTTGTATCGAACTTAAAAATTTTTTACCATCACCTTGAATGTAAATTCTAAAACGTACAATATTTTAAGGTTGTCTTACATTACTACTTAAAGGATATTATTGCAATACGGAAATCTAAGAAATTCCGAATTACCTCTAACATGTTATTGTATTATTAGAGATAGGATTAATATGCAACTAACATCCAATGTGATTTAAAGAATTACAGTTTAAGGGAGGCCATGAACACTTAAACATAAATCTTAGCAAACATAACCTCTTTAATAGAGATGTAAAAATGTCGATTTCACAACAAAACAATAGACTTTTAGCTTGTTGTCATGGTTTTTGTTTCCAAACAAAGCCTGTTTTTGCTTGTTTTGTACAAGAGCACACAAATATAAATGTAAAATAAAAGTTGTTTTGAAGTTTGTTTCCATGGCAATGACGTCACGATAACAAGATTTTTTTTTCTTCTTCCACAACTAACCTGATTTTAAATCGTAGATTCTATGAAATACATCATTTTTGTTGCCACAGTCTGTAGTAAATTCGTCTTTATGCTGATACTTGCAAATCTTTTCGTTGGATTTGAAAAAATTCAAAACTCCAGTCAGTTAATTCAATGAAAATCAATCCTGAGCAGTTTTAATATGTGTCTTTAATTTTTTCCTAATTTACGCACTGATCATGTAAAACAAACACATCCTGCAACTATCTCAACAAATCCTAGATAATGGCCTAAAACTACTGCTTTTGAAGAGATTTACAGGTATCAAGATGAGTCTTGAATTTTGTTGGTTTCATCTAAAAAACCAATAGTAGACACAATTGAGACTTACCAGGAGTCCTGGAATTCGTAATATGAAAGACATGGTTAGATTTTTAAGCCAGACTGCCAAAGACCTTACACAAATTGGTCCTTTTTATAGTTCAAAATAACAGCAAAACAAAGATTGTTGATTTTTGATACGTATACCAAGAATTTTCAATTTTTCCTTAACCTTCCTACTAATGCCTCTAGAGTTCTTTAGAAGAATCAAGATTAGTCTGAACCTTCTCTTGGTATTATCTTTAAGTTAAAACCAAGACTTTGGCCCGTTAGGGTAAATATCAAACTTTTTAAGTTTAACTCTCTTGGTATCAATCTCCAATTCGTTCGCAGAAAGACACTAACAGCTTTGGTGTTAGTCTTCGATTGTTTCATAACTTACGCACTAATCATGTAAAACACATCCTGCAACTATATCAACAAATCTTATAGATAATGGCCTAGAGTCTAGGCCCGAGACCTGCCGTTTTTGACAAGATTTACAGTAATCAAAATGAGTCTTGAATTTTTTTGGTTTCATCTCAAAGATCAATACGAAATAAAACTGAGACTTACCAGGAGACCTGGAATTGGTAATATGAAAGATATGGTTAGAATTTTGAACCATATTACCAAAGACCTTGCACAAATTGGTCCTTTTTAAAGATCAAAACAACAGCAAAACAAAGACTTGATTCTGGATACGCATACCAGGAATCTTCAATTTCTCCATAACCTTCCTACTTTCTCTGTAGTTTTTTTAAAAGAATCAAAATTAGTTTTAACTTTCTCACTTCCCGTCAGGGCCAAAACCAAAAAAAAATTTTAACTCTCTTGGTATCAATCTCCAATTTGTTCACAGAAAGATACCAACAGGTTTGGTATGAGTTTCAGATTTTTGTCCTAAACCTGAAAGTGCTCGTCATGGGAGGATTCTAGATAAATAATTACTTTGCAGAATTTTGATTTTGCTTTGGTCGAACTTAAAGATCATAGTAATCAAGATTAATCCTGCCTTTGCCTCATTTCGGAAGTAAAGACCAAGACTTTAAGTCTCAAGAGCGTTGGTCTTCAATTTCTGCATGTTCCGTTGTTAAATGAGTGTCTTGTACATTTTTGATCGTGTCTTAATCGATCTTAAAGATCAGAATTACTTTGTAATAATCCAACTTTGTCCTGCACACTTATCTCATACGTCTACACCAAGACCAAGACTTTAGATCCCAAAACCTGCAAGAAGCGTTGCGGTAGGCTTCGATCCTTTATCATCTGATTTGTCATGGACGGTCAAGCACTGATCGTGGGAGGGACATTTTTCTGATTTGAAATGATTAAGTGTCTTTTAAGATTCTTATCTTGTCTTGGTTAGTTTTAAAAATCAAAGTCCTGGGCAATAAACAAACGTAGTCCTGTACTTGTATTAGTCTCATCTCAAAACTCAAAACCCAGCTAACGATTTTGGATCCCAAAACTTGCAGGACGTTTTGAGTTTGCTCTTGGACTTTTTCTAATGTGTCATGTACAATGAAGCAGTTTGCATCTGTGATGATCAAGTGTCCTTTAAAACTTTGATATTGTCTTGGTCTTGATCTTAGAAATCAGAATGATTTTGCAACGATCAGAAATAGTCTTGCACTTATCTTTGTTTTATCTCAAAAGTCAAAATCCAGATAAATACTTTGGATTCCGAAACTTGTAGAAAGCTTTGAGTTTGCCCTTGGTTTTTCTCTAACGTGTCATGACTCATGAGCAATTAATACATTTTGCACTTGTGATAATTAAGTGTTTTTAAAAATTCCTACTTTGTCTTAGTCTTGATCTTAAAAATTAGAATCACTTTGCAGTGATCAAAGGTAGTCTTGCACCTGTCTTTGCTGCATCTCAAAAATCAAAACTAAGACCAGACTTTAGATGTCAAAACTTGCAACAAGGTCTACGATTTTTTTACTCTGATTTGTCATGGACGATGAAGCACTCACCATCACCATGTCTTGTAGAATTTCAACTTTGCTTTAGCCAATCTTAGAAATCAGAATTTGTGAGCAAAGTTTAAGTTTAGTCCCACACTTCTTTTTGGCATCTCAAAATTCGAGACCAAGATCAAGACTATAGATCTCAAGACGCAAAAAGGGTTGTGTTGGTCTTAATTTTTTGTATGCTTTGATTCGTTATGGACGGTCTAGCACTGATCGTGGAAGGGGTATTTTTAACATTTTAGATAAATAAGTGCCTTATAGAGTTTTAGTTGAGCCTCTGTTTAAAAATTTATTGGGCTTGTCGAGCTGGTCGTGCCTATTGGAACTTTGGCCCTATCGGGGCGTTTGGCCCTTCAGACCTCTGGGACTGTTCTGACCCCTCGGGCTTGTTAGCCTGTTCAGACTATTTTTTTGTACGAAGCGGGCAATTTTCATACTGCACCGGACCAAGGACTTTTTCGTACCGGTTCAGGCTATTTTCGTACTGAGCCGCAACGGAAGATTGTCGTATTGACTCAGAGAAGCATTATTTTCACACTGAACCACACATGAGGATTTTTGTACTGCATTGTACCCAGAACTTTCTTTTACTGAGTTAAACAAGAATTTTTTCGTACGGAGTGGAACGAACATTATTTTTATACTGAACTAAAGCTGAGACGTTTCGTACTGCATTTTGAACTTCTTGATCGAGCCATTGCGCGGTGCGGCCTAAATCGGGCCGTTTGGGTCTCTTGACCCTGCCGGATTTATCGAGCCGATCAATCGAGTCGTTCCTTTCGACCCACGCAGACATATCGCGGTTCCCGGCCCTGTCGGACATATCGTGACTCCGGCCCTCTCGGGTCTGTCGTGGTTCTCGGCCCTGTCGGGTCTGTCGTGGCTCTCAGGCCTCTTGAACGTTTCAGGCCCCTCAAGAAGTTACTGAGTTTTTTCGTGCCATGTTAGTTTATCCTCCGTCAGGTCCGACCGTGTCAGGAAATTTCGATCAGTGCAGCCCTCTAACTAAAAACGTGGATTAGTCTTGGACAGACAAGAAATCAATTTGGAGGTGTTCGGGAAAAAGCTTCTCTTGGATTTTTTTCTGACAGAAATGTGTAAACTGTCAGATCTTCTTACAGGATTATTTAAAAAAATTTTCCTAGATTCTATTGCAGTTTAACAATCTGACTATCAGAAAGAACATACTTTGATAAAAATTCTTTACTCTTCCATAGTTCCAAAAAATGTCTATCCAAAACATCACGTTGAAGCTTAAACAGATTGCTGTTTTGCTTGAGCTTTAGTAAAGCTGTATGAACTATTGTATTGAAGAATGAAAAAGAAGGTTTTGATCACTTTCTACCCTTCGAAGTACTGAAATTTCATTTTAATGAATGGAATGTCTTTCTAGCGTTTAGATTTTCGGAGAAATAAGAGAAGTATGGGTGTTGTCGTTTGTGGTGGCCACCAATCCGACTTCGTTTTCTTAAACGCTAAACTGATGATTTGTCCATCTCAAAGAAGCTAGTTGTTTACTTGCATATAATTCCCTGAGCTAGATTATTTATTAAAAGACTTTGTATCGCTAAACTTGCAAACAGCTTTGAGTTTGCATTCGATTTTTTTCAATTTGTCATAAATAATGAAGCATTTCGCATTTGAGATGATTGTTTTATCTTTGTCTCGATCTTAAAAAGCAAAATCACTTAGCAACGATCAACAGTTGTCTTGCACCTGTTCGAAAATCGAATCGAAGATCACAGTTATGGATTGAAAAATTTACCAAGAGATGTTGACACTCATCCTCAATGTTTCCTAGCATTTCTTTATTGAATGTAATAGAAATGTTTGACTTGCCATGAAGGCTCAGGCTTTGATTATTTTGCGCGGCTTGGTCTTTTTTTCTCCGTCTCAAAGATCACAATAGAACCAAACCAAAAATTCTTAATTCTAACTTACACCAACAGTATCCAATTTTATCAATACCTTGAAGCATTTAGTGTTTATAACTAAGCAAAGAGGATTCTGAAATGTTTTGCAAAAATCAATATTATTTAGGTTTGGTCTTATTTAGGTTTCGTCTCAAAAATCACGAGACCCAGATCAAAACTGTTATATTTTGTAATGTAATGCCTGTAGATCATATCTATTGCTGTGCAAGAGTCCAGATTAATCTTAGTCTTGCTTTGGCGCAGCTCGAAATTCAAAACAAGACCAGATTCAAGACTGGCAATTCTAGAGTTTACCAAAAGTATTTATCTAGTTAACTTTTTTTACTGAGTTTGGTGTAAATTAAGATTTCTGCCCATGAAAAAATGTTTTGCAGTGATTGCAAGTAGTCTTATAAGACTGGATCAGGAGTTAATACCTTTTCAATGAATCATTGCGTTTACTCTAAGGAATAAAAAATGCATCTAATTGTTCCTAGTTAAAACAAATTTTCTGCTATTAATTTTTGCCAACAAATTAAAAAATTAGATTGCATGGTTAAAACCATAAATCATTAACAGAATAAGTAAAAAATGTTTTATAATTCATTGACTATTTTAGCAATTGCTACTTTTCTAATTAAATCATATTAATTAGCAGACTGTCGAACGAAATAGAATAAAGTGAAGGCATTTAATTTTAATTGACAGATTAATATGATAACTTGAGCAATTCACATTTTATTCTAAAATATCATTGCCAAGTTTATTCATTTACATTAAATTGCATTTTATTACTCTTGTTAACTTTCTAACATTTAAACAAAACTGAAAGTGTTTAATATTACAAACGTTTAGACCAAATTTATGGATGGATAGTACTACATTATCTCAGGATACCTATGTATGCAAATAAAAAACAATAAATTCTTACAATTAACAAAACACGGCTAGAACAAAATTAATGATAGAGAACATATGGTTGCTGAAAACCGTAAAGAAATCTCTTTTTACATTTTTTAATTTAAAGGTCAGCATTTGTTTTAAAAACAATTGACTATATTTCTAGATAGACATAGACATTATATTACAATTGAGCAAACAAGAATTAATAATAAAAAAGGAAACAAAACACGGTTGATATTTTGTTGTTTTGTTAATAAAACAAATGAAGCATGTGTGTCAAAAAAAGTGAATTGTGAAAAAATCTTAACAATGATTATCGATTGTTGGGTGCATTATGGGAAAAACATTTTTAGGTAGCCATTGATGGCTGTGAAGATAGCTGCTAAGTCTAAGTTTCTATTGAACAAAAAAATGTATAAAAAATGAAACAGTTACGATCTGTAAATAAACAAACAATAATTATACGGATTTTCAGAAAATCGATTATGCCTGCTTTTTACCGTTTTATCTAACTTTAAATAATTTGGGCGTTTATGTTGTTTGTTACATGGTACCAAGTGGAGGAAATCAAAACGACTCTTTTATGTTTACAAATTTATTTTCCTGCAGTTTAAACAACTTTATTTTAGGTTAACGTTAAAATGTGTTAGGTTCAGATATAATTAGAAAGTATAACAAAACTATCAGGAGAGAATCTAGCTGGGCCTCAGTTTAAAAATTTATTGGGTTTGTCTGGCTGTCCGGGTGTGTAGGAGCCTTTGGTCAAGCCGTTTGGCCCTCTTGGGCCATTCAGACCTCTCGGGCTTGTTAGCTGTTCGGGCTATTTTTTGTACGAAGCGGGCAATTTTCACACTGCACCGGACCAAAAACCTTTTCGTACCGACTCAGGCTATTTTCGTACTAAACCAAATCAGGCTGTTCAGGTCGTTCCTCTCGAATTATTCGGGCCACGCAGATCTGTCGTAGCCCTGTCAGGTCTCTGGGCTTTTCAAGTCGATCAAGAAGTTACCGAGCTTTTTTCGGGCCCCGTTAAGTTTATCTTCAGTCAAGCGACGCGATGCTTAGAGATTTCGGCCCGTACAGCCCTCTACTGGTCGCTTATTATTATGCAAACGCTTTTCATAACTGTCAAAACGTGATTAGTCTTGAACAGACAAGTATTCAATTTGGAGGCGTCCGGAAAAAAGATCCTCTTAGATTTCAGAATTTTGATCTTATCTTGGTCGGTTTTAGAAATTAGAGTTGCTACGTAATAAACAAACCTATCCTTGCACTTGTCTGCTTCATTTCAAAAGTCAAAATTCAGATAAAGACTTTGGATACCAAAACTTGCAGAAAGCTTTGGATTTGGCTTTGGTATTTTTCTAATGTGTCATAAACAATGCAGCATTTTACATGTGTAATAATTAAGTGTTTTTTAAAATTCCGAGCTTATCTTGGTCTCGATCTCAAAAATTCTTGATTGTTGATACGTATAAAAAGAATCTTCAATTTCTTCATAATCTTCCTACTTTCTCTGTAGTTATTTAAGAAGAATCAAGATTATTCTTAACCTTCACTTGGTTTTATCTTTAAGCCAAAACCAAGATTTTGGCCCGTCAGGGCCATATCAGAATTTTTAATTTTAACTTTCCTGGTAACAATCTCCAATTCAGTCATACAAAGATACCAACAGCTTTGGTATTGGTATTTCGATTTTTGTCCAAGACATGAAAGTACTGGTCGTGGGAGAACTCTAGATAAGTAGTTGCTCAGTAGAATTTTGATTTTGCTTTGATCGGCCTTAAAGATCAAAATCACTTTGCAGTAATCAAGTTAAGACCAAGACTCTACATCCCAATACCGGCAAAAAGCGTTGCGTTGGTCTTCGATTCTGCATGTTCTGTTGTTAAATGAGTCTTTTTTTATCTTGTCTTGATCGATCATAAAGATCAAAATCACTTTGCAATAGTTAAAATTTGACCCACATCTTCATCTCATAAGTTACAACCCAGACCAAGACTTTAGATCTCAAGAAGCGTTAGGGTTCGATCCTTTATGATCTGATTTGTCATGGATGGTCAAGCACTGATCGTAGCAGAAGAATTTTTTGCATTTGAGATGATTAAGTGCCTTTTAGATTTCTGATCTTGTCGGTTTTAAAGATCAGAATCTCTACGTTATGAACAAACGTAGCCTTGCACTTGTCTTAGCTTCTTCTCAAAAGTTACAATTGAGATCACGATATTGAATCCCAAAACTTGCAAAAAGTTTTCAGTTTGCATTTAGTTTTTTCTAATTTGTCACGAACATCTTTCGCATTTGAAATGATTGAGTATCCTTTAAAATTTTGATCTTGTTTTGATCTTGATCTTACAAGACCAGAATCACTTTGCAGTGACCAAAAATAGTCTTGCACTTGTTTTTGCTGCATCTCAAAAATCAATACCAAAACTCTAATTTATCACTGACCATCAACTGATGACAGAAGGATATTAGTCATTATGTCTTGTAGAATTTCGACTTTGCTTTAGCCAATCTTAAAAATCAGAATTACAGTGCAAAAATTAAGATTAGTCCTATACTTGTCTTTTTGTCATCTCAGAATGTGAGACCAAGATTAAAAAACTATAGACCTGTCACGACTCGGCCCTATCGGGCCTGTCGTGGCCGTAGGTCCTGTCGGGTCTGAAATGCTTTGCGGCTCTGTCGGGCCTCTCGTAGCTCTCCGCCCTGCCGGGCTTCTTGATGTTTTCAGGCCGCTCAAGATGCTACCGAGTTTTTTCGATTTCGCTCCAGCCAAGATCAAGACTATAGACCTGTTACAACTCTCGGCCCTATCGGGCCTGTCGTGGCTTTTGGTGTTGATGAAAAACTCCTTTCGTAATATCTTCCGACAGAAATGTGTAAACTGTCAGATCTTCTTACAGGATAATTCAAAAAAATTTTTCTGGATTCTACTGCAGCTTAACAATCTGACTATCAGAAAGAACATACTTTGATAAAAATTCTTTACTCTTCCATAGTTTGAAAAAATGTCTATCTAAAACATCAAATTGTTGTTTTGGTTGAGCTTTAGTAAATCTGTATGAAATATTCTTCTATGTGTAATTAGCAAGTATTGGAGAATAAAAAAATATTTTGATCACTTTAATGAATAGGATGTCTTTGTAGTGTTTAGAATAAAGTTTCTGGCGAAATAAGAGAAGTATGGATGTGGGGATTTGTGGTAGCCGTCAAACGGCAAACTGATGATTTGTTCATCTCAAAAGAACTATTTACTTGCATATAATTCCCTAAGATAGATTATTTATCACAGGCAGAGTACCATTTTTTCTCGACCTTTCTGTTCAGTGATATAATCGAAAACGCAAAAATAAGAAAAAACAACTCAAACGCCTTTTTCATACCACTGTACCCTTCATCTGCCTTCATTACAGAGCTATGCTTGGAAATGGCTTCACTCTTTAGATGTTCTGAAGGTAATTGCGTACAGAAACGAATCGTGTCTTGTCTTCAAATTGTCATTCCATCCTCAATTAACCTCATTTAAAGAGCCTTAATTAACAAAACGATTCGGTTTTTGCCCTCATTCAAGCTAGCTGCAGTGATCCACAGTCAAGCTTTGCTTTCAATTAAGTTTCTCGGGGAAGTTACGAGCAAAACAAATCGCGCTTTGCATCTACCACCATGAAAAAAGAAGATACAGTTTCAAAAAGTTTAATTTTAATATGACATGTCGTGTTGCTTCATAGATGAGAATACTCCGAGTGAGTCGTTGGATTAATCATAACGTCACAGCATTGGAAAAAGAAAAAATCAGTTTGTCGCATTGAATGGGCATATTCCAAAGGCTTTTAGCACGTTCCAAAGTAGATTTTCATTGCATTCCTGGACGAAAAAGAAAGCTTTTTTTTTGTCATAAGATCTTTTTTCCCCTAAACTCCAGCAGTTTTGAGATACAGAGTGTCAAGGTTTAATTAAAGATTTTTGCAAATGTGGAAAAAAAGAACTGAACAATAGCTACATGCTACAACCAGTGTTGCCAGAGCTGGCAATAAATCTCTAAATGTGACGATTTTAACTTTTAGACTGTCATCAATGTAAATCGTAGTAAAGTTTTCATTACTCCATTTTGAAGAAAATATCAAATGTATGTATGCTGCGAGACACCCTGTAGGATCTACGATTAGTTTCAATTTAATAATCGCGATAAAAAAAACTCGTGACGATATTTAGTTTGCATACCAAGACTACACTAAAAACCAAGCATAAAAAAATCATTTTAATTTCAAGGCCTACTTCGTTTATTATACATGCTTGTATTATGTTAGCCTACTAGTTTACAATATTGAAAGGCCTCCAATAGTAAGAATGTGTTTAGTGTTTTACACGTTAATTGATTGAAATACTCTTTTTTCCAAGATAATTAGAAACTGATTGAGGCAAGATTTATAATTATAAATCATAAATTTAAAAAGAAAAAATGCGTAACTTAATATTCTTCCAGATTGTGATCCATTTCCTAATAAGGAAGGAAGAAATGTAACCTTGATAAAAAGAATTTTTTGGATAGATAATGAAAAGCAAAAAAATAGAAGTTCAAGGATAATGGAAATCATAAAATAAATAATATAAAAGATTGACCCATTGATTTAAATTAATCAGACATTAACAGTTAGTAATATAATCTTTAATCTATTACTACAAGTTTTTTTGTGTGTCCTTCCTTCTCGGAATACCCCTATATACAATAAACTACCGGCAAAAGAAAAAAGGCATCCAACTACCGTTCAGAAGAGAGAACCTAAGTTATTAGCCTGTCTTCTCTTTTACCTTATAAATAATAAAGTATTAATAATGATAATATTCTTTTGATAGTAAAATGAGGATTTGGGAAAAACTTGAAATTTGATATCAGAGTCAAGTTTAACCGTTTATAGTTTTTGGCATTCGGCTGATAAACAATGACTAATGAGATATTATTATTTATGTTTGCAAAAAAACTTAATAATCGTGCTGCTTTCAAATTCACTTAAACAAACTCATCTTAAGTGGTACTCCCTGTACATAGGACTATCATAAACATCTACGGTATCCTACCCTCCTGCAAACATACACATCTAATCTAACCTTGACCTACCCCATTTTCAATTCACTTCCTTAGATTCAAAATACAGAAAAAGATAATTAATGGACGATAAACCGGAAATTAAATCCATTCATTAATTTTTTCCTTCTCGTTAATTTAATTTTCTGCATGAGGAAGAAAAAAAATACCGAATAAATGCATGAAACATAAAACCCATAAAACGACACGCCTTTTCTTCAATAATATTATTACACTACCACATTTTATTTTCCCGTATAGTTGCCGTCCTTGTTGGCATTAAAATACTTAACAAGAGAATAGTTGTTGCTTGTGTATAAAAAGACCTTCATGGTATTCATATATCAATTAAAGCGAACTTAAAGCATTTATATGCAGTTTTATACCAAACGTTATTTTAAAATTATTTCAAGTCGGCAGGAAGTCGCTTTTCCTGAACCTTCCGGCGCGGTTAAAGCTTATAGTCAATTTTGTAACGACTAAGCGTAAAATATTTGACGGTGGTCCTTCATACCTCATGTTGATTTAGCACTATAAGTGGAGGAAGGTGAGGAGAAAAAACAAAAAGGTTCATAAAATGGCAAATGGTTAAAGGTTCACTACGATCAATCAATCAATCCTACGCGTACTTATTGGTGTTTATGTAGTAATGAATAATGAGATCTTTATGGGAAATTTATTGTTTGAATTCTATCTGTACAAGATTGAATAGCAAAATGGTTAGGTCACGTTTGTACTTTATTTGTCGTTTCTGACATTAAGATCAGGATATAAACAATGAAAATTAAAAACGTCTACTACTATTACTGTAAAATGACTTAATACCTTTTATTTCCTTCTAACAGAGACAATAGTAATGGAAAACGTTAAGAAAAACAGAAGGTATCAAACAAGTTTACTACCTACATATACTCATGCTTTGAAAAAAAATACAAGGACAATATCAAAGTTATTAAGTTGATTGGATTTTCAGACTCAAGGTAATTAATTGAGAAAAATTTAAAAACCTTTAACTTCATTGATGGAAACAAAGTTTTACCGCCAGCCAGTATTTTTCAGTTGGAATTTTTTTTAAGTGCAAGTCATAGTTGGTTTAGCATCCGTTGGAAAGACAATTTAAAGAGCTTTCTAACAATGTCGGGTTTCCTACATTTAATACACAAATACATGTGACACTAAAGAATTTACAATTTAAACATAGTAGTCCGCGAAAACAAAAAATGTGGTAGACATTTGGGGTATTAATGAGCTGGTACACCGCCGCCTTCTAAATAAATATCTCGCAAATTGGTTAACGGTGTAGAATAAAATGTTGGCACAAATCACTACCCTTTGTTTCCATAAACTTCTATGTTTTAAAACACTTTCGTTTAGAATTTGCAAAATTCTAAAGTTGTGAATTCAATTTCGAGACTTAACGGGTATGGATTTTCATAATGTTATTAATTGTCTGGATATTTTTGGAATAATGCTGAAAGTATTACTGAAAACAGTGGAAATCTTCTCTCGAAGACAATAAATAACCAACAGATTATTTATTAGTTCGAAATTACAGCATACCGTTCGAAGTGTAGAAGAATCTTTAGGCAGCCAGTTGATTATACAAAAAATGCTCCCAGAATTCAAAAACGCTTGAAAACTTGGAACTCGAATCTAGGGAACTATTGATATGAGTTTTCGTGATGCCATTAACTATCGGAACTCTAAACACTCGTAGACAAGCGTACGTCTAGAATTCACAAATTCTTGAAAAAGTAAAACTCAAGTCTAGGGACTTACAGATATGACTTTAGATAATGTCATTAACTATCTGAATTCTGAAGAAAACGCTGGAAATTGCTCTGCACACTCGTGGGCACTAATTCGACAGATTATTAGTTGAAAAGTGGTGATTACGTTATGCCATTCGAGACGTAGAACAATCTTTAGCTCAAGGCAGACGCTAGCGTACCCAGAATTTCTTAAGCCACCTTCATGTGGTAAACAGGATAGTACATGGTGCGCTTACTGTCAATTTCAGATCATCTTCAGGTATGAGTTTTCATAGTATTATTAAATATCTTAATATTGGGGGAAGAACGCTGAGAGTCCTGGAAAAAACACTGAGAGTTCTGGAGAAAACGCTGAGAAATTACTCTGAACACTCACAGACACTAAATAACCAACAGAGCATTAGTTTAAAATTACGAACTACATCATGCCATTCCATACGTAGACGAGTCTTTAATGAGGGCAGGCACTAGCGTATTTGGTGCTCGGCCATGGCAGAATTTCTGAAGGTGTGTAACGGTGGTATGGTAAACATGATGCATTTAATATCAGTCTCAGATCATTCTGCTTTCACTAAATGTCTGAATATTAGGGGAAGGACGCTGAAAGTTCTGGGAGAAATGCTCAAAATTTACTTTTAACACTCGTGGACACCAAATAACCAGCATACTATGAGTTCATAATTGAGTCATGCCATTCGAGATGTAGAAGGATCTTTAAGCAAGGGCAGTCGCTAGATTATTTAGTGCTCGGTATAGCAAGATTTCTGAAAACGTCTTCGTGCGGTAAACAGGTTGCTGTATTTAATATCAGTTTCAGATCATTCTCAGATATAAGTTTTCATACTGTCCCTGAATCTCTGAATATTCGGAGAAGAAGGCTGAAAGCTCTGAGAAAAACGCTGACGAACTGTACAATGCCATTCCAGGCGTAGAAAGCGTATTTGGTGGTTAGTTATGGCAAAATCTCTGAACGCACCTTCGTGTGGTAAAATCCTTTTTTCATCTTGGGAAATAAATACTGATAGTACGTTTAATATCAGTTATCAGCGGGGCTTATGGTAAATTGTCGCATTTGCAGGTAAAAGCTTAAAATTTCTACTGTTAATTGCTTATGTTTAAAATATAGAATTTGTTTTCATATAAAACGGCTTCTTTTTGTTTTTGCAGCCTACTATGTTTAAACTTTAAAATCTTGGGTTTCGCGTATATTTTTAGTAATATTATCGGCCTTTTTAGAAATAAATATATCAAACCATATACTATTAAAAAGCTTGTTAAATTCTGTTACAAACGTATGCTAAGCCAACTTTAACGTGCAGTAAAAAAATTAAAATTCTGCTCGGAAACTCTAAAATAATGGGCGGTGCAGCGGTAGGATTCTAAATACGCGATTAGATTACCTACTTGTGACAGTATAAAAGCCATGGTACCCGTTTTCATTATTTTGATAGGGGAGGAATGGCAGGAATTTGGAGAAAATGAGAAGTTGCGAATTTTTAATTTTAACTGAAAAAAATAACAGTGAAATTCTAAATATGGGGTTAAATGAATGAATATGAAAATCCATAATAACAGTTTTAACAGGAAAAGAATGCAGCAATTTGGAGAAAATGAGAAATTTCGAATTTTTGATTCTAACTGAAAAAAATAACAAAGAAATTCTAAATATGGGGTTAAACCCCTACCATGACTATGAAAATCCATAATAACTGTTTTCATTATTTCAATAGAGAAAAAGTCAGTAATTTGGAGAAAATGAAAAATTCTGAATTTTTGCTTCCAACTGGAAAATAATAGGTGGCGGCGAAATTCTAAATATGTGGTTAAATTTTCTGCTAATGATCCTTCGAAATCCTATAACTGTTTTTATCATTTTAATAGGAACATAATGGCAGCGCTTTGGAAAAAATGAGAAATTTAGAATTTTTGTCTATAACTCGAAAACAAAAGACGAACGCGAAATTACATTTTCGCCAATAAATTTATCTTGAAAAGTAAGGCTAGTACGGTGCAAATCCCATAGCTGTAGTCTCTTATAATATAAGGACAACGAAAGTGTACACTGTACACTGAAATGAGCCCGACATTGTGCCTCTGTTACAAAGTACTTGTCGGCAACCCTTCTTGGAATTCTTGCTGATAAACTCAAGAATTTGGAAATTGAAGAAATCTGCATTTTAAACTCGAGTTTAAGAAGATCGTAATCTTCTGAAAACGTGTCACCATACACAAATAATCATAAAGCTAGAAAATTAAAAAAAATAAAAATATCTCTACTAATAGAATTTTCTAACCTAAAAATTTACGATTAATTAAAAATTTCGCATTCCATTTAATTTCAACAATGAACTAAACTTTTTTTTAAGAGAAAACACAAAGACATTAAAATAATGATGAAGATTTAACAATCATCAGATAAAATATGTGATGACAGTTAAACATTTATTTTTTATATATGTTTCATAATAACCACTAATTAGTAAATTTTACATGTGCTTACCGGTTAATTTAATTTAAATTATTAAAAAATGATAATCGTCGTCTTTTATTATTATTATTATAATTTATACAAGAATCTCTAAAATAATATTTTTTGATATGTCCATATTATAATCGACATGGCCTTTTACATAAATATCTTCTTCTACTACCAACAAATTACAACTAATCTAAAAGATATGCTTATTTTGTATTGTTTAATAAGACGAGTTTTTAGCAAAAAAACAACATAGTCACTGTTACGGTGCTTAGCATATGATACACGTCATAGTGACTGTAACGATTCATAAAAAAGATGCTAAAATAAACCAGGCTCTGTGCTCGAATGAATGAAAAACATTGTTTGAACCTTCGATTTTTAGGTGTGAAGGCTATCTTTTGTTTCAGAAATAATAATAATGTCTTAAATCTTGAAAAATTAACGCAGATGACAAGTAGAGATGGACTTTATTTTTGTTGTTATTGCTGGCAATAATTATCACAGCAGGCGCAGCGTGCACGTTCATCTTTTCAGATTTCATTTGTATAAGTTTTCTTTAACACGTTGGCCAACTAGGATAAGATTATTTAGAAGATAATAATGCATATGCAAAGTCCACCACAGTATATGTAGTCATTAATTAAATTTCAGCACTTGTCCAAGGGGTATGAACAATAGAAAAGAAAAAAAATCAAGCAAAAACACTCTTTAATAATTGTAATAATAACAAATAAAAGATTTAACTAATTGTTTCCTGTAGACAATTTCGTTCTATAATTTACAAAAGAATTTATGCACATTAAAAAGGCTCTCTCTCTCTCTCTCCCTCTTCAAATTTTTACTTGAAGAGTGAAATGTAAGCTGAATACAAATTTCCTCATTTTATCAAAACTACCAAGTGCATTCCTTTTATTTTTAGTACTTTTCTTGAATTGAAAATTAGCTTTTTACAACAGTATAATAAAGTGGCAAAAGCTTATGTCATCTAATAATTCGAACCTACTCGCGTGGAAAAATTTAATAATTTGTTAACTTTATCCGTCCGTCATTAATTTTATGGGACAATTAGTCCTCAAATAAAACAATATTGTTTAATAGATTTTGTGTGTGAGTGTAGGTATAACTTGTTTTAATGGAAAATTGTTTCATTTAGTCCATTTACCTATGTTTCAAAGTCAAGGTATGTGTGTGTGTTCGTCTGGTTTTCTAAAAATTTTAATCTCATAAATATTAAAACGGAGATTCCGAAAGACACTGAAAGACAAAGTACGTCCTTACATATCAAATGGGTCTTAAATTTGTATATTTTATTTACTGTTTAGGGTACTAAATAATCTCGTAACATTGGATAAAACAAATGACGACAATGAAGATGTCAGAAATCTAGATTTATTTTCAGTTGTTTTCCAGACTGATGTCTGTTTGTTGTTAGTTGGTTTCCTGTGTTTTTCCATTTCGTCCGATTTCAATTCGCTTCGTGGGTGTCCTTAACGCTGTTTGCCTTGTACTTTGGTTTGGTATTCGTTTAATTTCCTCCACATTGATCTTATAACAATAGTATTAAGAAAAAATGTCGATTTTGTGTTTTGGGAGGTTTTTTAATATCACAAAAGTCTTGGTATCAAAATCATGAATAAAGACTGAAACTGTATCAAGATTTTGGAGTTATACGATGGCCAAAGCCAACACTTCTAATATTAAAATCCAGAATTGTTCGTCATTATGAGTGTAAAATTAAAAAAAAACTGCAACATCAAAACATCTAACATTCAGTTCTGTGCTTGTACAAAATCAAAAACGTATGGAAAACTCAAAATTATAATAGGACCATGATCTGTCAAGGCTTTTAACGTCAAGACCAAGGCTGCATTAATATTTAAAGATTACTATACCAAGACCAAAGCAATGCTTGATCGTGGTAAATGAGACTGCACCAAGATCTAGGATTTATCCAAGAGCAGCACTTTTGATATTGTGAAAACCATGACTTATCCACGATCTAGAATTTAAGATCAAATCTGCCTTAAGATGCAAAAATTACAACACTAAAGTCAAGACTATCGATATTGCTTGTCGGAATCTTGAGTTCAAAATTAAGATCCTTTAAGATCCCGAGATTATGACAAAGCCAAGGCTGTATCCAGACCAAAAGCTTGATCATGGTTTAAAATCAGACTTGCAATTTACAGTAACAATGAGGCAAAAACAATCCAAACCACGACTTAGTTAAGAATTTGAGTACAAGACTAGAATACCATGAAAATGTAGAAAGTATATGACAAAACCAAAAGTTTTGTATTACTCTCGCGGTGTACACAAGTTTTTTTTAATGAAACGCCTTCTTGGCTCTCATATTACTGAATAGCACTTTTTAATTGCTTCTCAGTAATATAAGGTTTGACATAGTTATTCTTTTGCTCATCAAGTTATCCAGCGAAAAACATTTTCCACGTGATCTGTCATGACACTAAACATATGAAAATCAAGGATTTTTGTCAAATACGTTGTATTTGTTATGCAAAAACAAAAGAAATACGCTTTTAAGATATTCTATTGGGAATTAATTAGCTACTTATTTGTTGCTACTTATTTGATGCTACTTGTTAATACCCAGTAAAGTAATGTTATATGTGCGATCAATGTGCCCTACTTCATAATTTGATAAAACAATAGAATAATTATATCGAACCCGTTAACACTAAAAAGCATTTAAAATGTGCTATTCAGCAATATAAACATCAAGTAGGTTTTCCATTTAAAGAAATGTGCGTTTACATTTCACTGCCACAGTAAAGAAAAGACAATAAAAAAAAACTGATGTTTTTGGATTCGGGAGTAAATTTTCTGAAACCCTTCCTTTGTCATTTTTTCCTATCTTCGCTCGTTCCTGAGATATCCCACTTTTTAGCGAGTATCTAGTAAGCCGTAAACTTTTTTGAAAAACAAAAACATCAGTCAATTGTTCTTCAAAATAAGCAACTGTTTTCTGATTTAACCGACTTCGTATCTCTTAGAGTTTTCAAGATCCTATTGATGAGTCTCGAATTTGGAATCCAAGACAGGAGGTCTCTAATGTAAGCCCAAATTTAGTTCATGTTTCTAGACCTTGTGTTTATATCCAATTTAGAAATTATAATAAGATAAACGTCAAGATTTCGATCATGGTCTTGAATTCAAGCGCAGGACTGTATTAGGATTTCTGAATCTAAAACCCCAAACATCAAGATCAAAACCTAGTTGCAATTTTGAACCCAAAACCAAAGCAGCGGCAGCATCGTAACTCGGAAGACCGAAAGCAAGACAACTTTGATCACGTTTTGAATCCAAAACCAACATTTCATTCATGATCTTGGGTTTAAAGGTATATTTTGATCAAATCTAAAAATTATGCTGTTTTCAAAAAGCAAGATTTCATCAAGACTTTAAAATTATTGCAGTGCCGAAAACTTGATATCAAAAAACACTTTCATGGTCTGGAGTTTAAAACTATTTTCTGTCAAATCTGGAAATTCTGATTTTGTTGATCAAGACTTAGAATTACAGTTACGACCAATAATTGATCTAGATCTTTTCAGCATCTGGAGATCACAACAAAATCAGGACCAATAGAAACGGAAACGTGTTTCATTCTTCCCTTAAAAGTGACTCGCTTTGTGAACTTCAACCAAGAATGAGAATTTCAAGAAGGGTAAAAGAAAGGATGGAATAGTAAGTAGGAGGAATCGAACCCTGGATCCCCAAATGCAAAATATAAATAGAGCATTAGCCGCGCGCTCTTGAACGTAACACTAAAACTATGTGATGATTTGGACTTTACGAAAGAATGAGATTGGAGTTTCAAAATGTAGAAACTATGACAAGGCTGAATTCCAAGACCAAAACTAGGCTTTGGTCGTATCAGAAATTAGAATAATTTCAATACCAAGGCTGTATCACAATGTGAGAATATTACAAGACTATGAAAAACTACCGGAGAAATTGATATTAGTTCCGCTAAATGTTTACCAAATGCTGAATACTCTTCAAGAATTTTTTCCCATGATATGTTCCTTTCTTTAAAGATATTAACGCTCAAAGTTTACCAATAGGAAATAAGCATGCCAATCATCTTTTTTTGCTCTATCGCTTGATCTGATTTTTTAATTTTAAAGAAATAAGGTAATTGATCATTTTTAAACCTTTACGATTTTAATAAGAAAGGATTTTCTAAAACATAGTTAACTGTTCAGCTATGACGCTTACTTACAGAACGCCTTGTACAACCAATCTTTTAATTAAATTAATCGTCACAAACAGTCAAGAAAATCATGAAATCATCAGATCTGAAGATTTATCGTTAACTTTGGAAACGCCGCTAGAGAATAAATCACAAAATTCAACACCATGTGTTGATTGATGAAAATCGCGAATTGAATGAATAATAAATTATGTTGATAAAAAGACTTGTAGTTCTTAATTCAAAATTAAGATTTTCAACAAGATGCACCTTAACATAAATGAGTGTTTCAAGATGGAAAAAGTAGTACAATTTAAGAAAAGCTTTTAGCTTTTGTTGTCAAAGTGACAATAGTTTTCAAGGTTAGTTTACTGTCAATGTTTTCAGTGGAACAAACGAACAATCATTTTTGGTTGTCAAATCTAAGATAACGACAAATTTATTTTTTATTGTTTTCCTTTTACGTAACTGTTATTAGAAGATTTTTTCGAAATATCCAATAAACATTTCGAGACAGCACAAAATATTTCGCTTCTAAATTTTAAATACCTGTAAGCTAGGCCTTGTATTATAAAAGAGATTGGTTTTTTTTGATAACTTTCCAACGACCCAATACAAAAACGATGAGTACATAACCTTATTTTCAATTCAAATGTCAGGTTAACATTAGGTTAACATTTCGTGTTGGTACAACAAAATATTATTATTAAATTGGTGAGCCTAGAAAAACTTAGTCTAACAAAATTAAATAAATTGAAATTTATGCATTTTAGTTTTAAATATCAATACTCAAATTATTCTGTATAGTAACGTACATAACCTCAAAAAAAGATTTAAATCTTCTTTATTAAAGATTTAAATTGCTAATAAAGTGGAATTTTATTGGAGAAACTAATAAAAAAAATTTTTTAATTAAATGGCTTGCCGCACGAATATTTAATTTTCACTTAAACGGGAATTAAAAATGAAAGCTTTTCCTACTAACACACAGCATGTGTGTTTAACCGTTAAAAAAGTGTAAAATTATGTGAATTAAACACGTGTTAAAGGTTGTGTTACATAATTAATAGTTTACTGAGGACAAATTCCTGTACATGCAATGGCATAATTTTATATTCCTAGAAAATTATGCGTATTTACAAGTTGTTACAATTAATTAATTACTGTTATATCATAGTTTAAGTGACCGGTCGATAAAGTTTGAAAACTAAAGAATTTTTCACATCTTGTAACAATTGGAATTGATTTCTAGAACTTGTGTGTGTATGTATTGCACCACTTCAAGGTTATGTATGTATCAATCTTTATGGTATTATATTCATTGTGTTCACGTTTTTAACTTTATGGTGATTATTTAACACGTGTGCTAGGTATGAAACCAGGAGCGAGTTTATTTAGTTATAGACGTGCGAGAAATTTCATTACTTGAGCAAAATCCGACAGAGATTGAAAACAAAAAGATTTTTGTTTTGTTTAACAAAACTTTCTACTTCCACACCATCTAATTGCATTTAAAAATGTTCATCATATGGCTGTGTGAATAAAGAAAATTAAACAAATTGCACTGTCAAGAGGAAGGAAGCTATAAAAATAACTCCACTGAATTATTCAATTATTATTAACTTTGATAAATATTATTTTTGACAACAGAAAAAAAAAACAGAATCGCTACAGAACAAACGAAAGCAAATATGCACGGGCTATTATGATGAAAGATAAATTAGAAAACAAATCTGCACGAAATTAATAAGAGTTACGGGCGGAAATTGAGTATGTTTTCCTTAATAAGAGAAAGTATATCTCTATTTTGAAACATTCTTCATTACAATTACATAAAACAATAAATTAATTATAATTATAGGCAATTGTTATGAGCTCCATAAACCTTGACAAATCTTAATGAAGACAATATGAACAGATAATGAATTCAATTGCAGGACAAATACATTAATATGGGGTGTAATATTCTACCGTTCTTTCATTCTTAAGCAACGAACAATTTTTACCAACAAATACATCAGAAAAAACTTGTCATATACATATGTCCTGCTGTTTTTTTTTATACTTCAACTATTACCACACAATACGTAACTAAAACTGGAGCACTGCCATTAACACTCTTACCTACTTTATCACCTACTACTCTACATTGCAAAACTAATGTAATGCCTATAGTATTATTATATCTACCAGTTAACAAACAACAAAAAAAAGCATTCTGCGTTAGAGGAAAGAAAGATTATAGTAAACTCACTATGGGTACATATAAAAGAAAGTAAAATTAACTTACGTCATATGCGTACACGCTGCCAAACAGCCACGTTGTTGCAAACAAAAACAAAACTTGTCTCCTCATTTTGATCTGAAAAAAAAGGATGCTTGTATAAATATGTATGTAAAATGTGTTTTGTATTATTAAAACTACCGATCGGAGAAAAGTGAAAGCAGTTCTTTAAAGGAATTTTTTTCTGAATTCTTAATACGATAGATTTTAAACCTTTACATACCAAAGGTACCTTTAACACTGATGAGTCTTTGAATATACTATATATAAAACTTATTTCATCATTTCTTAATTAACAATAGAGAATTTCAGCGCTGTTTTTAAAATTTGAAATAAACACCTCCTCTGCTCTGATGGTTTTTTGCAACAAATCTGCACCTACTTACTTTGTTTTTGAAAAATATCAAAACAATTTTTTGGCGTGTTTGTTGTAGTATGTGTTAGATTTAATTATTACAATACAGATGTGTTGTAATACGTAAGCTTTAAAAACGATAAAATTAAAGAAGATCTAACCTGCATTTCTCTGTGTATTCGTTAAACTGCTTTTCAAAACAAATTTTACAAGAAAATCTACTGAAAAGTATGACAAAATCCAAAATGTCACAAATAACATAACCTCTACATCTAAAAATTGACAGTTGCTAATTTCTTTTGTTCACTGCACGAACTAACATAATAACATAACCTTTAAATTTCAAAGTTGACAGAATCAAGAAAGTTGTTACGGCTTGCTTTTGTTTTTAAAGTGGCATTTGATAACTTTTAAAAAAACGGGAAAAAGCAAAAAAGGATTTTTTTGTGAAATTCCATAAATTTATGCCTCTTTCAATGGCACTTGAAATATAACTGGCTATTTGAAATGAAATACCGTGAAAATACCCAACCTTAACCTTCTCTAAAAATCGTCGAATTTGTTTTGTTTGTTTTTGTAAACGACTTAAAGCCACCAGTAATGTTCAAGCAATTTTTGTACGCCAACTACACTTCTATTTTAGAAATGTATGATTTTAAATAATTTTTTATAATACTAAACAAAACTTAAACATCTCAGGACTTTTTCAAAAATTAGTAATCATTTTAAGAATTTTGCTGTTGTTTTTCTAGAAAGAAATATCTGATTCATATGAAAAAAATTAAAAAGTGAGAAATATTTTAAAATACACAATACAAAAGTTAAATTAACTAAAGTAACTTAAAATATCAGAATCTTCGTCGCTATGGTAACTTTTAAACAACTTTTATGTTGCATTTATAATGTGTGCGCTCTTTATTGGGGGAAAATCAATCAAGTCAAGATGGTGGAAGAAAGACTGATCGTCAGCTACAACCAACGTTGTCAAAGCTGGCTACAAATCTCTAAACTTGCAGACTTATAACATTTATTATGGTTTCTCACGATATATTAGCTTGAAATACACCGTTTTCTATACGTTAAGAAAGTTTCTGTCAAGAACGCGATATTTACGTCGCCTTCCGGATATTTTTTACAACTGTCTGGTGGAAAATGTCATTCATGTATATTCATTTTACGATCTTTCTAGATTAGGGTAGGCCATAATACTTTTTTACTAAGTTGTTACCTTTGAGCGGTTCGGTCGGAAGCTTGGGTCTCATTTTAAAAATTCATCAGGCTGTACGGGCCTACCTTTAGGTCTGACAGTCCTTACGACCTGAGGCGCTTTTCTGGTCTGTCGACCGATTCGCAACGGACACCAGACTACGATCTGTCTCGTACTAAGTCGGACAGACTGTTTTCGTACTGACTTGGACGAGCGCTATTTTCTAACTCACCCAGACAAGCATAATTTTCATACTAAATCGAAGAGGAGGATTCTCGTACTGCGCCAGACCAAGAACTTTTCTTTACCGAGTCAGACTGAGGCGGGTATTATTTTTATACTGAACCGAGGCGGAAAAGTTTTGTACTGTGCTGTAGAAGGGCTGGGTTTCTTGGTTGGTCCTTTATGCGGCCCCGTTCAAAGGGGCCTCATTTTCTAAACGGTACTAGCACCTGTCAGATTGAGAAGACCGACAAATCCGAGACTTCTGAACAACTCGAGAGGCCCGAATAGTCCGACAGGGCCGGGAAGACAGACAGTAAGTGAGCTCTGAACAAATCAACAGGCCTGAAAGACTTCACAGGGCCAAGAAGCCTGACAGGTACAAAACCCCTGAACGACTTGAGAGGCGCAAACGACCCAATAGGGCCGACAAGTCTGACAGATTCAAAACCCCTGAACAATTCGAAAGGCGCGAACGACCCGATAGGGCCAGAAAGTCTGACAGATTGAAAACCTTTGAATGACTTGAGAGGCGCGATCGACCCGATAGGGTCAGGAAGTCTGGCAGGTCTAAGACCTCTGAACGATTTGAATAGCGCGAACAACCCGATAGAGCCAGAAAGTCTGACAGGTCCAAAATTCCTAAACGATTTGAGAGGCGCGAAAAACCCCAGAGACCAGTACATTGACAGGAGTCTGTTCCGATTCTAAGTTCAGCAAAACCACCGCATAGATTATAATAACAATTAGGTGGCGACGCTCTCAGCGCTTTTGCTTAGCATATTACAAATATTACAAAACATCTGAAAATGCAAAGCATAACTACAACGAACTCTGTTACTGAATTGAGCAACAGCTTAAAAAAATTTTCAAATTTTGGCGGTCATTTGACCATGTTCCCGAAGAGATATCAAAAAACGAAGACACACGTCGTCTTTAGTTTTTGATGTAGAATCCAAATATGAAGTCAAAAGTTCAAAATTAAAAAAAATGCGGACAGACAGACAGATAGACTACGCAAATTCAGTAACGACTTCTATCGGAGTTCGTCAAAAACGGAAACAAAAGCACCAAGTAGAGAATCCACCGACTTAACTTGGAATATTCGGATTTGTTCACCAGAGCGCACCTTGTGTTTCCTTTTAGTTTTGCGAATTATAGCAATTTGACATTTAAAACATACATATCTGATTGCTGAACAAAGCAATATTATGTGAGGAATTTATTGAGAAATCGAGATTTCTGTAGAATAACACAACCTCACAAGCCACAATTGTCAACAGCTACCTGATGTTTTAAAACAATGTTAAAAATATCGTACTAGTCATTATTTGTATTCTGTTCAAATCACTGAAATATAATAATATATTTCAGTGGATCAAAGATAACCAAGAGAACCTTTTCATTGCTTAATGTTGGTATGAGACAATTATGATTTCACAATTGGTTTGAAATTGCCACGACAAACACAATTTTGTTGTGTATTTCTTAAATATAAAAGTTAATTTATTTGATAATTTGTAAATGTAAACATTTTATATTAACGAATAAACATTTTTTTAAATTTCCCATTATTAATAGATTTTATTTCGATGCCACTGATTTCATTACAAATGAGAAATGTTAACCTCAAAATAACAACTGTCAAATAAAAATAAAAACTAACAAATAAAAAGTAGCGGTTACACAATTTAATATGGGTATCTAGATTTTGAATTCAAGAAAACTTAAAATATCGTAAACGGACCTAACTTCTGAAATACATAATTAACAGGAGAGGTTTTTAATTATTGTTTTTGCCTTTGAACACTCATTCACAATGAAACCTTTAAGACAATCAAGATCTCAAAATTAAAAACAATTGAAATTATTGAAACGTCACACATTAACATAACCTCCTAATTCAAAACTGACACATATCTGACAGATCTTTAATATTTATAATTTGTCTATTTGTCTCATAGAAAAAGTAAAGAAATTCATAGATAATAAAATCAATTAAGAATTTCTAAAGCTGGCATTTTCTGGGTGGTTGATTCTTTTATAAAATGCACTATAACTGCCTGTTATACTACTGTCCGTTTAATTTAAAGAAAATAATAATTATTTAAAAGCGGGAACTGTACGGAAATAAATTTTAATAATACCTTTTAAAAACGTATGGTTATTACTATTAAAGAAAAGTGAAACCTACTTGGTTAATGTTTAAGGTATATCATAAATAAAATAATAATTAAAAGTTCTATTGAATAGTGGCAACATATGCAGGATTGAATATTTGATATTTGTTATTCATCTATCTACGATTGAAAAGAGAAATTTTTACTGAATAGTAAAATAATAAGAGAGAATCTTAGAATGCAACTATACACATTCTTAATATTATAATCATTAAACTATAATGTAATAGCTATTACGTATTACGTTTTGCTATTTCTTAAAAGGTGATTGCGTTTAAACTGTAAACGTAATAACTAACAATGATTTATTTAGTAATCACGCTAATATAAAATCATTTGTTAACATTGATTTTTATGGAAAAAAAAATAAATTGTCTAGCAAGTAAACATAGCTACGTAGTAGGTGTGGACTAAATTGGTAATGGGTATACATAACAGTAATATTTAAAAATGAAAGTTTCCGTTCGAGATAGATAAAGTTTAGTTGTAATTCATATCATCGTCTGGTTATGGTGACGGGTGGAGGAAGTTAAAAAGTCAATTTACGTGTTGAAATATGAAACACGTTCTTAGACTTATTATTACATTAGTGTAAACCAAAAAAAAAGGAGGAATTCTAAACATGTGAGAAGAATTTACAAACAATATTTAGAAATAATGGTGGTTTTACTGCAATAAGATCTTATCAAAGAATCTCATCAAAGATAAATATCCGGCCGCCTTCAATTTTTTATGAATTAGACCCGATGAAAGACCAAACAGTAGGATAGAAAACAAAAACACATAAGTACAATAAATGTCGCATAATCACGTCAAAGATATTACCCTCTTGTGATTATGTTCTTGATTACTTCTTGCATTTCATAATTTTTAATTAGCCCGTATTTAACATATCGTTATATATAAACAAGCTTTACACAACAATTTGAAACAAAAAAATTGTAAACACTACAACAATAATTGTAAACAAACGCTATTTGAAATCTGAGATTAATATCGAAACTTAAATTTGAAAAAATCAATATTGAACGTTTTTTATTATTATTTTGACATGATTGTTTATTATTATTATTAATAATTATCGTAAACCTTTTTATTATGATCTCCTGCTGTTTAATAGGAAGAATTAAAAATTAGAATGGCCAAATAATTCTGGCTATAATTAACAAAATTATGAAATGCCAGAAAAAAGAAATTACTACAAGAGAAACGTCATTTATTTATTTAATAATAATATTGTTGTTAATTCTTAACGACAAAAGGATGCTGACGAAACAATATTTTACAGCCTTGAAAGTAGATATATAAGTTCAAGGTATTTACAAATCAAATATTACTTTGAGGGACTATATAACATGCTTAATAACTAACAATAAGAATAAGAAAAAGTCTGTGTAAATTCCACCAACCTCTTCATATCTCCTTTTTCTTCTTCTCCAAAGGAATTTATTACCTAAGTAAAATTAGATTTTTTTAGCGATCGGGTCACTGTTTTGTTTAAGAGCTCGGAGAGGGTACACTGACTGAAGTTTCTAAATCTAGTTTTTTCAAGGATACTTTCTTCCAAAACGGTAGATACCCAGTGCTATTTCCCAGAAAAAATTGATAGGTGATCAACATATAAGGGCGTTAAACTCATTTAATTCTATCTAATAATATATTATAGAAAACAAGACAAGTCAATTTTGTTGAGTATCTTTTGTGATGTAATAAATATATTGTGGTGGTAAACAGGGTGAATCACGAATGAGTCATTTCTCTCTAAATAAAACCCAAAAATTACAACCTAACTCCAAATTTTCTGCACACCTGCAATTATTACCAATATTATAATTTTTGCCAATAAATTCAATTGAAATTCTTATTATGGTTCTGCTCACAAAAACAACAAAACTCATTTTTTCTACCTGCTGATGCAGTTGTTTACTAATCGCAGCCTCCTTTGCTGTTGAATTTATTAATATTAAATTATTCAATAAAACTTGCAGGTTAGTTCTGGTTAATTAGGAGAATTCTATCATATTTTACGAGTGTTCTTGTTCTGTATAAAAATATCTATGGCAGATTTTTAATTGCCTTAAAAATAGATACAAGGAAAGCCCATTAGTTATAACACTGATGACTGCATTTATATCTCCATTCAATAATTCACAATGATTTCTTCATTATATGATTTCTCTATCTAATTTTTTAAAATGACAAGATAAAAATCAAATACTATAAAGATTATAACAAACATATTTTTTCCATCGCAATTTATACATATATAAAATAATAATGACACGAAGGTCTTACAATCCTTCCACAAGGTGAGAATATTTTTTTAGTAGGTCATACGGTTAGGTACTACATTAATACTATAATAAGTACTACACAACAAAAATTGACAAACACAATCATTATTTAACCATAGGTACTAAATTACATGTATTTCCCTCAACATACTGGATAGACACACCACAAGATTGCGGTTTTATGTTCCAACCTTCACTTTTTAAAGTTGTATACTATTTACGAAACAGTAACGTTTTAGACTCTTAAAATACCAAATATCACTTACAACTTTAAAAATGTATCTAATAATAATTTCAAGTCAATGCCATCTTCATCTTGTATACATACATAATTTCGCGGTTAATTAAGGAAAAAGACTGGAATAGACTGAACATATAACAGGTATACAAACCTCTAGGTATAAATAAAAGTGATGCCTGCACTTTCGGTTTCTTGTTAGGTATTTTATGTACGCGTGTATGTTTACTTTTACTGGAAAGAGATATTATGTGACGGGAATTTCTTCAAAGTAATCTAATTTTTTATTAATAATACATAATTAGCTAATAGAATAAATATTTAAAAAGATGCGTACAAAAATTTGTGATCCAGTAAACTGTCAACAAACATAACCTCGCAATTAATGATTATGACACTGACACATTGAAATAATTGCAATAAGATTTCTAGTTCTTTACATTCTTTTTAATTATTTTTGAAAAAAATATCAACAATAATAATTTAAAGGACTTTTGGAATACACCCTGTAATTGTGGTTAAGGCGAGTTACCTAGGTTACAGGTGCAATCAAATAAACAAAATCGAGTAAGTCGTGTAATTTGACAGTTTTACATTTAGGTTATAAATGCAAAACTGCAGCAATGTAGAATTGTTTAACATTTATACCAACCTAATAAGTGTTAATTCCATGGCCTATTCGTTTTGTTTTTCATTTGATCGCACGGTTGTAACAGATATTGATATAAACAATAAAAACTAATAGATACTAATAATAAATGCATTTTTGCAAGTAGGAGTACTCGCAAAGCAATTTAAGGACCCGTCATGCTTGAAATTCTTTGTGCCAATAGATTCGTTAAACAAAATAATTCGCGCTTAAGTGACAGTTAACTTAATTTCTGCCCATGGATGTTGTTATTAACTGTAGTAAGTAAGCTAACGAAGGGAGAAGCTCAACCTATCTGTTTATACGATAGTAGCTCGTGGCGCATGCAAAATTAATGCTTGTGAAGATTTATAACATTTATCGTTGCTTATGACGGTATATGTCATCGTTATGGCAATAGTGTTTCACTAACTTTTAATATTTTCAATTTTCGATTTACATTAATCAACAGATGGCATCAGATTTTGTGATTTAATAGTGAACAGCAGTTCAAGCAGCATTGTCACAGTTAACAATCAATCTCCAGATCTGACAAGATTATCGTTTTTCAATCGTTTATAACAACTTGATTTGCTGTTGTTGCAATATTCTTCTCCACTATTACACTAATTGTTTAATTTCCAATAGATGTCCCTCATTTGGTGTGCAAATCGCCAATAAACTCACAAAAATCAGTGTGTTAAAAGTCTTCACTGAGTCAGGCCCTCTAAAGATTCTTCTATCTCTCAAACTAATGTCTAGGAGTGTTTAGAGCAGATTTCTTTACAAGAATTTTGAAACATCTAATAACGCTATGCAAACTCAAATCAGATGCTTTACGAATTTATAAATTCTAAACGTAATTACATTTTGTATAGCCAGTGTGTAGCGCCACCGATATTATCTGAAAGTTCCTTTGCTTTTCAATTACATCACATCACTCGAAACTTCAAACTAATAATTTGTTGGTTATTCAATGTTCACGAGTGTTTCGAGTAGTTTTAGAGGGATTTTCCCTAACTTTTCAAACATCTAAGAACATTATGGCACCTCAAATCGGAAATCCTTAAATACGATTTGCAACTTTACGAATTTATAAATTCTAAACGTACTATTCGTACAATCAGCGCGTAGCGCCCTGGATTATTTAAAATTCTTCTGCTTTTAAATTACATGACATCGCGGGTAACTTCGAACTAATAATCTGTTGGTTATTTAATGTCCACGAGTGTTTAGAGTGGATTTCCAGCGTTTTTTTCCGAATTTTCAAGCAGGTAAGAACATTATGAAAAGACAAATCAGAGGTACTAACTACGATTTGCAACTTTACGAATTTGTAAATTCTAAACGTGCTTTTTGTATAGCGCCACGGATTATATAAAGATTCTTCTGTTGGTTATTCAACGTCTACTACTAGTGGTTAGAGTATTTTTATATTTTTTAACTTTAGGGATTTTCTCCTGTAACAGCCCCATTTCAAGTTTAAATAATATTTTGCAGATTTATCAAATAAATTTATGTCAATAATCTTCTAATATTCAAAACACCTACATCATAAAGTGTAACCTATTAAACATTCCCATGTTACCCACATTTTCAACATGCAAGAAAAAAAAACACTTCAATAAAATAAATTTCTTCGACTTCGACCTTAAAATTCTCCAACAGATGACAAGTTAATGTTCACTGATTGTCGCTTACAAAATTATTAAGTATTCTTGTCACACGACCAGCACGTTTTTCTTTGATATTTTGCACAAATTGCCCATAAAATTATCTTTAGCCAGACATTATCATTGTCGCGCCGTATATGCTTGCGTAATATAGCAGAGAGGTGATAAATTTATTTTTTTCCTCTTGTCTCGTTCTCATTCATCGAATTAAAATACATATAAAAATTCGAAATATATTAGCAATTTGCATATTTGTTTGATTTTCTGTTACATCATCCTTTTGTTAATTTTTTTATTTTTTATTCCCGCATATTTCTGGATTCTCCCATAACATGATTGTAAGATAGTTGGTTTATACAAAGAAAAAAATCGTCGTCGTCAAGCGCTTTCCTGATTAAAGTGTGAAATTAAATAGTTTACTACAAAAAAAAAGAAATTTGTAATTAGTAGAAAATGTGCGTTACAAATTGTTTTTAACAAAGTTACTAAATCGATTTGATTTGGTGATAACGGTATGGTGCGTTATGTGTTATTGGAAATAGAATCGGTGTAGCCATGAGAATAATATAATAATTTGTTTTTTTAAATCAAATTTTATCAAATTTAAAGATTACACTCATTCACAGTATTGAGAAATTTTCTTGAACCTTCGTTTTTAGATTCTTTTAGTATAAAACCAAACTCGATAACAAAAATCAAAACGGCTTAGTATTGACAGTGTTGACAGTTGTGTAGCAATAGTGGAATATAACCTAACAATTTCAAATGTGCAGCCGTTTATTTCTTGCAATAAGTTTTCTTTTCTTATGCAATAGGTTAGTTTTAATCCAGTTTTTGCTTGCTGAACTATTCTCATTATTTTGACAGCCATTTCATTTTTTAAATTTTTTCTTTACAAAATATTATCTCGTCACATGTTGCTGTTTCTGTCAAAAGAGAAAACCGTTTTACTATATGAAATATAAACATCTTTGTTCCTCCTACTTTTATAATTGTAAACTAAATTGCAGGAGGAAAGATTGTGTAAATTACTCTTTTCAATCAAACTAACCGCTATAAAAAAATAAATTTATAAATTATGTTTGATAGAATCAAAAAAAAGTAAATTAGATAAGTGGGCAAAATTAAGAAAAAAACGTAAAGACTAATTAGGAATAATTAAAATTTTAATTGAAATTGAAACCGATTCTATAAACTTTTACAGTAAATAAAGTGCGGTTAGAATTAACTGTCATCTTTAAAACGATCCACTTGATCTAGCTGTTTACATACAAGCATACCAACGTAAATTTTTATTTTTTAAAATAAAGATGGGCGAATCAATATTTCTTATCTACAAATTTATGTGCAAGCAAATCTATTTTAGAATTATTAAAAAATTAAATATTGCAATCTTAAATCCATTGTTATAATTACGCCAGCCATAATAACTTTCTCTCTCTATAATATACAGAAATAAGATTAAATGGTAGCATACACATACACAAACACACATATAACTGCAATTTAAATACAATCATAACATAAAAAATATGTAACCAGCATTAAAAATGAAAAACCATTATGCTTCTAAAACAATAAGCAGTTTCTCAGATAATAGAAATTTATAACTATAAAAATAAACTCCTTTTGTTACTGACTGAAAATTTTTAAATTCCTTAAGATTTTTGTTAAAAGAAAAAATACGTTATGTAATTTCCTAATGATAATTAAAAGACATCAAGACTTGACAAAAATATTTAAATGCTGCCATATTTTATTGAAAAGGTCAAATAGTTTTAAATCTCCTAATTGGCAGCAATATCACCAAGAGTCGAAATTTTTAAGGTAACTTATAATTTAGATTGAGGATCCACACAATTTTCCATTGTTTTTCACTTTTTTGTTTCTCTTGAGCCGCCAAATTTGAATTATTTTCCGACATCGATTAATTGACGTTTGCGGATTTGAGAGTTGGTAGAATTCAAGGCTGCAGGTAAGCAAAAAACGAATCTTTTGTGTTCCCTTTTTTTATCGATTTTGAAAATATATCCTGTCGTTAATTATTGATTTGCTCAAAACTTCTATCAGAATCACAAAAATAACTCAAGAATGGAAAATAAAACACAAAAAGCGAGATTGTGACGTTTGACTGCACTATAGTAAAAGTTAAAAAAAAGCATCATCACCTTTCTAAAATATCTAAAGTAAAATGTGTCTCGTACAAATCAAATGTTATAATATTATAATAAATATGAAGATAATACCATGTATGAAGTAACATTTTTGTTTGGATGCTAGTAAAAGTAAAAAAATGCATAACCGGATACTTCCGGTCACGCCTTGACGTTATTATTTAAATCAAATTGTAATGTTACGTTAATTATGCCGACTTAATAGTGTATAAAGTATTAATTACCGTGATCTTAATTACCCGAAGGCTTTTCCCTAATGACAATAGGAAACGTGATCACGTCACGCTTCATTTATAATCAAATGGAAGTTGCAGAAGATTCTAACTGTATTCTATGTGTCACAACAAAAAATTCTTGCAATGAAAATAAAACTGTTATTAGTCATTATGTCAATGGGACAACTTCCGATTTCCAAAATTTCTTTTTAAGTCCTGTTTTAATGTTTTTAGTGGATTAAATTGTTTCAAGATTTAAAAACTGTTCGGAATCTTCAGCCGCGTAACTTAATCGGGTCGATCAAAATGATTGAGGACAGTCTGAATTTCCTGCGAAACAAAAATAATTTCAAAGTTGGTAGCGTTTATATTCTTAATTAACATTGTTTGGCATTGTCATGACAACGCGTACGCCATTGGCTGGTTAAGTGACACATGTGTTTTGTGTAAGTGACAACTAGCAGCACCGCCAACTCGAAGCTGTAAAAATCACTGAAATGTTAATGCGGGAAATTTAAAACCAGGTCTACTTTGCCTTATAATTTTTTCTTAAGTGCACCGTCTCCTAGATACACGGTGGCAAGGTTTTATTAAAAACCAGAAATTCTAAATTAGATTTGACCTACTGTACTTTCAAAACGATGCAGTTTAATTTAAAACGCTATCTGGTAAAAAAGGCTTGATTTTTTTGAAGAATTGCATCCTGTTTTTGAAATGACATGGCTGCTCCTGAAAAGTTGAGAGGTTTTAACAAATTCAATTAACTCGAAAACGGCACATTCTAAGGAAAAAATACAGAAGGGTGTTTTTGCCAAATGAATTATTCCAAAAGCAAAACAGTTTCTTAATTTTTCAGTAGCGTAACAATGTTATTTAAGGTAGGCCTCTAGCCCTCCCCCTAAGTCCCCGCTGTTGATAAAAATATCAAACACAACACTATGTAAACTGATAGACACTCTAGAGTAACGGACATACAGAAAATCTCATTGCGATATCTCAGCTCGTTTTTGAAGTATTGAGAAAACAAGAAATTTTATATGAAACTTTGGCACCCTGTATCTTGAAAACGGTGCAGTTTACAGAAAATAATTATAGATCAAAGTAAGCTTAATTCTTGTCAAAGAATTTAATGTAAATAATGGCACTCTGTTCTTGAGATGACGTACTACCTTCCCACAATTCAATTTTACTCGGAAATATAGCATTTTATGGGAAAAATGCAAGAAAAGGTTTTTCCATCAAATCGATTGTTGATTCTAGAAATAAAAAGAATTTTTAATTTTTCATTGGTGTAACAATTTTATTTAAGGTAGACAACTAACCCCCCTCATTCCCCGCCTCTAACTAAAATATCAAACACAACACTACGTACAATAAAAGACACTTTAGAGTAACAAACATGTAAAAAATCTCATTCCGATTTTATCTTGTTCTTGAGATATTGAGAAAACAAGAAATCTTAAATGGAATTTTGACACCCAGTATCTTGAAAACGGTGCACTTTAGAGAGAAATGCTATAGAGAAAGGTAGGCTTAATTCTTGTTAACGAATCCAATACAAACAATTGCACTCGGCTTTTGAGATGACGTACTACCTTACCATAGGCTGCTACATTTGACAGATTTTGGAAAATCCAATTTTACTCAAAAACGAAGCATTTTTGGGAAAAATACAGAAAGGGTGTCTTCATCAAATCGATTGTTTATTCCTAAAATAGGAACAATTTTTAATTTTTTTAATTTTATCTTTAGAGTAGTGGTGTAGGCATTTCCTCTAACGTGCCGCTTCTGCCAAGGATATCAAACAAAAATCTACGTAGAATAGTAGACACTTTAGAGTAACAAGGATGTAGAAAACCTCATTCCGATTTCTCAGCTTGTTCTTGAAATATTGAGAAAATAAGAAATTTACATGAAACTTAAACACCCTGTATCTCGGAAACGGTGCATTTTAGAGAAACATGTTATAGGGCAAAACAGGTTTAATTCTGATCGAAGAATTCAATGCGAATAAATGCATTCTGTTTTTGAGATGACGTACGACCTTACCATAGACTGCTGATTGTAGCGGTTTTGAAAAAATTCAATTTTACTCGAAAATGGTGCATTTTACCGAAATGATGCAAGAGGTGGTTTTTACATCAAATCGATTCTTGATTCTGAAAGTAGAAAAATTTTTTAATTATTCAGGAGGATAACAATTGTTTTTAGAGTAATGGTGCACCCCCCCTAATGTTCTGCTTCTGTTAGGGATATCAAACAAAAGACTACGTAGAAGAGTAGACGCGCTAGAGTAGCAAGCGTGTAGAAAATTTCATTCCCATATATTACCTTGTTTTTGAAACACTAAGAAAACAAGAAATTTTATATGAAACTTTGACGCCGTGTATCTCGGAAACGGTACACTTTAAAGACAAGAGTTATACGGCAAAATAGACTGAATTCCTATCGAGGAATTTAATGCAAATAATTGCATTCTGTTTTTGAGATGACGTACGACCTTACCATAGACTTCTGAATTTGGGGATTTTGGAGAATTCAATTTTACTCGAAATTGACGCATTTTACGGGAAAAATACAAGAGGGCAGAAAAATTTTGCAAGTTTTGATATTTGTCTCTATAACTGTTTCTTACTTCCATTCTAGAAGAAACTAGCAAAAGTAAACCCTTAATGGATACTTGAAGTATTTTGAAAATTCTTGACGGTAGTGCTATCAATTGACTAAGGTATGATAGGGTATCATCTATTATAGTAGCACAGCTCAGAGATTTTGATTATTTCAGAAGATACAATTCTGTGGTTTTTATTAGATAGGCATGAAAATTACAATCATATAAAAAAGTGACCAGTTTTCGTGACAATTTTCACGAAATTAAAACTTAAAATTAACTAGATTCTTTTTAATTTGATTTGACTCTCAAATTTCCAATTTTGTCTTCAAATCTACCAAAGCAAATTAGTGCATATAAAGAGCCTAAACGTATAAGCTGCTTCAAGATTACATTAATTGTGGTTGCTCGGTCATTCATTAAAAGACCAAATTGAACCAGAAATAGTCGAAGTGAAAAAAATGACTGTTTACTAAATCAGAATAGTTAACCGTGTTCAGTAAGAAAAACTTTGAAAGGATAAAAATGGACTCAAATAACATGATTTAGTTACGTGAAGAAAACCTTGAGAACAAGATTAGATAGATACTTGACAGGAGAGAAAATTCCAAAAATTGACAAAGGTTTAAAAATAAAGAACGCACCATATCTGACTTATTTACACTAGTAATCTAACAAAACATCTAAAAGTTGTCTATTTGGTAGCTAAACATAGAACAGTCAGTCTCACTGTCTCTAAATAAATATGAATGATCGATACCCAGAATACCATACTATAAACAATGGAGTGTAATTAAAATTTCGTTATGTATTTAAATAATGTGACTGACCTATAGCAATGACATTTTTTATTTTATCGACGATTTGGCTAAAACAAAACTAATATAATGAAAGTGAGTCTACCTTTGCTTTGCTTGCAATAAACATTCTTTACATTTTATTTTTTTACCTTCATTGTTTTAATTCCAATCGCCTGAAGCTTTTTTCTCCAATAATAAATAACGAGATAAAACGTGCTAGTCACGCCTGAAAATACATATAAACCTTGATTATTATTATGTCGTTTTTGTGTTAACAGCTCGAATACATTTTAAATTTTCCGCCAAAGAAAGAAACGAATGTGATTGGTTCTGTTTTGTTTTTAATTGACAGTTCGCGAATTGCATTGAAATTTGACATTTTAATAGTAAATAATACTATTAATAGAATAATAGTACAATGATTAAATAATATTTCAGAATGCTTCCAGTTAAACAAATCATCGCAAATTAGAAAGAATAAGGTTATGTGTCTTTAGAATCTAATAGGAATGTTCTTCATAACTTATTAATTTATTTTTTTAAATTTATTGGAACAAGAATGTTAGAATCAAAACAAAATTTTAGTAATAATAATTGACATTATTTTATTATTTAATATTTACATAACCTAATTTTCTTTTCAAAACAATGAGTGAAGGTGTCTTGATTTTTTTTTAAGTAGCCACAAAGATAATTTTCGTGCACTTTTCTTCTAATTATTTTCTAAGTAGGATATGCCGTTTATAAAAATAAAAATACAGTGTCCCAGGAATACAATGACGTCATTAAAAGAATTAACAAACCACTATTATTGCAGCAATTTCCTTTAATAAATAAATTTTTACCATCCTACCTCCTTTTTATAATATGAAACCAGAACTATTTTGTTATTTGTTTAATATCAGTATAATAAAATTTCAATCTTTTTTAAATAAAAAAAAATGTTACGCCCATGTTTTTTATTAACATTTAAAAAATTTATGAACTTGTTCTTTTTAATAAATTTGACGAAATATGAACATTAACGATTATACAAATATTATGCAAATTAGCTTGAATTTTTTTTTAAAATTTTCTTTAGTAGAAATTTTAATTTTTGGAATTAATACAAAACCGATTTCTTTTCTATTAACACCCGGAAACAACTAGATATGGAAGGTTGATTAATTACAAAATAATAAATTTGGCAATATTTTAACAGCGTTTAAGAACTAGGCAAATGTATTAAGAAGCAAAAACAAAAAATAATTCTTCACTAACAACTCTTTAAAATGAAAGTTTAATGAAATAACTAAAAATTAAAGTAATATTTAGAACATGAAATCTGAACGTGTTTATGTAGTAAGTAACTCTCGCTTTTCTTTAAGCACTCGAATGCGAATTCTGGTTTTATAATTTTTATCCATTTTATAATAAATGTGTAGGAGGTTTTTCCTTTTTATAAAATTGAAATATATGTGTTTGCAAGGCAACAAAAAAACTGAATGCATATGGTTAAAACAGAAACTGGCTTTAAAATTTCCCTTTCACTAAAATGTTACGTTACTTTCAAAACCAACCAATAAACTTAACCTAAAACAGTGCGGTTCGCGGAGCAGGAAATTATAAATTTTCAAACTACCGTAATATAGTATGTTGTTACTTATGAAAGATTTTAATTACGTTAACTGTGTCAACTATACAGACAACATCAAGGATTTCTGCATTTCTGAATTATACCGTAAGACCACGAAAGAAAAATAAAAATAAAAATCAAATAAAATCGAACTGATATTTACCTTCTTTAAAGATTATAGTTCACCAAAACTCCAAAAGTAGAAGCACTTTTTTAAAGTAAAGTTTCTAATATTTCTTTTTTAATATAAAAAAGGCAAAAAAATTGTTAATTATTATATCACAGATAATCACGAAAGAATCACTGAAATTTCTTTTGTTTTTCAGTTTTCAAATTGTCCTAATTATTATCACTCAACACTTTGCGCTGAAAGTTGGCACTTGTTTTTTGAAAAGTCCAGCCATACTTAAGTTCTGTAAAATATAGAAGAGATCTTTAATCTTCAAATACATCACATACACTTAAACTGCTTGGAAAATTTAAAATTCTCTTACGATCAATTCTAAATAGAGTTTCTACTCATAACATTATAAGAAAAGAAAGTAACAACTATGGGAGATTGATTTCATCTACAATTTAAAGAAAAGAAGTGCATCAATTAAAATAGTTGACAAAATGAATGGGAAAACGAAACTTTTCAATGAAAAATTGAAATTTGTAAAATTTAATCGGGCATAAAATTAATGATAAAATTTTAATAGCAAGCAGTTTATGATAACAATGTATTTAAAAAAAAGAACTTTTAAGACACACGTTTTATTAACAAGTGCTTCAACAATAGTGTCACGAGGTGAACTAAGACGTAAGTTTACTTTGTTTAAGCATTGTTGAGGAATATGCGCGCGCACAAAACTCTTAATACACCACAGAGAGGGAAAGTACAGGTGAAAGGAAGTAAAGGACACCGGTACGTCTAACAACCCATGACTAGACTATTGGGACTTCTGATTTGGTTAAAATGATGGTCAGTTGGTTATATACCTTGTCTTACCTGATGCTGTGACGTTTTCCTATTTATTTTTTTAGCTTTTCTGTAGATGGCGTTTGGGTATTCGTAGTACCTTGGAAAATTTTGCGAATTTTCGAAAACCCGAACAAAAAGCACACAGTAATTCTAATATTATGAAAGCGGTAAACTCAAAAAATCTCCCGATTTTATCCGGAAACGTTTCAAAATTACTTCTTAATCAGTTACACGCATCAACGCGTATTTCATTAATTTCGGTTTTAAAGAAACTTTTAAATTACGAAACGCCCAAAGACTTTTCTAAAAACTCTGCAAATACACAAACACATACATCATTCAACTGTCTCATGGAGAGGTTCAGCACCCTGTTTATATATTCATCTTGGATGTAGTAAAATTGTAGATTACCTAGAATAAATGCTCAGTCTTGACGTCAATATAAATCAGTAAAACAACTTTGGTTTCAAGCGATTTTTTTTCGTTCGTTTTTGGTTTTTAGAAAAAACATTATAAAGATATAGAAAAAAAGATAAAAACAAATGGGATGCTGTGACTCATTAATAAAAAGGTAGGATTCAGTTTCTCATTAATCTCTGTTTACTGAATGAATATTCTTAAAGGGGTCAACAGTCTTTTCGGCACCCTTTGGCTGAAAAGAAAAGCTAGACAGTTGATTTTTTATGCCATTAAGTAGAATGAACTTAAAAGTTCTATGACTCTAATGATTATATAAAAGGGGAAAAAATAATAGACAAAAATTAGACATTGATTAATTAGATTTTGTAGTACAGAAAGTGTTTCTAACTAAATAACTATTCAGATACATATAAAAGGTTTATAACTGTATGTTAACAATGAGTTATTATCGTTATTATTTTTTCATTTCATTTTTTATGACTTATTACTATACGGGCTGTCTGTAGGAACTAAATATTTCGGGTTTAAATTGTTGCGTTTATTTATTATAACAGTACACTTTTATTATGTAAATAAAACTTTCTGTCTATTCTAACAGATTTGGTGTAGAAGAGACCTATGTTGTTTACAAAATTATATTCACTAGTCTAGATGAATTAAATCTAATGCTAAATCCATCATCGCTTTTAACTCGTATCATATAGAAGAATTAATATAAGTAGAAGTATAATTACACCCTACGTTTGTTGCATGACGTCATTAAGTCATTATTATGGCATCTGTTACGTCTTAATTTGTGACGGCAAAATGTCACAGCATATAGACGTTATTTCGTGACGTTAGAATATGACTAAAATGTAAACCATATATGACGTTACTGCAACGTCAAAAACACGTCATTTGTTAAGGATTATTTATTAAAAAACTCAGTTACATATACCAGCTTTATTAATACATTTCTTCATTTATTTATTAAACAACAACATTATAAACCAGCATTAAAGATCTTATACCTAACTAAAGATAATCCTGAGAACTCAATCATAATTAATAAAAATAAGAGAAAAACAATTGTTTAACTGGCTGTTCTGGAAAAAACACCGTAATTTTCACGTGCTTTTATGTTGTGTTTTGACAGATGACCAAAAAACACCACGTTTTAATGGAGTGAGTCGCCTAATACAAACTAATGCAATGTTAACTGCCTCCTTGAAACTGCATCGTTGTGAATGTCATGGGTTTTATTTAACTTTATGATTATTTAGAATATTAATTATACATGATGCAGTAAATATACATAACTTCAAAATTCCTTACAGTTACTTGGTGAAGTGCACGCGCGAGAGCGTTGAGAAGCTGGAGGGACTTTATAAGGCCAAACGACCCGACATACATACACCAAATACACCAACCTAGCTAACATGGTGACAGACAGATGATGTCGATATTTGGTCATGTTTGATCATGTACGTCACGATGCCTATATAAGTAAAATAGAACTAATTGATGACTTTTTTTTGGTCTGCGTTTTCCCCATTTGCCAGGGAAGGGAGTGATGGCCCATCGTCCCTACTGGGCCCAACTAGATTAGTGCGTTTTTTTTTGTAGTACTCAGTCTAACTACAACTAAAAGTCTCCATAACTCCATGAATATAGAGAATAGCCATAATGGCTACTGTTTTTGTTTTCGACTTATAATGAGTTAAACTAACTTTTAATAAAATGTTAAATGTATGTCATGGGACACCCTGTATAAGTATTTTTAAATTGTCAGTGTTACAAGTATAAAAAAATAAATTTTTGACGCGGCGCGAAAAAGCCTGGTAACGCTTTGATCGACCGGAAAAGCCCGAGAATCTCAAACGGCCAGAGACTCCTCAATGACTCGAGAAGCTCGAACGAAACGACAGGGACGGGAAGTCTGACAGAACTAGGATACCCGACAGGGCCAGGAATTCCGACAGAGCCAGAAAATCCGACATGACGTAACAGGTCTAAGATCCCGACAGGCCCTAGAGGTCCCATAAAACTCGACAACCCGATAAGTCCGGAGTATCCTTTAAAAACCCGAACATTGTGCAAGGCCCCGCAAAAGTCCGACCATCCAACCCGGTCCATGCAAGCCTCTTCGGTACAGTACGAAAGTTCTCCGCTTTGGTTCAGTATAAAAATAATGCCCGCTTCGGTCCATATGAAAACAACACTTGTCTGACTCAATGAAAAAAAGTTCTCAATCTGGAGTAGTAGAAAGCTCCTCCTTTTCGGTTTAGTATGAAAATAATGCTTGTCCGGATGAATTCAAAAATAACACCTGTCAAAATCAGCACAACAATCCTCCGGTACGGTTCAGTACAAAAATAATCCATACGAATTAATACGAAAAAAATCTCAGTCCGGTCCGCTTTGGATAAGTACAAAAGTAACGATTCAAAAGCCCGCCCGACCCGACAGGTTTTACATCTTCGACAAGGCAGAAAAAAGCGACTGGCCCGAACGGTCCGACAGGCCTACGCCAGGGATTGATGAATTGTTAAAATGAATCTCGGCATTATTTTAATGCTGAGCCAAATCAAAAAAATTCCGTACTATACCGTAGAAGCCAGCACGGACCGGGTTTGATGGTCGGGTCTTTGCACAGTTCTGTCCAAAGTTCAGGTTAGTTTTTAAAAGGTGCCCCGGACCTATCAGGTCGTCTGATCTTATGAGACATCTAGGGCCTGTCAAATCTCTTGAACCTGTCTAGTCTCCCGGCTCTGTAGGACCGTTCTAATCTGTCAAACAGTGCAAGGATTTCAGACCTTTCCCGATTCTGTCGGGTTTTCTGACCCTGTCGGGTAACCCGGCCTTGTACGATATCTCAGCCCTATCGAGTTTCTCAGCTCTGTCCGATTTCCCGACCCTGTCGGCTCATTCAGGACTGTCGAATCGTTCGGTGGTCTCGAACCTGACAGGCTTCCCGGCCGTGTCGAGTCGTTCGGACTTCTAGAGTCGTTGAGGGGTCTCAGCCGTTCGAGATTCTTGGATTTTTCCGACTGTTCAAAAGGTTACCCGGTTTTTTCAAGCCTCGTCAAATTTAGTCTTAATCGGCCCAGGCTGAGTCTGGTAGGGCTTTAACTTGCCTCGATGATCTATTTATTTTTTGTATTTGTCACATTGACAATTTAGAAATACTTATACAGAGTGTCTCATGACATACTTGATATTTCACCATTGTAATTTAGCTCATTACAATCGATTAATCGAAGAGTAATCGATTAATGAGATAATCGAAATAATCGAGTAATGTACACAGAAAATCGTAACGAAATATTTAATTCTGAAAACTAGAGCAATTGCAGCTACGTTGCGGTCTGGCAACGTTGCGCTACAGTGCTCATTTTCCTTTTACCTTCTTGCACTAGAAAAGGGTGTTCGGGGTTTCCTTTGTTTGTAAACGTGTTAGGCTAGCCGTCCCTACGAGCACTTACAACAGCCCTTCTTAAGAGTGCTGAACACCAAAACGGGTCGGGCAATATCCTACATAGGCCACGTCTGGTGGTTCAAAGTCGTGCTCGTATTGATCTCTGTAATATGTATGTCATTCTGTTTGTTTTTTTTTAAATTTAAATACTTACAGACAAGAGTAGAGCTACGCACTTAGACTTTCCTAACCTTCTTTTAAGAACTAACGACAAACACTGGTTGGGCAACAAACTACATGGGCCACTTTTGACCGCCGCCCTTTATTAATCTTTAAACTATGTATCCACTTATATTCTCTGTTATTCTAGATTTATAGTAAGCCACTAACCGGGCTTATCCAGCTATTAAACTTTTTAATAGTGCTAAATACAAAAGCAGATGGGTTTTTACCTATCAGTAACCTCCTAAAGAGCTAAGTAACTACAAGCACGTGTAGAATTACGCCCCTACACGCATCAAGTTGATTTTTGCTGTGAACCTTCAACTACATTCACGGTTCGAGTTATGCCCTCCGATGGGGCATTTCTACTTCCACTTCTACTGGCCATTCTTTGAGGCTTCGAATTTTGCCCTCATCAGCCTTCCTTTAAGAACTAACTGCAAACACCAACCAGGCAATAGCTTACAGGGTAACCCAAACTTACGCTTGGCGATTTATTAACTGTATTAGAACTAAATACATACATGGGTCGGTCTGCACTCTTCTAGGAATCACATTCGGGCTCCCTTCGTCCTTTATCAACTTTTTCATAAAACTTAAATTCCACCATTTTCTACATTATATAAATGTGTTCTGGTGTATCTTCAAGCCAGCAGCATTTACAGACTGGAGATTCTCTTTTTCCTATACAGAACAGATAAGCGCCGTAGCTACCATGACCATTCAGTACCTATGTAAAGTGCACTCGTTCATATTTTCTGACCATTTTCTCTGTCATTTTTCTGGATTTTCCTTCTTTGCTCAGCTTTGATTATATTCCTGTTTAATTTAATACCTCTTTCCTCTGCTACTAAGCACAGTAACACTTTTGAATTCGAGTAACCTTGTTAGTAACGTAATCTATATGCTTGCTGAATTTCAGGTGTGTATTGGGCGTAATTACGCCTGGATATTTTACAGTTTCTTGACGTCTAGTTTCCATGTTTAGTTCTTTAGAGGTAATCTTTCCGTACTTTTTCTTACTGCTTAGTATAATTGCATCTTATGCGAGGCAAGTTGCAGATCTCTCGTGTTCATCCATGCCAGCCATGCCACAAGACTTGTCTCATTATTAATCAAGAAAATGAGTACGCTGTCATTGATGAAGTTCTACAGCAGTGGCTCCAGTATGAATCTCTGCAAAACACTACAGCTAAGTTGAATAGTCTCTGTCTCTCTTTCTCTCTTTCTCCCTTTTTTTCCCAGTTCGCTAATTATGATAGAGCAGTCGCCGGTGTTAAATTAATTTTGCATTTTTCACATCTCCTGAAGATTTTCTTCGGATATGCAGGTATTCATTACTTTTAATACAATCTCGTCTAACTTTTCAACAGTAGATTTTTTCTCTGTAACTTCTGGGAATAAACCCCGAATTATATTCTTTTTCTTCATGGCCACAGGTAGGCAAATTTTAAACTTCTTCGTAATCATTTTGTAAGCTTCACCACAGCTTATCTGTAAGCCTTTTTCAGTAATCCTTCTTTTCTTTGAGAATAGCATGTTTGAGGGCTCTTCGATATTTTTATATCTTGCCCGGCTTGCCCGGCTTGCCTCCACGTTTTGGGCATATCTAACAAAAGAAACAAAATTCGATCGGTGAAAGCTATGTCCTCATCATTCCTAAAAGTCCAAGGATATCAATTATACAATAATAAACGATCGGTGTCCAGATCTTCTGAAAACTGGAGAGAAACACGATCGTCGCAACCTCTATTAAAAATTTAAAAAACCAGTGTGAGAGATGATCACATTGTTGCTACAACAGTATAAACATATCGTCAGAAAGAATCATAAATGTTATCAATCTTCAGATTTGGAGATTTACTGCCAGTCCTGGCAACGTTGGTTGTAGCTTATGATCACACTCTCTTCCGCCTTTTTGTTATATTTTGACAAAATTTTGCCTCATCTCTTTGTTGAGCATTGTCCCGGAGCAATTTCTATTGTAATAATCAATATTTATAAATAATAATAGTATGCCTTGAAAAATAAATTATCGCATTAGCAGCCATTTTTGCATTGAAGACTAGAGTTCCTTAACGCAACAATGTTATTTTCATTGCTTTATAACAATTTATGTTAGAAATCAAGAAACTCTATCATTAACAATTGATTATTGTGACGGTAGTGAACTGTCAATTGCGAGTTTATTTTCAATAATAATTTTAAACTACTTGCTATTAATTTAAATTAGCGGTTCTGATATACTCTGAACGTAGTTTCGGTTTTTAAATATTAGAATAAGCAAAACGAATGTAATTTCTCTATATGCATTTGGTATTACAGACGTAGAGTTTAAGTTTCCCACGATCTTCCATTGAATTTCGCCATTTCTATGCCTATGCAATGTTTGAAATGTATAGAATTACAGCCATCTAAAAAAGCTTTTGCTCCAACGTAACTCGGGAAAAAACAAAAATTATGATTGAATACTAATAATATTATTAATAATAATCAAACTTGGGACACCCTATATATCGTAAAAATCTAAACAGTTTTGTTGTTGATACCAATTTACTTTCTACTTACTGTAATTACCCTATGAACTGTTCACACCCCAAAAGGTCATAAATACTAACTCAATTGCACATTTTTTATAACTTTAGTTAATCTTTAAAGTGCAAACCGTAATCGCGTGTTCTTTTCTATAAACATTATCTAATCGACCGTTTTATTGCGTAAAAACAACCGTGGTGCTATTGATATTCAACAACGATATCTAACCAAATGATACTTAAATTAAAATAATTACACAAAAATTAAGTGATGTAATGGTTTTGATATAAAATGTATTTTTTCGGCACGCAACTCGATTTATAGAGATTCTTATCTTCAAGTTTAACAAAATTACGAGATACGCAAACTAATAAGTATTTGCCAAGTTTTTAACTTTTTTCTCTTACATTAGTTTCTTTGATAATTTTTGCTAATCATCTCGAAAGAATTATTTACACAGGGTGTAACTATTCAATGTATAAAACTGGAGCATTCATTACTAAAACAAAATTAAAAGTAATAAATTGTGTCTAAATGTCTAATTACGTTAGATTCTCAATTGTTTTTCGAAATATCAGTAACTCCATGGAATGGTTATACTTGCGTTGCTGTCAAATGATATTAGACGTGAATATTATTTCAGAAACATAATCGAAAATAACAACAAGCAAAAAAATTAAAATAATATTCTAGCGTATAAAGAAAAAATAAAAATATGAATTTACCTTGTAATTATGTATAAATAAAACTGTAGTAAAACGTATCTTCACACTGTATGTACAAAATGTAAGCAGTGCCTATGAATAGCAAGGCAAGATGACATTTAAACATGTCACTAATTTCTAGTTAATAAATAATTTACAATAGATTCTTAAATTATATTGTTATCATTTAGTACAAACTAGAGAGGAGTTGACAGTTTGATAATGTAGGAATTTCTTGGTTTGCAAAATAGTTTGCAGTAAATAAATATCTAATAATTTATAAATCATAATTGATGCGTTGTATCAAACGAAATTCAATTTCTTGTTTCAGCTGTTTCTAAAGTGTTAAACATAACTTGACCTGCATTATTATATTTTTTCTAACACCTGTTTTTAATGCAAAAAAATAAAAATTGTAATATTTTTATTAAAAATCGTGTTGTATCTACGTTTTCAACGTGACAATTAGAACTTTTTAACGGTGTACTATTGGTTGCAATTTAACAAAACGCAAATAAAAGTTGAATTTTGTTTTGTTTCCGTGGTTACCAAGTAGATATGTTACGAAATACTACGCCATATTGTATTCATACGTTTCTCGTGTTTTCTTAGTTAATGCACACTGGCACGCGATTTTTCTAATTTATGAAAATAATTCTCACAAAACGAACGACAGCCATTATTATTATCAATAAGCGAAGCCAAAACTTTGTGTTATGGAAGCAATTCTAGAAATCTTGCAGAAAGAAAGATTATGCATTTTTAATTTTTATATACCTAAATCTTACCTTCTTTAAAAAAAGCGGTAATATGTCATTTTGGCTAATTGACGCTTCATAGATCGCATGGTTGTTCTTAAATGGGTTTTATTAAAATTAAATTTTAAAAAACTATTTTCAACCGTTCATCGACAGTTAACAGAAATTATGAAACTTCTAATTTCCGGCCCCTACTAAGACTTTAAATACTGAGAACCCTTTTTAAATCAGGGCCACCTTCTCTTGGAAGCTACATTTTTGGGGAAACCCATGGACGTTAATTGCATGGCGCTTACATATAATAGACCTTGAGCCGCTCAAATACTTCAGAAGCTTTATCAGAAATCATTTAGAGGAAAATATAATAATGGCGGCCTAAACATCGCAGATTAGAACTCTCTGATCCGTTATAGATTGAGTATGAAGATTAGAGGAACCTTTTTAACCATAGCATGACAGACCAAGATGAAGAATATTCTATACAGTGTGTCTTTCTAACTTTCTTAAGAGCTAAGTGTCACTACAGCTCGGATTACGTCTTTGCACTGGTCATGTTCGGTAGCTTTTCGTCGAGCTTTGCCTTCCCTTAACCTTCTTAACAGAACTAAATATCAATACAGCTTGAACCACACCCTCGCACGGGTCATTATTATTTGGAAACTTCAAGGCCTACTATGGTAAATCTTAATTTTGTATTTTCTTGTACTTTTTCTCCTTTAAACATAGTCATATTGTACATGATTGAAAAGCTCTTTTTATGGCGATTTCAAAAATGTAAAAATCCAATATGGCGCCCATAAGAAAAACAAAAGTTGGGTACGAGTACGTGAAATCTAAAAGGCCTAGCATTTTTTTGAAGTCGTTTTTGAAACGGGGCAGATAATTGTCACTGTAACCATGGATTATTTATTGGCATATAAATACGAAACTGTTTCCCCATTTAACCAACCTTGTATCTATTACCGTTTCCAATATCCCCATGTAGGTCATTTTAAACTGGAAACACTCTATAAATATTTGAGAGTCGCGATGATGTAGATTAGTCAGTGAATGACGTTCAGAAGGTATCATCCGGGCTAAAGAAACATCTTTGCATAAACGGGCAAATGAGAAACTATTGCGTTTGCTGATAAATTCTTATTTCGAAAGTTCAATAAACTCTGCTGTTCGATAACAGTGACACCATTGTTAGTACTTTTCTATATATATCACTTTGGATGTTATTGTTTTCTTACAAAGCTCTTTTGTCTATTCCGATATTTCTGTAAATTTCCAGATTTTTGCCAGCACCATAATTTTGTTCTTCTATACTTCAAAATTCTTTCATGTGTTTGATTCATCATCGTTATTTGAGGTTCTGCAGAGTATTTGATACTTGACAAGTATTTGCTTCTGCAAATATGCAAATCTTCTAGGTTCTTTCAGGTTTTTGATTTTCGTAACATCATAGATTTTCCCAGTCCTTCAGGTTCTTAACAAGCCTCGGACTTTTTTGGATTTTGAAGTTCTTGCAGGTCTTCTGACCCTTAGACATATCAAGGTTACACACTGATTCCAGCTCCCTTGCTAGTTATTTATGTCATTGATAAGCACGCAAAGAGCTCCTAACCTTAAAGAAACCATACCAAAGCTAACCACCTCTAGCCCTACCTCCGTCACTTTACGGGCTCCTAATTTTAATATCGTCGACGTTGCCAAGTTGCGAAAATAAGTATCGATGGGGTTATTTTCAAATCAGAAGAGGTAATCAAGAAAATGTGTTTAGAAAAACCCTTGGTGGCCTCTGTTTGGGTTTTGCCTCCATTCGCCTTCTAAATAGAGTTACATGTTACTACAGCTTGAGCCACGCCATCGCACGGGTCACCTCCGGTTTCCACTTGTCGGGATTTTTCCTCCATTAACTTTCTTAAGAGCTAAGTGTCACTGCAGCTCGGATTACGTCTTCGCGCTGGTCCCGTTCGGTAGCTTTTCGTCAAGCTTTGCCTTCCCCTGACCTTCTTAACAGAACTAAATATCAATACAGCTTGAACCACGCCCTCGCACGGGTCACACTCACTTTTTACTTGTCGGGCTTTTCCATCCATTAACCTTTCTAACAGAACTATCACTACAGCTGGAGCTACGCCCTCGCACTGGTCACGTTCGGTAAATGTCACTGTCTTTTATCAACTTTTTTAACAGAGCTAAATGTTACAACAGCTCTAGCTACGCTACGGTTATCTTCGGTGACACCTGGTTGAGCTTTGCTCTTCATTAACCTTCTTAATAGAGCTAAATATCAGTGCCTTCCAATAACCTTCTACATAAAACTAAATGCCACTATATCTCCAGCTACGCCTTCGCACGGGCCCACCCTCGGTGGTTCCCGATCGAGCTTTGCCTTCCATTAACCTTCTTAGCAAACCTAGATGTTACTACAACTCTAACTACTACCGCGCACAGTCCTTCCCTGGTTGCCCTGGCCAGGTTTTGCCCTCCACTATCCCTCTTAACAGAGCTAGATGTTACTATGCCTCGATGGCTTTTTGTCGAGCTTCACCTTTCATTATCGTCTTTAAAAGATGTTTTAAAAAATGTTGTAATCGCTGACTCTCCACCTTCGCACGGATCAGCTACGGTGGCCTCTCAAACTAAATATTACTACAGTTTAGGCTATGCCATCGAACTGGCCACTTACAATGGTCCCAGGTCAGGCTTTGCCCCCAATTAACTTTCTTAAAAAATGTTCTAAAAAATGTGATTACGGTTGGTGCTTCACCCTCATACAGACCACCTGCAGTGCTTCCGCTAGGGGCTTCACACTCCTTTAAGCTATCTAAGCGAGCTAAATGTTACTACAACTCAACTTACCCCATCGTCTAGTGTACCTGTATATTTGGTCGCCTGTACGTTGTTGAAATCTGGTGTCTTGATGGAACCTGAAAAATAAAACGTTGTGGCGCGGAAGGATTAGTAAGAAATCGAGTATGGCGTCTATCGGAGGTATTCCGGCTAGCTCACAAACCTCCCCGGAGGGGTGGAAGTGATCCGGTCTAAGTAACACACCGGCATCTCCTTAATGCGTAGCGATTTCACCAGTTTAGGCGCGGCAACCGCAAGGCAGATCAAGCGTTAATCCAAGATAAGGCGGACAAGGGTTTTGTAAGGTTTGTAGGTCTCGCAGCAAAGCTTAGTTGCTTAAACCCAAGAGAGGATCTTCGAGAAGGTATTTCTCTAGTGCACTGCGGTGGGAGACAGTCGGGGGAAGCTGCCCCACAATTCGAGATGAACGTTGTTGTCCGAGAAGCTCAGGTGGTGGAAAAGAATCACCTAAGCTTCGTTAGGGGTTAGGTCTGATTAGGTCTGGTTAGGACGGATTTCTAAAAGCAGGGGCAGAAAAAGGCGATGCTGTCCAAAGCGCGGTCTCTTCGGCGAATAGCGGGAGAGTAACAGATCTGTCCTGACGTCATGGGATTCGTGGCAATAGAAGATAAACAGAAGTGGGGGTATAATAGACACTTTGGGAACGCCGAAGAGTTGTCGACGAACTCATACTCGGTGGCGGTGGTGGATCAGAAAACTTCAAATGATGCACGCGAACTGAGAAGGGCCTCCGTGAAGAAGTCCCTCGTGCCAAACTATGTTCAGAAAGTTCGCAAGCGTTCCCCATGGGATGTTTAGAGATCCCGGGTGGAAGCAGTACTGGGTCAGGGGACGGATGGCGTACCTAATCATGAGGTCTGTCAAACATGGTAATGAGGAGCTCAAGGGCTTTGGGTTATCTGTGGTCTAGGTTAGAGTAGAGTTCCTACTAGCGCGCGTCCCAATGCCTAGTGACTTACTACCGGACAAGCGCGTTAAATTGGTTCCACTGCGTCTTAATTCTCTATAGAGTCTGTGTTTTTTCGCATTATATGTCTTGGTGTTAATGGACTTAAGTGCAACTGAGGTATCTATTGTGTCTCGATTTCAGGGACGGATCGACTGGGAAATTGTTAGATTACGTGATTTCGGAACGCGTTTTAGTCGGCGTGTTTGCAGTCTCTGTAGGTTACGCTGCGTAGATTTAGGGCTAAAAAGTGGAATAGCGTGGAGTCAGTTACTAAGGGTAGGTGGCTATAGCGGTTGGCTCATAAAAGTAAGGGGAGAGATTGTCGGTAACCAGGATATGGTCGACGATCGTCGATTCTCTGTAATTGATTAGAGTAGGGTTGGTATTGGGAATGCAGGAAAGAGCAAACCGTAAAAGGCACTGAGACATAGATCTTCCCTTGGAGTTAGTGTGCGTGTCCCCGAAGGCCGTGTATCTTGAATCCATAAAGGGTGGGTCTCTGTGCAAGTTTGTGGATTTTGTCATGATTAAGAAGATTTTTGACGAGTGGACGTTTACAAGTCTAACATGTGGGGTTCCCAGTTTCAAGACACAGGTCCATAATGGATTTTTAGATGAACAGGAGGGAGGTTGAGAATTTAAAAAAAGGTGACATGCACCAAGTTCCCGGAGTAGGATAAGGAGACGTACAGTCAGAAGCACTGCCGAATGATGGGAGTAAGGATGGATTGGACGTGTTGATGTTGGGTAGGGAAACGGTTTAGCATGGAGTTAAGGAAAAAGGAAACGAAGTTCTGAATGCGGACTCCAGCAATTCACTGCAATTGTTCCATAAACCGTGATTGTAAAGAAATTTTGATTAATAATATTTTTCACGTTAAGTGTACAATTAGTTTTTTAGTAATAAGTTGTTGCTAAATAAAATTAGTTTCATTCAATCAAAGAATAAATAAACAATCGGTCTCTTGTATTTATTGATATGAAGCATGACGATAATACGAACGACGCGACGTAACTATCAACTTCTCATGAGAAGGACAGCGTCTAATTTTGTGTAACAGCCCCTAGGGAAAGGGGAAAAACTTTTTAAATATTTGAATTCTCATATGTAATCACAGCGGAAATAAGATGACTTTTCCATTTAATTCTTATTACTAACAAAAGCGCTTCCTGTGAGTAATGCGATTTTAATTATTGAAAATATCATCTCCTATTATGAATCCTGAATCAATTTTTTTATCTTCTATTACAATTTAAAGTGGTTTTTAAGTTTCCAATTAAAAGGTAATGTTCTTGCATATTATTTCTGATTTATCATCAAAGCTGCATCATCACATATGAATAGATCAATTGTCTAGGTGTCCGGTTCTCGTTTTTTTTCCTTAATTTATTTTCCATTTTCCAATATATCTCCAGATATTATTAGTCATAATACGTTAGATTTTTTTTCTAAATGCAAATCGTTTGCTTATTATACTAGCATCACACATAGAAAAGTTTAGACAAGTATCATTTATTTATGGAATTTTTTTGTAATTAAGAAAAAAAGTGACTCATTTCATTTTTAAGATAATTAGCATATCATAAAATAATTTAGTGGAATTTTCAACTTTAACATAAAATTACATTTTATGAAATTAAGTAAGGTGAATATTTTATAAAATAAACTACAATTAACCTAAAATATTGTGCTGACATAGATACTCAATTTTATAACAAGGAACTTCAAAAGTAAAATTTTATATAATTCCATTATATTGTTAATCGTTACAAAGCGATTGTCTACGTATAGTAAATAGAAAATGTAATAATACAACTTTTCCTTTTTGTTATTTGAATTTATATAAACTTAATAAAATGCCAACAAAGCAATTTACTCCATATACCCTGACATGAGAAAAAAAAGGCATAAATAAACAATACACAACTGAAAGTGAAAATAATTCTCTTTCAATAACAATATAAAATATTGAAAACAAAACGCTTAACTATAATATGTTGGATTAGTTACAGTCGAGTCGGGTGCTTAAACGGTAACACATAAACATGCTATACTGGATATCTTACAACACAGCAGCGGTACAATTTCTGGTTATATCTACCTACTAAACCAATTTCTTAATTGTTGTTCATAATAAATTATGATGTGTAAACATATGAATTAGTTTGGGTTCCTGTTTTAAAGCTTTTTTTCGCTTTGAGTTTACGACATTAAATTAGCATAAAATTTAGATATACAAATTAGGTGAAGCAGTTTAAAGTGGAACAGGAAATGGGGAATTGGGAAAAACAGTTGTATCTTTTGTCATAAAAAAGAAATCAAGTTTTACTAGGACTTGCCACTATTTTTGTTTTTATAAAAACAATCTCTGTTTTAGATTGCTGCAAATCACCTATTGAATGCTATTGAAAGTATCCTAAACAAAATGTGAACTGTACTTATCAAACAATAGAATACGGTTTCAACAACGTTTGTAATTAGATTCTTAATAAACAAAACTAACTTTAAAAAAAATCTTTAATCATCATCGGGTGATCACACTGTTATCATAACAGTAAAATATTTCTCCATATCGTAAATTGTATAAATCTTCAGATTTGGAGATTTATAGCCAGTTTTGGCAACGTTAGTTGTAGCTGATGATTACTCTTTACCCGCCATTTATTTTTCATATAAATGCATAAATATTTGCCTAATATTTTACAGAATTTATGGAATTTATGCAAATTTCCCCATTTTTTCTTTTTAGCGTTTGATATGTAAATATATATCAGAAGATTCTGCACGATTAAATATGTTGATTTGGGTTGTACTTGATTTTTATTTTAAATTCTATCTAGGTGGCAAACTAAGTGGTCTGGGGGGCCCTCCTGCAAGATTTTTTTAAAGGGCCCTTCATCTCAATGGCATAGCGGGCTCTTGAAGGTCTGCCTTGGACTTAAAGTTATATGCATCATTTGGTATATCGAGGAGTGCACGCATCTTCTGTGTTAACAGTTGGGAAGAGATATCTGAAATATCAAGTTTCTGCAGTGAGGCCTTGACTGTACCGTGGATAAATACTCACCTGCAGGGAATTTCCCACATTTCGGAAAATTAACTTGTACGAAAGCCCTGAAACGCCAATGCAAGATATTTCTTAACTGGGAATTTTTAGTAGTAGAGTGTAAATTTTCAACGGATAACTGGATATTTTCAGATAGCAATTGAAAATCTTTAAATTAACTAGAAAATTGCAATTGCCATTTGGAAATGTTAGGAAAACGAAAATGTAGAAATTTCCAGTTTTCATTTGGGAACTTTCCGTTAAAAAAATCTTTTATTGGCTCCTCATGGCTTTCGTAGAAATTTCCAAATGGCTACTGCAAATTATCAAATGATAACTGAAAATCTCAACTTGTCATACGGTAAATTCCAGTTGTTATCCGAACATGCTCGGTTCTTATCTGACAACTTCTAGTTGTTATCTAGAAATTTCCAGTTGCCATTTGAAAACTTTCTATCAAAAGATATTGGACATTTCAGTTGTTATCTTTACCTATCATCTGGAGATTCCCAATTGTTATCTGAAGATTTGCAATTATCATCTAAACATTGCCGGTGTAAGAAAAATTTACATTGGCCATTCGGGGCTTCCGTAGGTGATTTTAGGGTTCGTTTGGAAACTTGCTATTAGAAGATACTGAAAATTTTCATTTGTAATTTTCAGCTAAATCCCCGAAGGGTCAATGCTAAATTTTTAACTGGAAATTTCCAGATGGGAAGAGGAGATTTCCAATTGATAACTGGGAATTTCCAGATAAGAACTGGAAATTATTTAAAAAAGCCGCAAAGGGGCAATGTAGATGTTCTTTTAACTAGAAACTTCCAATTGTCATTTCCATCTATCTACGAAAGCCCCAAAGGTCCAATGTAGATTTTCTTTTAACCCAAAATTTCCAAATGGGAAAAAGAGATTTCCAATTGATATCTAGAGATTTCCAGATAACAACTGGAAATTACCTACGAAAGCCCTGAAGGGCCAATGTAGATTTTTTTTAACTGGGAATTTCCAGATGGAAAAAGGAGATTTCCCATTGATAACTGGGAATTGCAGGATAACAACTGGAAATTACCTACAAACCCTAAAGGGCCAATGTAAATTTCTCTATAACTGAGAATGTTGAGATGAGAATTATTGTAAATCTTTAAATGACAACTGGAAATCTCCAATAGATAGATAGACATAGCAACTGAAAATGTCCAATGCTCTCTCTGAAGGCTCAGTCTCTAAGAGACAAAAAAAGTTGACCAAGAAAATAGAGACTAAAACCAAAACAAACAACAGGCCGGAGTTTAACAAACTCTCTAATGGAGCGAAAGCAAAAAAAAATAAATTTAACTCTGAAGACCTGAAAATGGTCCTGGACCTGACATTTAAAAGGTTTTTACAGAACAATTTGGACGATATTTTGAATGACGTGCCACTAGATATTAGCCGACAAATTATTTTTCAAAACGATGGCTGCCCTATGCCAACTTTCCCAATAGATCGATAGGGCGAAACGGGCCGATAATATGGCCTGCTCGATCACCAGATTTGACGCCCCTGGATTATTATGTCTGAGAGCCATCACTACCTAATATTCCAATCAAACTAATGTAATTCAATGTAAATTCAATGCACTTTAATAGTTCAATTAACCGATTTTAAAAAAAAAAGTGGAGTTCAACGCAAACTGATACGGACCTGCAACACGCACAAATCACATAATTAATTTAAATGCAAAAATCAACATTGCCAATGGTTATGAAACCAAAGATATACCTAATAACGTGTTATCAAGTGTTTGCTTTTGTCCGGTCAAACTGTTCCTTTGTATTCAAGTCGCCTGTTAGTCCTAAGAATCTGCATATGGTTAAAAGTGTGATATGTCATTTTAAAGAGCAAAGAGCAAGAATGCTTTTAAAAATGTTTGAACATAATTACGCATTGCATTTTTCTTTTTCATAGCCTTATCAAGTAAAAATTAAATTTTAGAGTCATAATTTTTTTTAACTTTCTTTGGGTCTAGTTTGTTTAATTACTTGTAGAAGTAGATGGAAATGACTAAAATTGATAAAGTAGCTATGGAAGTTTATAAAATTATCATTACCTTCAAATTAAAAGTTTCCAATAGTTAAATGGGGAAATACGTCCAGTTGGGTAAAATTATAAAAAATGACAATATCTCAAAAACCGTGGCACTTTGTATAATAGCATATTAGGTTAGATGAGTTCCAAATTTATACATTTGTAACTTTTAACAGACTTAACAACAAAATCATTTTTACTAACACTGAAAAGATTTATCGCTGGAAGAGGAAAATCATTAAATTTGTACAGCAACAACGCTACCAAAGAACTAAAAGCTGTGTATGAATTTAAAAGATAATTATGAAAATATTCTAGATACACTTGGAGCAGAAGGCATCAAGTGACATTTTATATCCCCCCCCCCCCAGCTTACCGGTGTTAAAAACGTCAAAAGAGCTTTATCAAATATTCCTCTTACTTATGAAGAATTTAATATCATACTTACGCAAATTAAATCTGTGCTTAATTCACGTCCACTAACTCCTTTCAACAATGATCCAAATGATTTGGAAATCCCAACTTCTGGTCATTTTTTGATTGCCCGTTGCTTCGTTGCAATACCTGATCCGCATGTAACAGATACGTCCATTTTCCGACTTACACGTTATCAGTTAGTAGCATGATTGACTACGCAGTTCTGGTACAAATGGCGTTGAGAATATCTTCACACGTTACAATAAAGAAAGAAGTGGAAATCGGGTACTACCCTGTTCGTGTTGGGGATATGTTCCTGATTAAAGAAGACATTTATAATTAGAGTAGTTTTACAATGTTGATACTTGCCTTTGTGTATTATACATTTCATGTTTTGCGTTTTGTTAAAGGTTATGCGGTAGGTGCAGTTGCTGATGGGTTGTGGCGATACTGTGATCTGGTGACACAGTTGGAGTTCTTTGGTAGCTGTTGCAATGGTGGTTTGAATAGGCCACTGCTGTTCATTGGCTAGATTTTGCGGGACCATTTCACCACATGGAATGTGTTTTAATTTGTCTGGGTCCATTATTTTGAAGATCGCATCAGCAGAATTGTCATTTGTCTTGACATGTAGCCATTGGTCTGGGTTCGTAAGTGCCCTAATGCGAGCAACTCTATTTGCTACGAGCGTCTTCCATCGTTGTGGTTTGCATTTGACCCATCTTAGGGTGATCATGGAGTCCGGTCGCGCATAAACGGGCTTATCCTGAAGCCTAGTCCTATAAAATGAAAATAGCCATTAGCAACGAATCATTTAAAGTGTCAAATGGTTTGGAAAAGTCTAAAAAGGCCAAAGCAGTTAATCTGCAATTATCAGTTGCTAATAGAATGCCATCAACTATCCCTGCCAAATCAGTACAGCAGTTATGATTTTTATGAAAGTCAGATTGTGCAGCTGAGTGTTCATGACCCCTTCCAAAATTTTAGGAAAAGCTGGCAAAATACTTATTGAACGTAAATCTTTAAACTGAGTAGGATTAGCTACTTTAGGTAGAAGTAATACGTACATATGTTGTTTTCCAATGTTCGGGAAAGATACTATGCTCTAAACTATAGTTTACAATGTGTGTAACATATAAAACGAGAAGAGAACAGCACAGCTTGATTAATTGCACGCCAATACCAAAATCTTGATTATTATGTTTTTGTGATATCCTCTTTAGAGTTATGCATTTGAATTTAAAAAAGATACGAATTTTTACTGTTCAACTTTACATTTTATTTTATTTCTTGGAAATCAAAAACACAAAACACAAAAACAAATCTCTAAGCGTACATTATTTGTCCATACTCTGGAAAAAACCGGTTCCTGTCCAATAAACGATAACAAGTTGACATTGTAAAAACTCTGAGAAAGCATTAAATAAATATCCTTAAGTTGCTAAAATTATAAGTTAATTTGTGATAAAACTGCTACAAACCGACAACCAAATACTTTTCAACATTATCAACGAGAAGAATGTTTCTTCCGTCATTTGAAATTAATCTAAAAAACTGATATATGCAAAATTTCCATTTGATACTTTGGAAATTTTTGATAAAATCCAAAATTTCTCATTTTTGATTAAGGCATTGTTAATTGTTTAAGATATACTACAATTCTCGGTTTTTCCGTTTAAATCATTTATTTTATGACCTTTTTGAAATTTTCTATTAAGTTTACAGAAGTTACCAATAAGCATAATTTGTGTTTTAAATCTAGGAAAATTTTAAGAAAGGTGTATCAAATAACACTATACTAATTGCGTTTCAACAAACTTAATAATGTTAAATTATGTCATTAATGTCCGATAATTAAGAATGAATCGTGAAAACGGTGAATAATAAACAACCAAGTAATTAAAGTGCTGTAAGTCTTCAGATTATTGATTGCTTATATTTATATTATTTTAACAGCACAACGTTATAATATAAAATTACAGGTACACCTTATCATTATTATGTTTTGAGATCAGAACCCTTGGCATATTATCAAAATCATAACAATTTATCACCTTCATTATTAAGTCTTTTTCAGTGTAAAATATCACTCATAGTAGTTGTCCCTAATAGATTTCTTACCTTTGTTTTGTCTAAGCTTATAATATTGAAAAACAGGACTGTTATCTACTTTTTGCATTACACTAACAGCCGCCAAGATTCTACAACTTCCATATTCTTATCAATGTTAGAATTTCAAAGCAGTCGAAATTTTCTCTCCTTTTGAATATTTCATGTCAATCATCAAATTTGGAAAATTTTTTGCTACTAAATCTAAACTTTTAACTGAGAAGAATTTAAGAGTGAAACTAATTCTATTGATTCTACTTCGGAGGAATTAAATATAAATCCTCTAAATATTTGATATGCTGTTTTTACGCATATAATAAACCAAGTAAATGACCAATCCAAAAGATCTAATGATCATCGAGGCTAAACACTTCAACGATATAACAGAAAAACACAACCAATTGAGGCGGATTAACACACAACAAAAACCACAACATTCAACGACAGCAGCAACTGAGACCCTTATTCAAACAGCGACTCAGCATCCTGACAAAATAGTGCTCCGAACAGGACGAGCAGTCACACACCTCGGTCTGGGCAAAGCAGCACCGCCTATGTAATTCCTGTAGCAGCAAAGGAGATCGCAGGACAACAACAAAGTAATGTGCGGAACAAGAGGTCTCTCAACCGAACCCCATGCCGATGGAAGTGTATTGCGTTTCGTGTACTTGAACGAATACCAGAACAAACATGCAGCACGGAACTGGATACGATTCTATCATTCTTTTGGAGTTGAAAATGGTGTGGTCGTTTTTGGCGACCACCGATCGAAATCTCTTTTGCTGGCACACGCGTCGTGCTTGGTCCTCCAACACACCAACTTTAGTGGTTGAAGGTCTAGCTTTGCCCTTCGTTATTATTTATACACTTCGGTAACGTCTGATCGAGCTTTGCCTTCCATTAACCTTGTTAAAAGAGCTAAATATCATAAAGGCTCGGATTACACCTTTCCACGGGTCACCTTTAGTGCCCTTTTTTAGAGAGTTAAATGTCACTACGACTCGGGCAATTTCCTCGTATGGGTCACACCCTGGTCGGACTTCGTCTTCTACTATCTTTATGTTAAGCTAACTACTATGACGGCAACAAACAGTTCTGACTATGTAAGTCCCGACTAGATAGGACCAGCCGTTCCATGTACACCTTTCGGCTACATTTAATATGAGCAGCCATCTTCAGGTGTTTTAGACTTCAGGTGCATAAACTTAACTAAACTAATTTACATGATTATTAATTAGTTGTATCTTGTTAATTAAATAATTATACAAAAAATTGCGTTGTATGCCTGCAACATTTAGGAAACCCAAGGGTCCATTTTGCCAAAGTGCTACCTGCTGAAAAAGTAACCTCAGTTGGTTTTGTTGACCCATTGGAATGAAACCGTTATGTTTTTTATATTGTAAGAAGGTCCTGTATTTTTCTGTGGTCAAGTTCAAATCCAAATGTTCTCATTACTGAACATACACATAAAGAGATTGAGCGCAAAAAAGTGGAACCATGAAACATTTCTATTACGCTCTCTATACCCATGTATAAAGTTTGATTTCCTATTCATGCTATTCAAGACTACGACATCGCAAAGGATTACTCAAACTACGTCGGCAGCGCGTAATTTCGAACGACAATGCTATGACATTGCAAAGGCGTAATTGCAATCACATCTGATAGATGTAGGGTATACGCTGTATTTGTTACATACTTCTGCATATACTTATATGAAAAATGTTAATGACGTAACAATAATGCTTGTTTTACATATACTTGACTTATAGAAGATCTTAACTATTTAGAACACTGGTCGCCCAATTGACGTTACGTTTTCAAATCTTTATGCGCTAATTCTTGGTAAATAATCTTCTTATACATGTCTGAAGTAATTATATTTTTATATTCTACATTTAATTTTTTCATAATGACGTTTCTTATAAGGTTATAATTTCATAAGAAAATTATACTGACATCTGTCAAAATTTATTGTAGAATATAATCTCAGACATGACTAAAATTCCACAGCAACCGCGATCCAGACTTTCTAAAGTTCTTTTCTTCAGGAATACTCACAAAAATATTAATCTAAAGTCATTTTTAATTTTTGCAATTAAATCTCTTATGCTTTTTCCTACATGTTTAAGGCATAAAATAATATGGATGATATTAAAATAGTGTTGAATTCTAACATAAATTAAGTCTTAAAATATAAAGTGATAAACAAAATTAATATAAAAATAACTTCTTATTTCCATAATTTTTTGGGCAATTTCGATCTTTCAAATTTTACTTGATTTTGCTGTATGGCCAAAAACCACAGCAATATTTATGTAACTATAGTATCTTCTATATAAAAATCACACTGTGAAGTGGATCTTTTACAGATTGTGCCCCGCATTCCAAGATGATAAATAATAATAAATTTTTATACAATGCACTTATTCTGAAGTAAAACTTTACTACAGATATTGAACGACTTATAAACAAGCAGTAAAGCGGTAAAAATCAATATTTCCTTATTTAAAGTCGGGTATGAAGAATTCAAATAATAGTGAATAATGTCCCCTTATTTTAAAGTTTGCCTGATTCACCTGTCAATGTGAAAGGGGTTTCAAACGAAATTTATGACTTTCTTCTTAGACGTTTTTAGGAAAATCTTGTGTTTACTTTACAAATGAGAAAGAGAGGGACATGGTCCTTTCTAAGAATGTAATAAAAGTATTTAGCCCGTCTGCATCTAAACAGTAAATTCTTCAAAGAACACCATTGATTTGGTTCCCTGCCTTCATTCCACAGTGTTCCGCAGTTTTTGTGCAGATTTGTCTGGTTTAGTGTCGTTAATAGGTAAGTTTAAATTAGTAATATGTAGTATTTGTACTGATTCTTGTATTTTTAAGGATAACAATTTACTGTAAGCGAAATGTCTAAAAGAATAAAGTAAAAACCTTTTAGTACTTTATCAACTAGACAAAAGTACCGTAGATTAGGGCAGTACAAAAATATTATGAAAGCGAAACATAAATTACAATATTAGTCAATAATAAAAATGAAATAATAGCAACACAAGTAGTTTTAGCGATACTAAAATTTTAAATTCTGATATTACGATTAATCAATCAATCAGAGATCAGAGGTAGAGCAAATGCTGCCAATAGATACAAAAGAAAATTAAGAACATGCAGATTTGTTTGTTACACATAATTATTTTTGTTCATTCGTTTTCTTTTTTTTTTTCTAGAAACTCTTTTTATGTCAGATCGGTGCAGTTGGCTATAAAGGCAAGATCTCCAGCATTTAAAAAAATGTTCTGACCAACAAATTTGCTGTTGTTTGTGGTTATTCGTGATTGCGTCAACGTGGGAATCTTCAAATGGCTGGAACCAAGACGATGAATATTAAACGAAACAGGTACATAGAAACGTAAACATTAGAACGATGTATTCACGTAAAATTATGACGATGTACCAACAAGCATATACGTAGTCTGAAGCACGATGGATGTCGTCGGCATGTAACAATCGGTGCGTAATCGCGATGTACTGCAAGTCGTACTGTTTCCGACATTACGCGTTATACATAACGCACATGTGCGCAGTATGCTATGTAACATTAAACAAGTTCGTACACAGATAAACTCGCACTGATATCGCTACGATATAATTGTGCTTGCTGGGCAGTTTATCCAAGATTTCCTCGATGTTCGGCGAAAGATATTTGTCGTCGATGGCCTTCTCATTTATTTTACAATAATCGATTAGTATCCCTACTTTTCCTTTCCGTCTGCCTCCATTTTTTGGGTACAGTTCATATTGGGGTTAAGTCTCTAATTATTCTGACATTTAGTAGTTTTTTACTTCGCTCTCTGAGTTCTTGTTTATACATTTCTGGAAACCTACAAGATTTTGTATAAATTAGTAATTTACCGCTGGTCTTAATTTCATGATTTACCTTATTTGTAAAGTTCAGTTTATAAAAAATTGACTTAAATTTCGTAAGAATTTTGAAACGTTTTTGTTTTTCTCCACTATTTTGATGATCGGGCCTGAAATCTCTTTATATAAGAACGGTTGATTTACAGTTGCACTGTCCGTATACCGCATCACTTTCTTCACGCCTCTCTATCTTGCCATATTTCTTCAGTAATTTGTCTTTTTTTCCATGACTTCTTTTACTTCTTGATTTCAGCTTCTTCTTGGTCTTTCCTTTCTTCTTCTATTTTTTGGTTTCATTTCCAAACTTCTTAGAGTAGTCTGTCCTGGGGGAGTCTTCTCATGTAACCATACCACATTAATTGCTTTTTTTTCTATGATGTTTATGAGAGTTGTCTGAGCTTCCATCTTATTTCTTAGATCTTCAATTCGTACTCTGTCTAGTATGGTATTCTTACAACATCTTCTCCAAAACATCATTTCCGTAGCATTTACTCTTCCTCTTAATCTTTTATTGAAGATCCAAGCTTCAGATCCATAGGCGATTGTGCTTTCTATATATGTGGAGAATATTCTTTTTTTCACTATTTTTAGTGATTGTGTCATTCCACAGCACTGGGTGTAATAATTGCTTGATAGCGGTCTTTTTATTCTTAATATTATTCTGTATGTCTTGGTCATCTCTGCCATCATTTGCTATTGTTGTTCCTAAACATTTGTACTCTTCCGTTATTTTATTGTTCCCTTGTCTGTTTGAAAATCTTGACCTTGTGCTTTATTTCCAGACCCCACCTTTCTAATTCTCTCACTAACTTTCTAAACATGTAGTTCACGTCGTCCTTCTCTTCTGCTATAATTACTTGGTCGTCTGCAAATAATAGACTATAGAGAATATTGTTATCTAGTTGTACTTCTAGTGTCTTATACTTTTTCTTCCACTCTTTTATGGCTTCGTCAATAAATATTTTGAATAAAGTGGGACAAATACTACAACCTTGTCTAAGGCCCTTGTCTACCGGAAATTCTCCTGAAATGTTCTTTTCTATCTTTATCAAGCTTTTAGAGTTTTTATATAGTGTTTTTAGTGCGTTTATGTAAGTCTTTAGTATCCCTTTTTATTTTAAAGCCCTCCATAATTTTTGAAGTGGAACACTGTCGTAAGCTTTTCGTAGATAAATGAATACAACATGCCACCATTTTTTCTGAGATTTGTTGTAGATGGAATGTAATGTCGATACAAGATCTGCCCGGTCTAAAACCACTTTCTTCTTCTGATTCTTCAAAATCCTGTTCGATCCTATTCTTCAATATTCGGCCGTACAGTCTACCCACAGAAGGAATGACACTAATTCCCCGGTAGTTGAGACAGTCTTTTTTATTACCTTTCTTAGAAATTGACGAGATATAAGCTAATTTTCATTCTTGTAAAACTTTGTTTCTTTTTAAGCAGTCTATCTGTTAATAAAGGGTTTTCCAATAAGAGGTGTTATTTTGAATAGCCCGCTATTTCGGTAGATGTCACTTTTGAAGCTATCATTTTTTGACATTTGACAAGTAGAAACTACGCCATTAATAAATATGGAACGATACACGCTTCAACAACGCATTGAAATTATTAAAATTCACTATAAAAATGGTGAAAATTTGGCAGAGACGGTTCGTAAAACTCGAACATTTTTGGGTCACCGTGAAGCACCTTGTCGGACCGCAATACAGAAATTGGTGAAAAAATTCGAGCTCTTGGGACAAGTTAGTGATGTGAAGAATAAAACCCGTGCACGTCGCTCAAGAACAGCCGAGAATATTGCTGTTGTAGCCGAAAGTGTTAAAGAAAACCCAGGTTTGTCCATTCCTCGTCGTTCTTTGGAATTAGCCATTCCACAAACGTCATTACACCGTATTTTGCATAAAGATTTGGGTCTTAAGGCTTATAAAGTCCAGTTAACACAAGAACTCAAGCCGGCCGATCATCAACAACGTCGTGTCTTTGCTGATTGGGTCGTTGAAATGCATGAAAATGATCCAGAATTCCATCGAAAAATCATCTTGAGTGATGAGGCCCATTTCCACCTCGGTGGCTTCGTCAACAAGCAAAATTGTCGGATCTGGGGCTCAGAAAATCCAAGAGTTATTGTTGAAAAGTCTCTCTATCCTTAACGTGTGACTGTTTGGTGCGGTTTATGGTCCGGCGGAGTCATTGGACCTTACTTTTTCGAAAATGAGGCTGGAGCAACAGTTACGGTGACTGGATTGCGCTATCGAGAGATGATTAACGATTTTTTATGGCCGGAATTGGATGGTATTGATCTGGACAACGTTTACTTTCAACAAGACGGCGCTACGTGCCACACAAGCAACGAAACCATTGATCTTTACGGAAAAAGTTTCCGGACCGTGTTATCTCTCGAAGAGGTGATCACAATTGGCCACCGAGATCTTGTGATTTAACACCTTGCGACTTCTTTCTTTGGGGCCACGTGAAAGAGAAGGTCTACGCCAACAGCCCAGCGTCGATTCAAGACCTCAAAGATGGAATTCGTGAGGCTATCGAGGACATAGGGCAGCCACTTTGCGATTTGGTTATGGAAAATTTCATGAAAAGGATATTGTCCTGTAAGCGTGGTCGTGGTGGTCATTTGCCTGATGTTATTTTCCACTATTAACGGCATACCTTCCTCTTTATAATGAAATAAACATCCGATCATTTATATTAAAAAATGGCACTTTTCTTTGAATATCAAAATAACACCTCTTATTGGAAAACCCTTTATTTCTATCACAACCATGTGGGAACGCTTTATCAGTTCTATAGGTATACCTCCTGGACCCAAAGTTGGGTTTTGGTTTTTTTTATTTCTTTTTTCACTTCGTATTTATACCTATTATATGTAAGTCTATCCTCATTTTCTTTTGTCTGAAGATATTTCAAGTAAATTATCTTTTTCTGCTGCACTAGCTTTTGAATGTCTTCCGTCCACCAAGCATTTACTTCTCTTAAGCATGTGTTCACTTTCTCCCCTAATGATTCACTTGCTGCTTTAGCACTTCATATCTTTTTTCTACAGTTCCGTTAGGTTTTTATTTGAGTTTCTCTGCAAGTCTCAATTTGTATAGGAATGTTGTGGATTCATGTTGGGTCCTTTTTTATATTGTTTTTGTATATTTTATAATTTGATAGACATCTTCCATTGCTAGGAAATGGTCAGACGCGCCTGCTCCTGTTTGTGCTCTGACATCAGTAAAGGTAACAGCAGAATTCTGTTTGATCACGATATAATCAATTATAGATTTTAGTCCTCTGGTTGGTCGAATTCAAGTGTATTTGTGTGTATCTTTGTGTTTATAAAATCCATTTAGGATCTTTAAATCAAACTGGTCGCACAATTCCACTAACCTTTGACTTTTATCATTTTCAGTCTCTTCTCCGTATCTTCCTATAATTTTATAATTGAGGATTTTACCAACGCGGCCATTGAAATCCACCAAGAGACACACTTCTTTTCCGTTTCCTACCGAGTTTAGTAGAATTGTCGAATTTTCAAAGACGTCGTCGTTTTCTACGTCATTTGCATCGTCAGTGGATGAATAGATTCCCACTACTATTATTTTGTGTCCCTGTATCTCCAGTTTAACTGCAATGAGCCTCTCTTTGTATTTAATATATTTATCTAACTGTTTGCTGACCACGATTGACACTCCCGCTCTGGCCCGTTTATCTTTGCTGACTCCACTGTAAAAATAAGTGTAGCGGTCTATAATTTTGTTTCCACTACCATTCTTCTTGGTCTTGGTAAGCACTGTAATGTCGAGATTGTACTCCTCTATCGTTCTGAATATTTCGTTGTATTTTGTACTTAGACCTTGAACATTCCAACATCCATAATTCGTTGCCTTTTTCCTTGCCAAAGCCATTTTCCATTTCTATCAGTCCGATTCGTCCAAGGCGTTTCTTTGGGATTTTCAGCACATACCCCTTTTTACCTAGAACATAGAGCTAGCCTGTTGCTAGAACCTTCCTCCTTTATTCGAGCTTGGGACTGGCAATGGCACTAAAGACGATTTCCAGGCTACTCAATCCACCTAGTCCTCGTCTTAACACCACAGCCGGAGTTAAATCTCTTTTCGAATTTGAAGGGGTGTGGTTTCTTCATTATGATTAATGACTTCCATGCTACCTTTATTACTTTCCACTTGTCTGGTTTGAAAAGGGAATTTTCACATTTTCTGCACTTTGAAAATGAGCTGTTTGTATAATACCGTCGTATTTGAAAGTATGTTGATTTTTGCACAAAAATTATCTGGTAAGTTGAGAATATAATTACCATTCTAGCAACGATTGATATAAAAACGGAAAGTAGCAAAAGAAAAATAAACCTCCTCGTTAGTAAGCTTTATATGAGTAGCTAATTTTGAAAGTATATCCATTTCTAGAATTCTATTTATAATAATCTCTAAAATTTTGAAGGTTAAAATTTGATTCAAATTATAATCTTGAAATAAAGTTTAGACATTTATCGAATATCTTACAAAGAATTAAAATTGTCTGCACCGTTTCCAATTTTTCCTCCAAACTTTTACAAAAGGACGTTGAGATTCCATCCTCGTCGTCATTTCTAATTTCTGGAATCAATAAAGTCCTTTAGAAAAAAAAATTTTTATTGAACTTTATTCAAATCTGGTTTATTGCATAGGTTAACACTGTACAGTATCAAACTTTTTTTTACGGTAGCGACCTGCTGGTCAGTTGCTTTGCCATGATTCGAAGTCAGCTTCCGTCAAGCTCATGAACTGGCATTTTACATATTTCAGGCGAAAAGAAATTTGCGGTTTTGAAATAAAATGTTTAATACTTTTAATAGCACTAAACGAAAAGTTTCAATTTTACCTTCAGCTTTTCTGAGGAAATTTACCAAAATTTTACACAAAAAAAACTAACAATAAAACGCAACCATTCGCTAATTGAATGATGAATGTCAAACTAAGAAAAGCACAATACAATATAATGACAAAAAATATATCTTGCGCAGGAATTCAAATGGGTAGAATTAACTAACTATAGATTGTAAGGTAGATTTAAAATATAATCGATGATTTTCGACGATTTTCATGCTTTTATGAATTAAATTAGAATTTTTAAATAATTATTATGCAATGAGAAATGGGATCTTTATATGGAACAACAAGGAATAGCTAAAGGATACTGATTAGAATGTAATGATTTCAAAATAAATCATCAGAGTGAGTTAATTAGGTGATTATGCAGACCAAATTCCAAATTCGACATAATTTGAGAAAATCTACCTAACAAAAGTAAAGTCACTAGATATCAAAACTACAGTGATGTTTCTCATATCAACCTAATTAATTGTATTTTGTATCCTAGTAGAGATTATTGCTTCAATGAGATTCTATTAGAACGGTAGACAATGAAGAGTTTCATTTTTGCCACTAGAAAGCATAGCCTGCATTAAGTTGTCTGGAATGTTGTACTCGTTTGCTAGGCTAGGAAATGTAGCTACCTAAAATTATTAAATTGAGTTTAAAAAAAATTAAAGATAAGCAAAGGCAGATTAAAGAAAAATTTTATTTCTTAACATTGATATGCATTGTGGATATACTTATTAATTCACTAATTATAATGGAATTTTTATTCTGTTCACAAACAGCAACTGGACATTACTTTTAAGAAAACTGCATAATGCTATGAATCAACATCCTTTAGATTTATTCAGCGTTATTGTATTAAAATCGCCACTAATAATTTTCTTGTAAAATCTTCATTGAAAAATCTTTTCTGTCCATATTTCATGTTTACTTAATTTTTATGCTTGAAACGTCTTTCTGTCCGTTGTTTAAGTGGGCGTGAATGCAATCTATCTTGAATTTGAAAATAATCAAGTTACAAATTACCTCAATGAGTCACAATTTGCCAATTCTTTGTTATTTTAATTTAGTAATAATTTATTAACTTAATCCGAATTTATTGGTATTCACTAATTTGAAAGTAATCTCATCTTTTAATTTTCTGGGTTCGTCAGCTCAATAAATACAGCAATAAAAATATGAGTAATAACAACCAATTCGATAATTCTACAAAAATATCCTCCAGTTCGAGCAGGTTTGTTGCTTAATGTAGTATTAAAGTCACCAGACTAAAAGTTGCTATATTTGCTTCCCGTGTGATATAATTTTATGTTATTAAATATTGTGTTACAGATTCATACTACCGTTTTATTTAAATTATTACATCAAGTAAATAAATAGACCATAAAAACCGCCTTTAAAGTCTGGCATTAAACATTTAATAATAACAGATAGTTTTCTTTTTTTTAAGCTACAAAACGCTTTGTGTTATTTTATTGGGAAACCGTGAAATAATCAAACCGCAAACAATTAGGTTTTACGCAAAAATATGTTAGGTAAATTAATTTTGTCTTTTTTTCTGTCTGCGATTCTTTTGAAAAATAGTAAACGTCATCAAATTAATAGTAGCAACAAAAGATTATAATATACGACAGTTATCATCATTCTAGATTTTATGACGATCAGGTTTATGGCTTATCGTATTATGTTAACAGCATTTTCATGTGAAAGTGACGTTTGTCTTAATAATTATTGGTCCTAATAAATTTAATATCTTCTTGGGAAGGATTAGCAAATTTTTATTTTTATCTAAAAATTTGATTTTCTCTGAATGGTATTGACGATGTAGGAGAATGTTTTTAATTATAATAAAATTTTATGCATAAGTTTTTGTTAATTTTGAAAAATGTTTTCGAGTTTATAAAAACAGAAAATATAGAATTTTTGAACTGTTAACAACTTACAGGGTAATTTTAAATTAAAAGAGTTTTGTGATTTATTAAATACAAAAATATTCCTTCCGACCCCTGAAAAATTAGTAGGTATAGGAAAAACACACTAGTTTTGTAAACAAGTTTGTTTCTGTCATTTTCAGATAAAAACAAACGATTAATAACTGGCAAGGAAAAAAGTCTGAAATTTAATACTTTTCTTTAAAATTTGACTGTGTTTTGCTTCAAAAATATTTATAGTAAGCGTTTTAAGCCAGCAGTGTGACCAAATGAAAAAACCCCAGCAACAATTTTTGTTGACATCTGAAAATGCTAAATTCGATTTAGTAAATTCTTCAATCTAAATATTTAAAGTAAAACTGTTTTGAATTTCTTATTTGTTGTATCCAGGAGTTTTGTAAAGTTTTTATTCTTTATGACACAGCTGTCTCAAGTTAACACAAAAACGTCATTGTAATTTTAATATCTAAAAACTGTTTAGATATTCCTTGTTGTTCCGTGTAAAAATTCCATTTTCATTTCATACTTATTTAAAAATCTTAACTTGAACTTAAAAAGTATAAAAAGGTTCGAAAATCATCGATTATATTTTAAACCTACTGTACAATCCATAGCTAATTATATCCGCAAGATAAATTTTCCATCATTATTATATTGCGTTTCTTGCGTTTTGGAATTCATCATTCAATTAGCAAATTTCAGGAAGCAAATAGTTGCATTTTATTGTTAGTTTTTGTTTTATGTAAGATTTTGGTAAATTTCCTTGAAAAATCTGGTAAAAATGCAAACTCTTCATCAAACTGCTATTGGTATTATCTTTTGTTTAATTTACCCGACATTTGCTTAAAATTATCCCAGTGATTTCCCGCAGCTATAGAAAGGATAAGATACTCGATTTGAATTAATATCGTCTTAAACTAATGTCCGAGAGTTGCAAAACTTTAGGAGGATTTTGTTGCAGTTCGCGAAATCGCAAAATCTTTGAGGACTTCAAGTTTGGAAATTCTTCTATTGTGCAATATTGGAACTTTCAATTGGTGTTGTTCCCCAGAATAAACTAGCACTTGTACACTGAGGCCTTCAAAACGCTGGAAATTTGCTCTAAACACTTGTAGACACTAAATACGTAATGCCATTCGAGACATAAGGAAATCTTTAGATAAGGGCAGGCGCTAGAGTATTTGACGCCCTGCAAAATATCTGAAGGCTCTTTCGTGTGATAAACATCAGTTTCAAATCATTCTCGGGCACGAATTTTCATAATCTTATTAAATGTCTGCATATTCGGAAACGAAACCTGAGAGTTGTGGGAAAAACGCTTAAAATTTACTCTGGACACCCGTAGATGCTAAATAACCAACACATTATTAGTTGAAAATTGCAAAGCACATTATGCCATTCGAGATATAGAAGAATCTTCAAATAAGGTCAGGCGCTAGCGTATTCGGTGTTGGTTATGTCAGATTTTCTACAGGAAACTCATGTGGTAAACAAGATGGTTCATGGTACGTTTAATGTCGGTTTCAGATCATTCTCAGATACAAATTTTTATAATGTTCCAGAAAGAACACTGATAGTTCTGAGAGAAACGCTAGGAATTTACTCTTAATACTTGCAGACACTAAACAACCAGCAGATTATTTGTTGAGAATTGTGAATTACGTCCTATAGAAGTATCTTTAGATTAAGGCCCAGGGTTTGCGCAAGAACGTGCAAATGAAGGAACATTTCATAGGCGCCACGGTAAATAGGCGCTCCACAATGAAGAATAAATGCGATAACAACTGATATTAAACTCACCATGCACCGCTCTGTTTACCAGAATAAGGCGCCTTGGGAAATTCTATCATGGGTGCCAAACGGCATGTTGTCTAGTTTGTATGTCATTCGTAGGCTGTTGATGCCTTCTGTTACCATTTTCTTCCTGAATTTAAAATGTAAATCTAAAAATGTAGTTTTGCGTCAGTAACACGGTTACAAGAATGCATAATTGCTAATTGAGATTATTCTACATGACTATTTTAATAATTTTAGCTCTTGTAGATCTGGCTGTGTAGCCAATACCATACGTTAAACATATAACCTCAAATGCGTAAGACTCGAGTAGAGATCGGTAACTTTAACAGAGTAAAAGATGCTTAAGGAAATCTACAACTACTACAACAGTAGTGGTAGTAGTAGTAGTAGTAGTAGTAGAAACAGCAGTATCAGTGGTAGTAGAAGAGGCTTTCTTCGAAGAATGGAGCGCTTCAGGTGGGAAATCTTCCTACAGCAGTCTCGAGAGCAAGCTGCTGCATTACTGGACAACATCCAGGCGGCGCTTCAGCTTGTCGCTCCATCTCAACGTGGGGATGAAAGTGAAATCAAGGTATCTGACTGACAGCGAAAGCTAGAGGCACGAACCCCACAATTTCAGGCGGACATCGGCGTCGGCGTCATCAGAATCGAATTTGACTGTGTGGGTATAGCAGCAGTTCGTACCCATAATCCTCGATCTCTCGACGAAGCTTTGAGACATTACCCACGGGGCCGTGTCGTGCGCGAATTAGGAATGGCTGACGTGGGGCTCTTTGGGACGGACGATGTCATGGCAGTAAAAGATGAATAAAAGGGAGGCTCGTGGCGTGTACACCCTGGACATAGCTTGATGCACTCGCACGAGATGTTGGCGGGTGATAGATAACTGCTACTTAACAGGCAGAAATCTCAGCGACTCGGAGCTTAAAGAGAAACCCCTCGTGCCAAATTTTGTCATAGATTTTCTCGGTGTCGAGGAACGTGACTATTACGCAACGTCTAGAGTTGAAGGCCACTGGGAATAAGGTCCCTGATGTATCTGCCGGAACGAAATAAGATGTTGGTGCGAGGCTTTTCTGGTTTGTGGATTATGACCATCGTTGCCTCCTTCCAAGCGGAGGGAAAGAATACTTAGCGGAGACAACAGCTAAATATAAGGGTGATTAGAATTGTAGCTGCACGTGGCAGGTGAGGGAATCAAGGGAAGCGAGCGCCTCAGCGGTTTTCTCCTTGAAAATGGAGCTAACGATTTACGGAATGAGGGCGTGAAATCGGGATGCGATGTCTAGGAGGACATCATAGTTGACTGTGCGGTAGGCTTGAGCATCAAATACTGGATCGTCTGGGGGTTGGTAAAGTTCTTCCAGGACATCAACGAAGATATTCGTCTTGTCCAGAGGATCGATTATTATGTTGCGGTTTTTGTTAAGATAGGATTCCTGGGAAGCTTTCTGTCCCGTAAGAAAGGAGAGTTTGTATCAGAATCTGGCGCCGTCGCTGTAATCCGGGCTCGAGAAATAATAATTTATCTGGGTCACATGTTGGCGGACGATTGCGCAGAGTTGGTTGGTTTCACTGCGTTTTCACCACTGGATCGTGGTTTCGAACGTATTCTCTGTATATTCTGTAGGGAAAGCGGGTAGAGAAAATCATCTGAAATTGACAGTTCACTTGAGTACGGATACTCGAACTACATCTTGGATGACTGTGCTGACCTGGTAGACAGGGACTTCAATGTCTTTCTTTCTATCTAGGGGAAGGTTGTTTTCTACGTGTGCCCGAAACTCTTCCCAACGGGTGTCCAGTCCCTGATGGTGCGACGAGCGTTCTGGGGAATCTGGATTTGAAATAGGTCGAGGTGACTTGGACAGTCCTGCTATGAAGCAGGTAATGAAGAAACTTGTAGTGGAAGCAGGTATGGTGCTTCTTCAGGCTTGTGCTAATCCAGTCTGAGCTGTGTCGGGAAAATATAAGTAATATTTGCGCCTAGATGATGGAGCGGCTCCGGGGACGGCGAGGGTAGAGCGGTAGAGGTAGATGGGGTAATGGAAGTGAGGGCGGCCCAGATGGGGGAGGCGGTGGGTAACACCGAGGAAGAAATGATGGATTGGGAGAGGATTTGGGATGAAATACTCATAGGGGTCGACCGATACCCGAACGTGATTACGCGAACCCTGTTACAGTAGATCTCACTGGAGAATTTACAAAAACTATAGCAGACCTGGGAAAATGAAAGGGTCTTCCTGAGACTTCAAAATAAACATGGAATCCTGGAGATTCTTCGTGGGATTTTGCCGTTTTTTAAAAGCAGGACATTCTGTTGTGTATTGCAGGACGCTAAACAGAAAGACACGTGTTTTTACTTACCTCATAGTTATTAAGAAATTCGAAATTTTACATTACTTCGAAATTTCACTTTTAAATTGTGATTTCTCTACTCGTTTTGAACAGCATTTATTCATCTATCTTTGTGGCAGACGATCTATTGTGTTTGCATTCTATTAGTTTTCCTGGTTCTTTGGGTATTGTTCTTTCAATTTGTAAGGTAAAATCGAGATTTCTTTATAGAATTAACACCGGCATCTTCTCCGGAAATAAGGGGAAGTTCAGGAACTTCAAGTATTCTGGTAATTTGAAACATCGAATTTCACAATTTGGAATTTATCATTCAATTAGCGAATTCCAGAGGGTGAATAGTTGCCTTTTATCGTTAGTTTGGTTTGTGTAAATTCCCTTGAAGAATCTAAAGGTAAAATTGAAACTTTTAATCAAATTGCTAAGTGGTATTAAAAATACTGAAATTCTTTATAAAGAAACATCGTTTGTTTAATTTGCCTAGTATTCATTTCGAATTATCCCAGTAATTCCTCACACCAATAAAAAGGGTAAAGTACTCTCTCTGAATTAATATCGTCTGAAATTACTGTCGATTCTTTTATCAAACCATCAGGGACGTCCGGAGAGATACAAAACCTTTGGAGAATTTTGCTGGAATTAGTACAACCGCAAAATCTTCTTTTATCAGAAAAATCTTTCATTGGTGTTGTTCTCTAGGTTAAATTGGGTTGTACATTGAGGCCCTTTTAAGGGAATTATGTGCTTCTGGTTTTCAGTTGAGCTTTCAACAACTTTATGGGGAGCAATCACAACTTTTTGTAATAATTAGCATTGCACGTACACACCGGTTAATGGTTTGTCATTAAACAGTAAATTTTATAAGTTCATCTGTGTACTTGTTCTTTAGTTATTAAAAGTTTGAGAAATGTGAGTCAGTTTACATGGATCATTCCAAATTAGACTTTTTTGTTGTTTTAAAATTCTACTTGCTTAAATCATTTTATTAAAGAATATCGATATTCAAGCTTATTTTAATAGCCTTTGAATAATAAGACGCAATCCTAAGACAACGAAAGTTAAAGATTCTGTTCTCTTTATGAGAAAAAACAACAAAATATCGACTTGAATATCACGAGGCCAGACTACCAGTTAAAAAAATATCAGAAGCTTTATTAGCCTCATACCTGGAATTATAATCCTTTTTATAACACTTTAATTATGTTCAAAATACTGTTATTTTAATTAATTTATGACTTACACTTAAAAACGGATTGACGTTCGATAAATATGATCTTGAGACTGTTTTCAGAAACGTTTACAGCCGATGATATCAGAAAAGTTTTCAGGCTGCGAAAGTTATGTTTTTTACGGTATTTTCTACGTAAATATTTTGCTGTTTTGTTTATTATTTGTAACGATCTTACGCAATAATTTTATTAATCACTTAGTCGTTGATGCAAGACGACTTTTAGAATTTCTTGGTAAATAATAAGAAATCTTAGATTGTTAGAATTTATTGTTGATTATTATTATTAGAGAAATATTCATCTAATAACATTTAGAATCTATCGAACCCAAAAATTAAATAAATCAGGTAATGTGGGAAAAACACCCTTGTTTTGTAAACAAGTTTGTTTATAAACAAAAGACAGACAATCCATAAATATAGAAAAAAAAGCCTACATAGATTAATGATATTAAAAGGTTGAAATGATACCTAAATAAGAAAAAACACAAGAATAATGATATCATTAGAGTTATTGAAGAGCATAAGAACAGACAGTTAGTTAATCAAACAATTAAAGAGGATATTTTAAATATTCTGAAATTTGTAAGATTAGTTGATTATGTAATAGTTTTTTTTTATTGTTCATAGAATTAATTATAGGAGTTTATGAATAGAAAAAGGACAATTGAAGAGAATTTTGCTGATAAGTGGTTGATAATAATTTTTAGAAAAAGTTTGCTATGTTTTTTTTTAATTAAATTTTGTTAATAAGAGTTTTTAGAGAAAAACATTTTATATTGAGTTGAAAAGTTGTTGCGGTTAAAATAATTTTTGAAGATTTGAATTCGAGTTTATGTAGAAGTTACTTAAAAAGTATTGATAATAAACAAAGATTAGAGAACGATATTATCGAGTTTATTTTACTGTATGGGTGACGGAGTTAAAAAGGAATAAAGAGGTTGTATTAAATGGAAGGAAGAATAAGTTAGTTATTAAAACGGAGTAACAAGAAATAAAAGCCAGAGAGTTAATGTGAGTGTTACTTATTTTAGACAAGTTGTGATCTTTAAAGAAAAAATTAAAATAAAAAGAAAAACTTTATTGAATGCCAAGACTATAAACTTTAAAATAAATAACAATATATTTCATTTCAAGTCATTATTAGTTTCGAGTTTTCATTTTCTTCATGGACATTCAAACCAATTCGGTCCTGAAAGAAAGAAACAGTTCACAATAATAAAAATTATCTAACATATTTAAAGAAGAGTAACATTATTATTTAATTTACTTACCTTCTAATACATTTTATTGTGTGGAGGAATAATGGAATCTTTGATATGTGTTGTCCGAATGTCTTTGGTGCGGACTTAAGCAACCGGTGGACCAAACAGCGACGTACTGAAAAAGGTTGTCTTCATTAACAGAGGAAGACCGACTCTACGAAGGGTGTATGGAAGCAAGGAGGTCTGCGGAAAAGGAATAGGAAGTGTAAAGTTAAAAGATTGTGGTGAAGCTAGGTAAACAAGAATAAAAAAAAAGGTGGTAAACAAAAAAATAAGTCAAATTTAAAGATATTAAGAACATAAAACAAAAATTTTAATTATTAAAGAAACGAAAATTAAATGTAAAATTGTTTAAAAAAAAATTAACTGTCAGTTTGATTGAAGTTGTCACGTGTTGATCAAGGTGGTCGTATTTAGGTTATCAATCAAATATCAGAAGATCATTACAAAACATTTATAAACATCAAAAAAATAAAATTAATTCATTGATTCGATTCTCATGTACATGCATCACAATAGTTTCAGTTTATATGGGTTCACTCGAATTTAAAATCACTGTATGCAGCTGTTTTCAGATATTTTACCATACGATATGTAGCCTGACAGATTCAGATTGAAGTTAGGTAGGCTATGGATCAAGCATTTTTCTAAATGCCTTTAATCTAAAACCACAAGGACAAGGGTTATCATGTTTTTCTTATCAAGTAGTAGCATTTTAATTTTAATTAGTAGGAAAAGATTTTTCAACTTTTTGATAAGTGTAAATAAATTGTAAAGTTCTATTGGCAATGTTGTCTTTGTGATTCTTTTTTCTTTCGATTTAGCTTTCTTCCTATTTGCTAAAAAACTTTCCACTTCTGTGTGGACTCGAACGGGCTATTCTCATACCGAGCCGAAGTAAAAGGTTTTCTCACCGACCTGAGCAGGACATTTTCGTGCTTAGCTAAAGCAGAAAATTTCTGTGTGGACTCGAACGGGCTATTCTCACACCGAGCCGAAGTCGAAGGTTTTCTCACCGACCTGAGCAGGACATTTTCGTGCTTAGCTAAAGCAGAAAATTTCTGTGTGAACTCGGATGGGTTATTCTTATACCGAGCCGAAGTAAAAGGTTTTCTCGCCGACCCGGGCAGTATATTTTCGTGCTGAACTAAAGCAATGGATTTTTGTACGAACTTGAACAGGATATTCTCATACTGTGTTGAAGACTACGGTTTTCTTACTGGTTCGAGGGCGATATCTTCGTACCAAACGGAAATAAAACATTTTCTTGGCTCTATTACAAAACGAAGTGTTAAAGGTATTGAAGAAACAAATTTTGAGGTAAAGTTTCCAGAAGCTGTATTTCTTTCAGTGGGCGTTTTTGGACATATGGACACTTTGTCTTGAAATAAATCTTGAGAAACTATCCGTTCAATATGTAAGGAGAACCTTCTAAGACGTTGGAGATAGAGTCATTCTACAAATGTAATGTAAACGGATATACCTACAAGAGAAGGGTACACAAAACCACTTCGACCTCTAAAAGGAGAAATCAAGACAAGAACCAGTACAGAGTAAAAGAGGACATCATACTCAAAAACCAGAACTACCCTGGAAAAGTTGGTACAGATGGTCACCTTAGGGAAGGTTCTATCTTTTTCTAAGTTACTACTTTGTGATCTTGTGTCTTATTTTATATCCTTACTAGTTTGTTAAGTTGCGTTTAAGCCATATTTTATAACATATTCCAAAATTGGAGAAAATTCGTAATGGATTTCTTATAAAATTATAAACTACTTTGTTATGATCAAAAAGCGCTTAGGCTTACTATCTCATTTAAACGTAATATAAAATAGAGAATGTACACGTGACGTACCTTGGAAGCAGTATCTGTTTCTTTCCTATTCATCACAATCGATGTTTTCATCCTACGTTAATCTCTATATTATTTTAATTAATTAATAACTACAATACTTCAATTAATAGAGATAATGTGAAAAGAATTTGGGTTTCTGTAGTACTATTTTTTCTCTAAAATCTTGCCCGTAATAAGGCACATTTTTTATAATAACAAAGATCATAAAATTCTAATACCACGGAAATCCTCGATTTTCTTTGTTGTTTCCAGAAATAAGGCAGCTACCACAAAAGTCTAAGACTGATAAACTACTTACCTTCAAAGATTATACATTAAGATATAGTTTGATTACCGTACATGTGTGCCTAAAATAAATGATGCAATAATTAGTATGCATTTTCCATTTTTTTGAACAATTACCTATGTAATCTGTAAATACATAAATAGTTGTATTATCTATTCGAAGAAATTACAATTCCACTTATTACTGATAAGAAAGTACAATACGTATCGTTCAAAATTAGAGGTATATAAGGTAACACCACGTATCGTTCAAATTACAGTTGATGTTCAAACAAGCAATTTAAAATGAAAGTTCTATTTTTAACATTCTTCTTAACTGCTATAGGTACGTAAAAGTGAATTATTTACAACAGTTAGAATTAAATTAAGTTCTCTGTTAGTGTTATTTAATAAGATTTTTACATTTACAGGTTTTAGTCAACAGTGTCCTGAAAACGAAGTATATAATTCATGTGGTAGTGTTTGTCCTCCTACTTGTCAAAATCCAAATCCACTTTGCATTTTAGCTTGTGTGTCTGGATGTTATTGCAAAGAAGGTTATATCAGGATTACGAAAACTGGCAAATGCATTCCACAAAAAGAGTGCCCGTAAAATTAAAATGTGAAATACCAAAATAAATGTCTGCTTTGGTCGGCTTGTTTCTTATTAAACCCTAAACTTTTAACTTTAATTAGTAGGCGACACGTTTCTACAACAACTTTGAAAGTATAATTTGCATGACTTGACAATCAATACATATCTAGATTAGACAAATCAATCAAATTATCGAGATTTTAATTACATTCGGGTATGGTGACAGAAACCGGAATTAACAGAAATATGTTGCCGGTACTGTAATTGACAAACCATTAACCGGTATGTACGTGCAGTTGTAATTATTACAAAAATTCTGATTGGTCACCACAATGCTGTTGAAGGCGTAATTAAAGACCAAATTACCTTAAAAGGGTATCAGTGCACAATGTCAATCTATCCTGGGGAACAACATCAACGAAAATTTCAATATTGCGTAATCGAAAAATCTCCAACCTTGAAGTCCTCAGAGATTTTGTGATTTTCTCCAGGTTTTGCATCTCTCGGAACGTCCCTGATAGTTTGGTAAAAGAATCGAACGCCCCATACATCTCCATCATAGACCACATCGTCGTCACCGGCTGTTACTGCCGTTCTTATCTCTTCCGACCATCAGCCACTTGTCTCCAACTGCACTCTATCCCAAGTCCAGATTCCCCAGAACGCCCCGGGGTTTCCCGATGACCTGCTAGACATCTTGGAAGACACATCTTTGGCAGCCAGGTAAACCCACTCCACCCCCATCCACAATACCCCCAAATGTCATTAATCGTTTACACTTCCCCCTTCGCGCCACAACTCTGTTTTTTGTTGCCGGTACCATCAAGACTCCAGAGGTCAGCGCCATTTCGAGGACCTGGTAAACCGGTGCGCCGGCTTATGGCGGGTTGCGGTGTACTCATAGTATGAATGACTCGCTCGTTGTGATTGCCTTTACATCAACGGTAGAGTCGGCAAGGAATTGGGGGCTGAAACGCACCGGGGCGGACCCGCCGGATCGTCGCACTCTTCTCGGCCCGGCCAGACAGGACTCGTTGCTGGTGTTTTAATCAAAAGTATGTCATCACTCATCCTATCCCACGTCATTCTTGACCGTGTGCAGCAGCGTTCATCATCCAACAATCACAGCACACCTGGGCCATAAAGGGATTAAGCCTATAACGGCAAATTATGATTTGACTTTAACTGACAAGGCGAATATCTTCGCCGATGTTCTAGAAGAAGTCCATCACCCTCCAGACAATTCGATATTTGATAACCAAGTCAACTATGACGTTCATCTCGATCCCGACATTGCTCACCATCTCCATGTCCCATCTCTAGATCCGCGGACTTCCTATCAAACATGATCAGCCCCGTCCTCGAGGAGAAAACCACCGAGGTGCTCTCTCACGAAAAGAGTCCTTCGACACCTTCCGCTTGGAGGGTGGCAACGGTCGTCACGACCAACAAACAAGAAAAACCTCGCACCAATTCAACATCTTACCGACCTATCTCCCTTCTCAACGTCCTGGACAAAGTGTTTGAGAGGATATTAGCAAATAGACCCAGAGCACAATCTCCTTCCAAAGCATCAGTCCGGATTCCGTCCTAACAGCTCCACCATCAACCCTATTCTCCACCACCACACCGACGTCTTGGTGGCTTTCAACTCTCGACGTTGCGTAACGGCCACGTTTTTCGACATTGAGAGGGACTTCGACAACGTCTGGCACGAGGGGCTTCTCTTTAAGCTCTGAGTCGCCGGAATTTTCGCCAGCTTTGTCAAGTTAATCAGCAGCTATCTATCTGCCCGCCAACATTGCGTGCGAGCACCAAGCTATCCTCTGTCCCCTCTTATTCATCTTTTACTTTTACGATATTCCTCGCTCCAAAGAGCCTGAGGTCGGCCTTTCCCAATTCACAGACGACACGGCCCTGTAGGTGACGTCTCGAAGCTGCACCGAGCGATTGAGAATTATGGCGTACGAGCTAGTACGCCTGGAGACTTCGTTTGAGAATGGGGAATCAGACCGAAACCTTAGAAAACCAACCTTATTCTATTTCGCTACTGCAGCTACACCCATACAGCCAGAACTGTAGGACTCGCGCCTCCAGCTTTCGCCATGCGTCAAGTACCTTGGCATCACTTTTATCTCCACTCTGAGATGGAGCGGCGAGTTGAATCGCTGCGTAGACGTTGTCCAGTACCACAGAGGCTTGCTGTCTAGACTCTGAGGTGGCATTCCAGGCAACCACTCCCAAACTTTACACATCGAAAACCTCATCAGACCCGTGATCGACCACTGATTCACCGTCTTCGGCTTCGCAGCGCCATATGCGATCAGGAGACTCCAGCAGAAGGAGATGGCCGTCTGCAGGAGGATCTTCCGGCAGGAGCGCTTCCAATCTTCGGAGGAAGTCTGTGGCAGAGCGAGAATTCCTTCTGTAGATGCTCGCCTTGAATTCATGAGGGGTCTCTACATGAACAGGGCGGTTGAACAAACCAAAGAGCACGTTTTCGACCCCTCAGAATCCCGGCTTCACTCTCGTACAGAAGCTCAAAAAGAAAACGAAATATTTGCATTTTAAATCCAGCTTACTTTTGGTTTTTATTTCCAAGCATTTACTTTTCTCTACATTGATCTGCAACTCCAAACGAATTCCAGAACCTTCGAGCGTTTTAAAATAAACGATTTAAAAAAAATTAACAGTCTTTAATTTAATTATAGATGATTATGTGTACTAAATTACACATCCGACCATAATTTGAGGAAATCTACTTAACAAAAGTAAAGTCATTAGATGTCAAAATTACAGTGACGTTACCGCACCAACGTAATTGATTGTATTTTGGCGGGATTTTAAAAAATCCAAACATAACCTATTGATTATGAAAACTGCTTAGTAAATATTATTAAATAGGAAGCATTGAAAGGTCTATTAAGACCCAATTTTATTTCAAATAAAGATCTTTTCATTGTTATATTGTTACTTTTGACAAAAACACAAAACTAAAACCATTTAAATAAATTTAAAGTTTGAAATAAAATTCCAATATATTTCTTGGTCAATCTGACAACAAAGAATTAAATTTGTTAGTTCGATATTCTCATAAGGCATTTTCCACACACAAAAGTGATTTTTTAACTGTTGACTAAAATCCGTAAACAATTTTGTTTTCGATCGAAAGATAAATATCAGTATAACTGGTATTTAAATTTTCAAACTTGATTAATTCTAGTTTGGTCTCCAAAAAAAGCGTGTTGATAATGGTGAAAAACAACAGTGCAATTTGTTACAGTTTTTATACTAATTTTTATAATCCGAAAACTCTTTGTTTTATTTAGTAATTAAGATGCCTATCACTTTTATAATTAATGTTGTCATTTACAAATTTTTACAGTGTTTTATTGTCACGACCGAATATTTTGAAAGGCATTTTAATCACATTGGCTGACGGTGTATTTACAAAAAAGCAGGCTGTGCGTGTAATTGTCATGGTATTTGTTATATCAGAAAGGAATTTATGAGCGTAAACAATTCTGAAATAAATTGTTATATAATGCATGTAAATAGGAGGTTAATGTAGAATTTTAGATGACCATGTAATACATACTGCTATCTTTCAGACGCAGAAAGCCAGAAATGACAAAATTCAAGTTGCTTTCATTAATGAAATGAGACCAAATCCGAGAAAAATAATTTTTCGTGAAATTTCACAAACGATTCAATTCGTGCTTCCAGGCACTTCTGTGTTTGTAAACATTTTGATTGATCGTGTCTTTTGTGATAATAAAACAGTCAGTTTTACAACTACACATACAGAATCCTTTTTCTAGAAACTTGATGACTTGTTTCTACCTTTTTTCCATCGAAATCAAAATCGGATCATTTGCTGTGAAAAATTCTAGACCAGAAGTCTGAGAAAAGTCGACCTTGATAGGTAAGATGTCAAGACTTCTTAATTTATATTGACTACAAATAACAACAGTAAGAATAGTTAATCAACTGCATGTTCGAGTACCTTGACACGTATCAGACGCGTTTTAAATTAATTTTTAATGCGTTTTAAATCAGTTGTTTTTAACATACACCTAAGACCTTTTATGCCTGTCATGTTTGTGTGACTTTCATTTCAAATACCAAAAAAGTGAGTGTAAAGCTTAGCCTTTTCAAAATATATCCTTCTTTAAGTGTGACTTTTAACACATCTGATACATGCATGCAGTCTTTATAAATCTCCACAGCATCGATAAAGGCTTTCACATCATCATCTTTGCTTTCTTTAAATCGTGATGTACAGTTAGCAAGATTTTCATTTGTTACTTCTGATTGAAGTTCAGCAGTAGGGGTGTCTGAATTCCTAACTTGTACATTCATCAAACTCTGCAATAACTGCTGAAACTGTTCATTAGACATCGTAACCATGTTTTGACTATCCGCCGCAGCGAAAGATTCACCCTGTATATTAACTTGGGCTACCTACAAATTAACATCAACAGCTAACATTAACAGCAAAGAAGTACTTACAGGTTTGTTTATTTTTATCACACGCGAATAACTACAAAATCGAATATTTACTGAAGGTATGAAAAAATTACGGACGTTAAAAGCAGGATTATTTCGATTAAAAAAATGCACTTGTTCACAAAGAACCAAACAAGCATCTGTTGTATAAAACGAAACCCAAAAGATTGGCAGTTCAAGCGCGCGAGTGAGACAGCAAACGGATCGATAATAATTTTACGCGGCAAACCACAGATAATGCAGATCTTCAACTGAAATTTTCCACTTTTGTTTAACGTGAATTCAGGCCACTAGTTGAGACGCCACTATAACACCGTTTCTTACTTTTTTTATACATTTAGCAAAAATACATTTAAACAAAGATACAAAGTGTTTAGTAGCTAATGATACAATTACTCCAGTTATCTTGTCAGAATGGTCCTCACAGATAGTTCCCATGATGAGGAGCAATGAGACGGTAAGGGTATGTGGTAATTACATAAACCTTATAACTCTAAAGTGACTCTTATGTAACTCTTACATAACACTTCTATTTTTTATGATTAAAAGTAACTTTTTATCAAAAGAGAATCAACACAAATGCAAATGTTTTATGGTTCATATTGATACAAACGGCAGTCAATTTTTTCTTGAAGAGCTGGGCATCGGCTGATTGTTCCTAAATATTCTTTTTTATCTTTTAGTTGAGCGCCACCTAATATGATAACCTGGTAGATTTGCCACCTTCGTAAATTAGGAAACGTAGGTATAATTGAAAGTAATAAATTATTAATAACTTTGGTGGAAATTTGTTTGTTAACGGAAATAGCATTAGCTCAGTATTTGATAAGTCCTAGCTACTCACAACAGTAAAAAGAAATGCAAGAGAATACTCTCGGGCGAGCGCTATACCCTCGGTTTACAGAGGGGATTTCTTTATTTTAACGTTGATATCAAGTGATAAATACGATTATTTAATATTATTACGAAGTGGGTTGCGGTGCACTCGTAGTATGAATGGGCGCATTCGGCTTGGTTGTCCTTACACCTGCGGCGACGGTGAAGACGACGGAGAACCGGAGGCCGGACCGACGACGGAATAAACCAGTTGAACCATCACACTTCCTTTCTAACCCGATCCAGACGCGTTTTGAGCGAAAGAAATTTTTAATCATCTATCCTTTCCGTTACTTGACCGTGTGCAGTAGCGTTCATCAACCCAATACCAAATTACAAGACAGAATTGACACAATTTTTTATTGCATTCATAACGAGTTGCTACTAACTACACACACTCGCAACCCCCGCCATCTGTAACATAAATTACATATTAAAACTATATGTTGTGATTGTTTCCATCAATTAGATCCACGACTTCTTTCTCTTAGGCCAGCTGTACACCGACCTCGCGCATCGCGCATCAGCAGATTGTGTTTCTATGTAAACCAAATGCATTACGGAATTATATTTTTTAGAATTGCTGTTGCAGACTCAAAAAAACATTTGGAAGACGTGTTCTATCCACTTCCTCCCATTGATGATATCTATGCTAGTTTAAAAAGGAATACAAAGTGATGCATACTTGAAGTTTGAGTTGTCAGATGAATCAAAGGGTTCTGAAATTATATCGAAACACAAAGGTTTTTTAGAGTGAATAGGATGTCCTTTGGTGTTAAATGTAGTGGATTTTACTTTCAAAAACATAACGAGCAGGTTTCTTAGGGTGTTCTCAATGTATTCATTTTTCAAGATATTAGTGAGGCGTAAAAAAGGGAAAATCATTTAGATATATTACGGTTAGTTTCTGAGAAGTTAGGAAGGACGGAATTAAAAGTAAATGTTGAGAAGTGTAAATTTCTTTAAGATTAGATTAAGTACCTCGGGTTTGTTTTAACAAAGCATGGTCTATCGAAAGACGTGGACAAAGTTCAGGCGATAAATGACACTCCATATCCTACTGATATAAAGCAATTGCTTTCCTTTCTAGGTATGGCAAATTAATATTCGAGATCCATTACGAAAATAGCCGGTTTGCTAGAACCTATGTATAAACTGTTAAGGAAAGGTCAAGAATTTTATTTCAGTGATAAGTGCAAAAATGCTTTCGATGGATTGAAGTCAGTTATCATGTCGGAGCAAGTTTTGACATATTTTGATCATCAGTTATCAATTTATGCCACCACTGACGTAAGTCAAACAGGTATGTTGTCTCAGATAATGCCTGATGGAACAGAAAAAAATGGTAGCATATGTTTTCAAAACATTTACAAAAGCCGAATTGAGTTACTCAATTGTACATCGTGAAGCATTAGCATGTATATTCACAGTCAAAAAATTCGCAGATTATGTTTTAGAGCAAAAGTTAACTATTAGAACGGATCAAAGAGCGCCTATAGCATTATTAGGTAACACTAAAGAAACCAATCAAACGTATGCCAATAGATTAAACAGGTACGCATTATACTTATCAAATTTTAGTTATCACTTCGACCACATAAAAGGACAACATAGTATAATAGCCGAGTGTTTCCGTAGGATGAAGGAGTTTATTTTACTGATACCACACTGTTGCACATTAGTCAAATCTAGGTAGAAACATAAAAGGATGAATTTCTCCAAAGGGAGATCAAGCATCTAGAGACTTCATGGCCAAATAGCATTACTGCACAATTAAAACCGTGTTTTGATCAACGTTTAAAATTACATATAATCTCCAATTGTTTATTTAGGGGCACAAAGTTGTTATTCCTTTTAAACTACAAAAGTAGATAATGCTAGACCTACATTCAACACGTCATGGAAAAGTACGTTCAAAAGCTTTAGCAAAGTCATGCTTTTGGTTCGTCGGCATTGACGAAACAATCGAGTAAATGTGTAATGCATGCAAGGCATGTGTCAAAGTGAAGGCATGTCCTGACAAGATATATATTCCATGGCCCAAGTCAGATGTCCCCTTTGGTACACTTCATATAAATTATTGTGACCTTGTAATGTTATTTTAAAATTCACACTAAATCCGCTCCTGTCTTTTAATTTCGTTCGGGTATTTGTTTTCCTGACGCGTAATATTTAAATTATTTCATTCTATAAACGAATGTTTGTTACAGTGTTATTCTAAAGAATTGATAACTTTGTGGTCTCGACTTCTGGGCTCTGGTAGACGTGCCTTTTGCTATTTCCCAATATCAAATTCCTGGAGCCTTAGTCGCAAATATTGGAGTCACACAGTCTCGGTTGAGTCAGGTTTAAGCTGCTAAATCTACGAAGTGAAATTTTCCATTGTCCCATAAGAATATCTGCATTTTAACCTGTTAGGTCGATTTTCCAACCCTACTCCAGTAAGTACAAATTGCGTAACAGGAGACGCAGAGAAGATAGGCATTACGTTGATAGCTGCGTACTCAAACTAACGTGCGGGTTAATTTCGGCGTTACCCCTACAAATCCGAAAATTGGTTACAAACCGAACTTAATTGAAGCGATTCTCTTAGTAAAAGAGAGAGCGGACCCGAGAAATCCTATTTCGTCGGGTCTTTGTCGTGTTATTCACGGAGGAAAGCCGGTTTGTTTACCGAAAAGCGGTGCTTTGAAAGCTTTGTTATTGTGGGAAGCGCTGTTGCTTCAACTACAGTTACGCTGGTATTTCCCAGGAAATAAAAATTGTAGAGGATAGAAACGCAACAATTTTGGTCCTGTTGGTGCATCGTTAAAGGGTCTGTCGAGAACAGAAACTGCCCGCCTTGTAAAGACTTGAACTATGTGTGTATTACATTTTGGAAGCTCTGTGATCCGAACGGACTAAGTAAACTTAAAGAGCGTTTGAGACTCAAAGTGATTTTAGTTTATCAAGTTGGTGTATAAACACTTGGATTTTGTTCCTGTGGTTTTTTGGTTAACGTTAACAAAAGTGATTGTTCCTTGAAATCTAAGTTCCCTTGAACATTGGTGGGACCCGGCAAACGTGAATGAGCTGCTGTCGTTGGGAATCAGAGACCTGCACATATCACCTGGAAGAAAGATTGCCTTTATATGTAAGAAAGACCTGTTTTGCTTTGTTATTTGAGTTTTAATGATTGTTTCACTTGGTGAAAGACTAGGAAAACGTGGAATTTGTGAAACATTTAGTACGAAAACCTTGCTTAGACAAGATTAGTTTCGTATTTTCTTATTGAATTATAATATTTACGAGTAATATTTCTAACTAATTTGTAACAGGAACGTTCCCAGGTAATTTTAGCTGGTGTTTGTTAAATTGTTGCAACATAATTAATAACTTTGACTACCGTTTCTTTGTTATTAGATATAAAGTTTATTTGCCGCTACTTAAAAATTTATTGTCAAGTTTATCTTGTTTAAATTAATCTAATATTTGAATTTTGATCTTCCGTTTCATATTTTGAAATTTTAACGTAACAAAATCTTTTCTTTTTCTGTTGGTTGTAATAACTTGTTTTTTTATTGTTATTTTCTCATTATTTTTTTTATCAACTTTGTTCTCCAGTAAAGAAATTAATCCATACCTTTTATTGACATTCCTTCGTAGTGTTTATTTTATATTCTTCTTTATGTGTTTAACTCATTTTTTTATTCTTTTAATAAATGTAAGAAAGGTCGATTATTTATATTTTGTTTTCGTTGTAAGTGGATCCCTGGTCCAGACGAAGCAGCGTTAATTTCGTTACTTTGTTCGTTTGGCTATTAAAAAGCACGGTGGTGCTTAGTCTAGATTTCAATCAAAGGATACATACCTTTGTTCAAGACAGAAGTAAATATTAAACTGGTATTTCTTTCTTGGATCATTTTAAAAGAAGGAAGTCTTCAGAGGACTTCCTTGGCAAAATTAATTTAGACAAATCACGTGTTTATATAGCTTTATTTTGTGTTGAGTCCCAATTGCGAAACGTTAGAGCGAGTTTCAATAAAGCTTCCACAAGGTAAGTTACACACAGGGTGAGGTTTCGCAAGAAGCCTATATACAGGGTGTCGGGTTCACGAGTAATCGCGTGACCGACCATCAGAACCCTTTGATCCACGACTGCTGGCGCCCTCTTTGTGAACATCTATCAGTCTAATAAGAGTTTCGGAAATCGGCGAGCTTTTCTTTGAGTGTGCTTAGGTAAGTTCGTTTGAGAATCCACCCCATCTGCGGCATGAGCTACGGGATTTAACATCAGCCATTGGTCTTGACGGGACTCGTGCATACTTTTGAGCACTTTCCCGTTACAACCTCGGTAGCACACATTTGTTATTATTGATTCAGGTACTAAATGGTTTGAAGTTTGTCAAACTCCATCTATTATAACCAAATATATAACTGAAAGCCTTCAAGAATGTCTTGCTAGATTCCGTCTTCCCTGTAAGATCAGGTGCGCGATCCGATATCTTTCTGGCCCTTCTAAAAACGCCTTTAAAAGGAAAATTTGTTAACTCCTACAAAATGTTTAGCTAAATCGTCTAGAAGTAACTTTTAAAATCATTTTCTGGCATTGGTATTCTGCTCTTGTTCTTGTTAGTAAAAGATTCGGGTCCAATAGGCATAGCAAACAAAACACAGAAAACGGTCTTGGTATAGTTCAAAATATTTCTCATGCTGCTTATACAAATACACAATACACACAATACAAGTTAATTACACTGAGATATCTTTTTTGAAATATTTTATTTTATTTGCGAGATTCAGAGGGTTCGGGAAATTTATTGAAATCCTTTTCTTTGAAGTGTTCTGTAACCGTTGATGGTAGAGGGTTTCCTGCAAGATATACAGTCGGTTGCTCAGCAAATTGCTTGAAGTCCGTAATAGACAAGTTAGAAATTTGGTTGTTTTCCAAAGATAATAATCTCAACTGAGTAGAGCTCGAGAAAAGATTAACATCAATTTGTGTCAGTTTGTTTCTGTCTAACCGCATATGTTCTAGTCGACTTAAGCCTCTAAATGCGCCGGCATCTATAGACTTAATTTCATTGTCATCTAAAAATACAAAGAGCGCAATTTAGTTAAATTTGCAAAAACGTTCTTCGGTACTTTTTGAAGTTTATTTTTACTTACTTAGATCAATATATTTTAGAGATTTGCAGAAAGTAAAGATTCCTCTAGGCAATGCGCCAATTAAATTATTGCTTAAGTCTAACATCAGTAACTTCTTCAAACTTGAAAACGCACCGCTCTCGATTCGTTCTATAGTATTACGAGATAAAACTAAATTTGTGATATGTGGAATTTTTTTAAACATATGAGACGATAGCGCTTTTAATTTGTTGTTTTCCAATCGTACATCGTCTAAGTTATCCAATTCTGCAAAACTATTTTTATCCCAACCTTCCAAACTATTATTATGTAGCAGTAATTTCGATAACCTGCGTAGTCCTACAAATGCTTGTGCATGCAAATGTTTAATTTTGTTCCCTGATAAGTCGAGACTTTCAAGCTGTATAAGTCGAAAAAAAGATTTCGGTCTAACAACAGAAATATGGTTGTTAGACAAACTTAGTTTTTTTAAATGTTTTAAATTCTGAAAGCACTTAACATTTATTTTCTGTATTTCATTGCTGTCTAGCATTAAGTATTCCAGTCTACTTTCGGAATCAGATATAGGTAGGCATACCGATTTAATTTTATTTTTACTTAAAGTAAGGTACTCTAGATTTTTTGTTTCCCAAAATAATTTATTTGGCAAGTGTTCTATTTTGTTGTAAGCGAGATTCAATCTTTGTAAACGTTTCAAACTGCTGAATGCATCTATTTCAATATCTTCAATATAATTGTGCCTCACATCTAGATCTTCAACATTTGATAAGCCATCGAAAGACTTGCTAGATAATTTAATTATGTGATTTCCTCCTATATTAAGTTGTTGTAATGATGTTAAATCTTGAAGCGCATTAACATCTTGCAAATCGCTTATATTATTATAGCTCAATTCTAAAACATTTAAGTTTTTCAAACCGTGAAACAAACCGTTATGTAAACCGCTTATATTATTAAAAGACAATATCAGTTCTCTGAGATTTCTTAAGTTCCGGAATGCTCTAAGTGATATATTTTTAACATTGCAATCATGCAATTCCAATCTTCGCAGACTGCTCAGTGATGAAAACAGTGCATCACTAATTTCTGTTATATAAGGATATGTATAGTATGTGCTGTCGCCGAAAATGAGGTTTATTTCAGGCAAATAACCACTCAAAGAGAATGTTTGTAAACGTGTCAGATTTTCAAATACATTTTGATCTAATTTAACTATTGCAGTATTGGAAATTTCTATTATCTTAATCTTTCTTAGATTTTTAAATGCATTAGATAATAAAAAAGAAAAACCACTATATTCGATAGTTATTTCTTGAAGGTAAGGCAATTGCGAAGTAATCACTGACAGGTCCTCCATATAACATCTTATCAAACGTAAATGCTTCACACGTTTAATTCCGATATCATCTTTTTTTAGTGTTTCTTGTAATATTGTGTGGACCTTTATCGCGCTTATCAAATTAAAGTCCTTGCAGAATAATTCATTGATTTCATTAGTCTCGCAAGATTCTGCTAAGCACATTGCAAAAAACATCGAAAATTCGATAGCAGCGTATACAATCATTTCTAACTAGAAACAAGTGGTTGCGATGAACATGGAATAACAACTGATATTATGAATTATTTTACAACCAATTATTACGATTACTTTTTTGCTGATAATGAATAAAACCCAAAAATGATTTTATTAATTGGTAATTTGATTGTGAATAATTTTATACCTATTTTAACAACTTATGCAAGCGTTTATAGGCAAAGTCCAAACAAAGCAATTTGACGTTCTAATTCCTTTGATTATATACAGGGTGTGTCAAAATAACGCCGGCAACGCTTAACCACTGATTCTGGGAAATAAATGACGACGATTCATCGAAAGGAGGTTCAGTAAAAAGTTTCTCGTTTTTGAGTTACAAGCTGTCAAAGTCAACACAATTTATCTATCTATCGATCGTAATGAAATTGGTATGTTGGCTTGTGGAGTTAAGATGATCTTTTTCCTGAAATATCGATAAAATTAATAATTTTGAACACGCACACTACTCTTTGAAGGCTTAGAACTGTTTCTATGGGCAGAATTTTTAAACTTGAGTACTATTATTGAAAAGTTCACTTCTTCTGCAAGAACATTGTGTAACGTAACCTCGCGCTACAGCTACTTATATTTAAAGACCTTCTTATGGTCTGCCCAACTAACTACAGTCAGAGCCTTGGATCGTGGGCGAATGAGAGGGGCAGGTCAAATAACTAGACAACACAATAAATTTTATGCAGTTCTATTGATGTCAATTCAAAAACAATATGTACATAGATATATCATATATTATGTCACCAAGAAAATAATCAAAATATATCATAAAATTATTTAGTATAGAATCTACAATTAGGATATAGAAATAAATACTACATGATAGCAAATCCAAGTCTAAATAAAAAACTAGCAAATGGATGGGCGCCAATTATTAAGATAATTTAATACTATTAAAAAAAATTAAAAAATGATACTATAACTTCATGAAAAAATTGTAGCCTAATAAAATTTAAAATACTATTTAATATAATTAAATTGTATAAGCAATCAATGAAATTTTAAATTCTCAAAACATTAAACAAGTTGGTTGAAATTACAATAAATTATGTGCGACAGGAACACAATATCAGAACAAAAAAATATAATAAACTTACTTGAAATGAAAATTTCGCTGAGATAGCGCTATATCAGTCCGGAAAACAATTGTTTCTTCATAACCTGAAACGGAATTCAAACACACAAAACTGTTCTTATATTTGTGACCTATCATTGATAAAAACATTAAAACAACAAAAAAAATTTTTATTTACAAATGCGGTTAAAGAAATATGAAAATTAATTCTTATTCGCATTATCTTTTCATGAAATGAAGTTTTCAAAACTTTAAAATTAACTCGAAACTTTTCAGAGCGCCTAATAAAAAATTAGCAAAAAGATTAAATACCATAATTAAAGTGAAACAGTTGAACAAGACAAATGAAAAAAAATTGTTTACAAGTAATTCAATAAACTACAGGTGACTCAATTCTAATGATTAAATGGTCCGGAAGGGAAAAATACAGGTGGACAAGGTTTGTTCAGGCGATCCACGGTTCGAGAAAATTCCCAAGAGCGCTGACACCTCCAGCAAGCTACCGGTTCACTCCAAGGGATGGCGACTTTCCAAAAAAAACAGTGGGCACTGCGACCTCCGTCTAAAGAAGCTATGGAGGACATGCAAACAGTGAGAATAGAAAAACAAATGAGGCAGATCAACATACCTTCAGTGTATTTGAAGCTTCTTAATAAAATCCACAAAAGTGAAAATGTCCAATGTTAATAAAAAGGTCCACAAGGGAGTGCACACACACACCCGCAAAAGAAACTAAACACTTCCCCACAAAATAGGGAAGATAAAATAAACGGTCAGAACCGTACAATGGACACTAAAGAGCACGTCAGTCTCCCACAAGGCGAGTTCTTAAAACTGACCCCCGTCTCAATTCGAAGTGAGATTCTGCCAGCAGATGCACAATCTCCAACCAATGACCATTTAAAATTTCCGTCAGAAGACCTCAAAGGAATATTTGGCGACTGCGGATTGGTCCAAAAATTACAAAGAAAACTCGAACCTTTGGTAAAATAATCTCCAGCTTACACGCATTTCTATAAGATAACGGCAATATATCAATGAAAACAATAGAAACACTAATATACATACCGGAAATTGGTTTAAAATCTAATAAGTAAATAGGGAATCTAGAGAGAGGGCTACTTACTGTATCAAAATCTCAGAAAAATTTGCCTGCAAATAGCCCTAAATTAACCAAAACTGATACAATCAATCCTGAATCTAATAGTTACTCAACAGCTGATGAAGCAATAAAAGATAATCTCGGTTAAATAGCTGAAAGCAAATAAATGTCAAATAAAACTATTAAACGAAAGAAATCATATAAACAAGCGGAAATTACTTCTACAAAAGCAAAAGAAGTTGCTTAAAAACACATCTGGCAACCAGAGATAACAATAGATAACAAAATAAGATCAATCCTGATCATCCCAGAATAATTACAGCGAAATAATTCATAAGATGTTTAATACAAAGAAAATTCCCATGTGCAACATAAATTTAATACCAGCAAATTTATTAGAAATTTCATTTCAATGATATATAAGGTGGTCTAAAAGTATATTTTTCGTAAGAATTTTTATAAGAACGGTGAAATAGATTAAAGTTAGTAAATGACAACCGGTGAAGATAACCGGAGTTAATGAGGATAAGGACCCATGTTAGGTTCATAAAAAAATGAACGTAACAATTGGTTGAAGAAAAAAGTCTGCATTGCAAACATAAATTGCTCGTTCAACAAAGTGGTACTTTTAACCCTAATGATACAATCTACCAGTTTCTGAAATGACGTATTATAGTCATCACTAACGTTTAGATTTTTATGCACTAGAAAATATGAAAATATGAGCATAAATATGTTATGCTTTTTATCAAAATAACTATGTTTTTTGTAAAATTTATGCACCAGTATGCTTTTCATTTTTGGTTATTTGGAATCATATTTCAAAGACAAGAATTCTGAAAATTGAATCTTTATTAGGTACAGTTTAAAAACAAAAAATTACATAGATACATATAGACATAATTGATTAATTATACTGGAAATGATTAAGGTTCACTATCTTTTAACATTGAATGGCAATAATTAACTATATTTTTTTCGAGATTTTCTGCAGTAAGCCTTTGCCTTTTGTCCGTCTATATATTTTTGTATGGCGAGAAACTCCTTTCTACATCTACTGATGTAATTGGTGCATACATTAATCAAAGCTACCTACAACTTTAGGCCAACGCATCACGTGACAACGGCGAAAATAGTGGTTGAGAAATTATAAATAGTGGTTAGAGATCAGTATACATTTGACCACTGAGCGGTGTGGTCGTATGTGCGGTCGTGCTCCTGCTAATGGAAATACATACATACAAACATTTTTAGGGGAATTTAAGTTTTATAATTTTTTTATGTGCAATATTCTTACGTTTCTCTAATAAATTTCTATAAATTTTAGAATAATTACTGAGACATATTATACATTATTATAATGGTCTTTTCTGTTAATTTATTGCTAAAATTGCAATCAGACATATTGGTTTATTTTATGATACTTTAAACAAAAAGTAAATAAGGTTCTTCTTTAATTAGCTAGTTGCAGGAATTTCGTTTCAAATTTGTTGAAAATTAACGCATTGAATATTTGAATGCAATTTTGACAAAGTATGTTATAATTAAGTATTCTGTTGGGAATTTAAGACTACCTCTGTCAATATTTTGCGTATATGAAAAGTAATCAGCTAATCACAATTAGTTGTGGGAATTTATAATACAAGTGGAAGGCATCCTCAACGGAACGCCAACTATGTTTGCTATTGAAGAGATAACGCAGTTAAATATGCGAGCTGCGAGATGCGAATCTTATTTATGCTGTTGCATTCACGATGTTATGTTAATATTAGTGGTTAGAGTATTTCTGTTTGCGTTGGCCTGAAGCTGTAGGTGGCTTTGCTTTATGCACAAATTTGATCGGGGAGAATTCTGCGATAGAGCGGGAATTCTCCTTGCAGATACGCGCCTCGAACTCATGAAGGGTCGCTACGTGAGCAGGGCAGTCTAACAAAACAAAGAGCACGTTCTCGACATCCTCAGAATTCCAGCTCAGCTTCCGCATAGAAAACCCAAAAGGACAACCAAACATTCGCCTTCTGTCATGATGAGACGTGCCGAAAACGTCATCCCCGAATTGATGAGCATACTTCTAGACACTCTACTTATCTACAGATGACATCCCACCCACCGACGTAGATAGCGTCTTCCGCGCTAAGTTCGCATTTGGGAGGTCCGGGGTATCCCCAAACCGACCGTTCTTACTAGAGTCAGTCTCTGCCAAAACAAGAATGAGGAACCGTCACCCCACCAACACAAGGCCACTACTACTGCCACTGCTACTGCTGCACCTACTACTACAACTACGTACTGCACAACATTCGGCAGGTAAATATTCAAAACTTCCATCAAGATTTCTGTGGTGTTTATCCGAAGAATGACTTCTTGAACGGAGCTAATATTATGAATGATAAGGACTCTTTTAGGGCGAAGAATCAAATAAACAGGTAAGATAAACAACAAATAAACTCAAAAATTAAGTTTAGAATTATTTAATGAAAACCGAATAAACATGTATTTACGTTCGTAAGAAAACGGCATAAATAGCACTAAAACAAAGAAAGATTCTTACAAAAGACAACTAGCTAAGAACTAGGTCGATAGAAATGGAGCTTATTTTTAAAACCGGACCTGTACCTGGCGCAGTCTAATCTGGTTAAATTCACAAATAATGCTTTAGCAGTTTAATCAAATACCTAACATTCTCTGCAAGCTAAATCAAATAATTATTACTAGGCAACCATCTGTTAGATATGCTAAATGCTACTTTACAATTTAATGTACATCGGACGATTGAAAAAGCATTGACCCTGAGTACTGCTACTCTCTAAACTGGTGTGCACCTTGTTAATACAAAAATCATCCATAAGCTAACTTTGATATTATCACATTTTGACGACTTTGTAAATATAAGCAGCTACTTACAAAGTGTGTTTATAAAGATTTTATTGCAATAAACAATACGGGACGGAATTAATTGATGGAATCGAACTTTTAAACATTATTAATTTAAATTTTCTTTTTAATGTTAGAAAGCCCTAATTTCTTAAATTAATACTACAAAGTTTTCTTGCCGACATTATAAAACAAGAGTTCTAAATGTACATACATCAGCAACGGCCGCTAACTCAGTTGTTTAGGCCAAAAACTACAAATCAAGAGCTATAGAGTTTGAACTCCGGCAGACACATCTAAATAAAACAGAAACATGGTAGGCAACTCTTATTTCAACTGAATATCAAAGGTGGGTCTGTGTAAAGGTATCTTCCGAAGAAATAAGTTTATTACCTTAGAATCTGATAATATTAATTTATGTAACAAGTCAAGAAAATGATAGTTTACTGGACAAGTAAACAGGAAGTTTTGGAAGTCTGCGAGTTTAACAAAGATACTTTTGGAAATTAGGAATTTTACACTTTTTAAAAACTAAAAATCGAAATAATAATGTAACGAGTCATCCCTCGAACATACTAGAGAGGTGTCGAATAGTCGTTACTGATCGAATGTGCCGGAGAGATCCCGCACTGTCCAGAGTTTTTGACCGTCGAATGTGCAAGAAAAGGCGCGAGCCTTCTGGACTCATCAAGAGCAACGAGGAAACGTATATAAGCGGTAGCATGAATAAAGTTAGCGGAGTTCTACAGTAAATAACCGCGTGTAGTTACGAACAAAATAAATGTAATTAGTGATAAATAAATTATTCTGTACATAAAATAAATAAATAAGTTAGTGTAAATACATACTGAAGACGAATCTTTTGCAGTAACTGTACTTTAGTGACCTATATGTGAATTTGTAAACAAATTCCGAATTTTTCCGAAAAGATCTTTCTGTATGCATTTCGTCTTTCAATTCGGTTAAAATAGCCAAAAGCTTTTCAGAGATTTTAAGTTTTATTCGTGAACTCGTTATTTTTGATTTCTTGTCATTCGTGCCAAATCGGTACGTCTTATGATGTAAGAGAGTTGGTGCCCATAGGCATGCGGTCGGGTAATCGATAAAAGCGTTGCAGGGATATTTGATTCTTATGGTAAGGACTATACCAAGCATTAACGTAAGCATAGCAGGTGTGTAAAAGGGCAATAAGGGCTGACCGGGAATTTCTTGTAATTACTCACCATTACTTACATAAGAATCAAATAATCTACATATTTCTATGATAACTCTTGTATTTAGACAAAACTAAAAGAGTCGTCAGCTAACAGTTTTTCATTAATCCTTCATTGGGGGTGAAGCAAGGGGGAACAAAGTTGGAAATCTTGCACTTTTTGAAAACAAAAAATTAGAATAACTCGAGAACGGGTGGGTCCATTTTGACCAAACCTGAAAGGTTAAAGCATAAAATCCTTGAAACGCAGACGCGGTGACACCTAGCGGCGAAAATGGACAAAATTGACTGAGATCGTATGGGTATGCTTAGCAATCTGAGACCAAAGACGTTGTCGTATAGAGCCGAATGTGTATTTTGTCTCCGTCAGGTTTAAACCTGGATCTATAGGTGTCCATAAGAGAGGTAAATATCGAGACGGCGTTTAGTACACCAATTGAATGCCTTCACTTGCGTCTAAAGCCGCTCGAACTGATTTACTACTTCCCACCAAACCTAAGAGGACTCCTAGCTTAGAAACTATAAGGGGTATGAAGATCTGGTTTTTGCCAATCAACGCAGATCCACGGTTACCATGGTTGGATAGGAGGGTGAGAGAGAGAGGGGGGGGAGAGTCTGGTGAAAAACTAAGAAACTCCGAAATTCTTAAAGAAATCGTTTGGAAAATTTACGAATCTTGCAACCCTCACTAAAACCATCAGTTTGATCAACATGACATTCGAAATCTGTGTTTTCTCGAGAAAACCTGACTCGACCCGATTAAGACCTCATTTTTTCTCCATGGCATGCCAAGACGCCAGCTTATAAGGATCAGGATCAGGACAACCAGCTTAGAAATAATGCTTGTAGCGTTCCCCTGTTTCTGGGGTTGATTAGAAGAAAACAAATGTAATTTGTCGTCTTTTGGACTTGTTTGTGGCAGTTATCCGATGTCATTGAGAAATATAATTGTAACACTTTGATGCGTCGTGGAATAAAGAACAAAGATGATTCAATACTGTTTTTTCCTACGAGGTCATCTTCCAAGTTTACAACGCAAGAAACTGAAAATGACGCAAATACGGTCTTGAAATAGACACCCTTTGCGTTAAGGCGGATTCCCGCTCGTACGCAGAATTTCGATGCCGCAGAAACTCGTGGTTGCAGAAAGTTCGATCCTATACTGTGCAGTGCAGTAGTTCCACGTCGTATGCGCACTGGTGCACATTTCAGATGACGCGATAGGCTGTAAGTATCATTTGTGGGCGCAGAACTACGTTCGTACAATTTCAACTTTGGACGCACAAGTCTACAAAAAACGCTAGTTTATCGTTCCGATCTACTTTTACAATGCGATCGCTGTTTTACCGACCTTTAAATATAAATTATAATAAATTGTTCTTTCTTTTACTTTTTATTCTTATTTATTTTTATGTTTTTGGTTTTAAAGTAAAATTAAACTTCTTGTTATTATATAATTTATTTGGAACGTTTCGAGAATTATTATTCTCTTCTTCGGTAAAAGCTAAATAAAAAATATATAAATATCATTAAAATTAAATGAAAAATACATTTACCTTCATAAAATTATAAAAACTTAAAAACTAAGAATTAGAATTCAAATAAACTGTATAATTATAAAAATTGACAGTAATATCTGTAATTAATTAATCTACCGAAACAGGGCATCTTTGATTTTTATGATCTAGAAAATATTTTTAGAATAGTAATGAAAGTTATTTTATAAAATCGTGATATACTATAATTTTAAGATTACAATGTCTTGTCTAAAATCTATACTGTCAGGTTTTTTGATGTGAAACATTTCTAGAAAAATTTTTTTATAATATTTTTGCTCATGTTCTAAAATTTTGACATTGTCAAAATCGAAGCAGTATCGTCTTTGAAAAGTTTTATAGATGATTTGTGTTGATTTATTCTATTTTTGATTATTGTTTTGTTTGATCAATGTATTTTTTATTGCAAAACTTACAATTGATTTGGTATATCACGTTGGATTGTAAACGTAATGGAGTTTTCGATTTTAGTTTTGTATAAAATTGTTGTGTTGTGTTAATAATTGTTTTAATAAACTCAGAATTTATTTTTAACGCTGTTTTTAGTATCATTAGTAACTTTATATAAACTGTATTTGTTACTACATTCTCGTAGGTCTCCCTGCCGTAAAAATGCTTTAAGCAATGTCTGCGTAGCACTAGGTACCAAAAAAAACCTTGCATTGAACTACGCGCACTTGTACGCGTCTTTACGACATTTTACGCAGTTCCACGACAAAGTAGTTGCACGTATATTCGCGACATGAAATTCTGCGTACGAGCGGGAATCCGCCTTTAGAAAGACGAATCTTTCCAAAAGCGTTTTTGAAACCTAGGGAAAGCCTGTAGCCAAAATGTTTTCTCGGGGTGGGCTTTGAAATTTTAGGAAATGGAGGGAAAGGGTTTTATTATAATTTTTTTTATCAGGCCTGTCTCAAGACTATTTTTTGGAAGAAGGGTGCTTAAAAATTAAAACACAAATTATTACGAAAGTTTAGAACAAACAAAAGTTATAATTTAGTATCTTGTGTACCAATAATTCGAGTTCAATAGAATTTCCGGGGGCGGCTTCAGTCCCTCGAGCCCATCTCCTGGTTATGTGCCTAACTTAGGGAAGTGCCGTTTCCCTCCCGTCCCTTTAAGCGCTGTTATTTTTGGGCGACTTTCGCAACTCTTGAGAACCTTTGTGCGCTTTGTCTCTACATTCGGTTAAAATTCTATGAACTTTGGAGATAAGAAAATTTGAAATTCTTGTGAATTCGTTATGTTTGGTTTTTGTCTCAAAACTTAAAAAGGAGGTAGAAAGTGTAATATTTCCTTTTTTTCAAAAAAGCACTCCTTGTACCTGAAAACCGAATTTGATAGTATAACGTAGGAGAGTTGGCGCCCATAGGCACGCTATCGGGTAGTCGATTCATTTGTCGTAGGAAGATATCTCGCGCTATCATTACTCACCGTAAGTATAATTATTAATTTTTGCGCCCTTTTAGGCAGTACTCCCTAATGTAATTAAATACTTATTTTATATCAATGAACAAACGTGAAGAAATTGGTGCCCATAAAGATACGGTAGAGAAATTTATATAAGCTGTTTGCAGGACAGTTAGGCCCATAGCTTTGTAATTTCCTTCCATTCTTTTCAGTCTTTCGCTTTCTTCTTCCAGACCTGGATTTGCTTTTCTGCAAGGTCCTTTTCCACCATGTTCTTCCACCGCTTTCTTGGTCTTCTTCCTTTTTCTTTTACCATTAGAAGTTTTTCATGCTACTAGCTTTACATCTGTTTCTTACAACATTCTATCTAAGTGACCCATTTTTATGAAGTTACTTATGTTTATGTCATTGTATAGGTGGTACAGTTCCTTGTGCAATCTTGTCTTCCCTCCCAGCTCTGTTTGTCTTTCTCCGAAAACTCTTCTTAGTATTTTCCTCTCCCAAGTTTACAATATTTGCTTCGTCTTGTTTGTCATAATCCATGTCTCGCACGCATAGGTCAGTGTTGACCTTAGTATTGTTTTGTACATTACTATCTTTGTCTGCCTTGACAGTTTTTTTTTTTTACTTTTTAGAAGCCTCCCTAATTCTCCTGCGCAGTTGTTGCTTTTGGCTATTTTCAGTTCTACTTCTATTCCCTCCTGGCATTTATTGTCCATCAGCACTTCCACGTACATAAAAGATTCCACCTCTCCAAACTCTATTTTTGTTCCTTCTTGGGTACACACCTAGAAGTTATTTTTATTTTTGCTTCCACGTCTGTTTCTTAATTCCATATATTTGGTTTTTTTCTACAGTGAATCTCAACTCTCTCTCTTCTGCCGCTTTCACCAGTCGTACCGTTACTTGTACCAATTCTTTTCTACTCCTTGCTAATATGGCGGTATCGTTGGCGTAAGCCAAGCACTGGTGACTTTTGTTGAATAGTAGTCCTTTTCTGTTTATCTCACTTGTCCTTATTATGTTCTCTAGAACTAGGTTAAATAGAGGTGTCCGATAGCGAGTCTCCTGGTCTTAGTCCTTGTTGTGTCTTAAACGCCTCATTAGCTCTTCCTTTGACTTTCAACCTATTTCCTGTGTTTTTCAGTGTGATTTTTATTACGTTTATTAGCTTTTTGGAGATCTCCAATTCTCTTAATATGTTTATCAGTGTTTATTCTATGTACCCTATCGTAGGCCTTTTTAAAATCCACGAACAGTACATGTGTCGGTACATCATATTCGTAACTCCCTGTCATAGTTTGTTTCAAAGTGGAGATTTGGTCGATTGTCCATCTTTCTCTTCTATAACCTCCCTGGTATTCTCGGAGTTTTTGTTTCGTGTATTTTTCTAATCTGTTTCTTATTACCGACGCTAATATTTTGTATGTGAAGTATAATAGTGCGATCCTCCGGTAATTTTCACATTTGTCTCTGTCTCGTTTTTTGGATATTGAGAAAATTAGAGACTCTTTCCAAGTATTCGGCATTTCTTCTGTTTCCCAGATTTGGCACATTAATTTGTGGATTTCTTCTTTTAGTTTGTTTCTACCATATTTTCAGTTTTCTTTGGTGATTCCATTGTTCCTTGGACTTTTATTATCTTATGAAACCTGTTTTAAAGTTCCTTGTCTGACTTCCACCTTTGAACAGAATATGGTTTCCCACTTCTTGTATTCCGTTACCCACCAGATGCGTTTCCTACGGGGCTAGTATTTCCATTTCGTACTTTTGCATTTCTTTGATCAGGTTTTTCACTGTTCCCTTCCCATAAATTCCTCTTACTTTCCACGTTCCTACATGTACAACTCTGTCTTTTTGCCTTGTTCCTTTTTTGTCGTTTTCTTCTCTCGCCGTTAACATCCTTTTAGTATCTCCGTTTCTTTCTTTATTCTCTTTAATCATAGCTTTTTTTGTTACCTGGTCTGTTTCCTTGTTTTTGTCGTTTTCATTTACATTTAATGGTTTCTTGAGTTTGGAGGTTTACTTTCTTCAGTTTCCACCCCCCTCTTTATCCCATTTGTTCCATTCCTATCCACAGTTTCTTAAAACCACTCTTAGTTACCTTTCCGTTTTCTCTTTCCTTCTTTGCCACAATTCTTATCTGTGGTTATATTTCGCGATCTTTTTTGGAAATGTCATCTTGAATGAATAACTTTTTTCGTGCTCACAATCTTCATTTGTTCTTGTCCTGCGTTACCTTTAATTTTTTTGTATAATTTGTTAATCTTATCAAGCATGTTCTGTCGTCTAATTTGCAACGCCAATAACTTCTACTTCTGCATTTTTATTTTTTCGAAAAAGCACTCCTTGTACTTACAAATCGAATTTAATGGTATAACGTAAAAAAATTGGCGCCCATAGACATGCGGTCGGGAGATCGATGGAGGTTGTGCGAGGAGATATCTCGCGCTCTCAAATATTTTATTCTTATGGTGAGAGCTATATCAAGAGTAATCACAGACATAGCACGTGTGAAAGGAAAGGATATGGACCGACTGACAATTTTATAATAAAATTAAAATGATTTAAAAACCGTTAAAACATCTAATTTTATTGATTAATAATATTGTTAAAAGCTCAAACATATATCGGTTACGAATTTTTCAAAACAGGCTCAAGTATACTAGTTCATGTCCAATATCACAACTGAGTAGTTTTATTTAGAAAATACTTCGAAAGGTCAAATATTTATTTTCTAGAGTCTTAACAATCCTGGTAATATATTACGAAAGTTTTTATCAACGAATATTGTTACCCTTGAACTTGGTAACATAGAAGAAACACCTGCTGATTTGTAAAATTATATTTATGTGTAAATCGAAACATAAATTTTTTCCTTAATTCTTGCGGTTCGTTTTGTTCATTTTTTTTCACTCTGCAAGTGTTACCTGGCAAAAAAATATTCCTAGACAATAAGGCACCGAATTTCATTTGTAACTGTAACTATTTAAAGAAATCCAATAAGCAAAATGCTAATTACTTTTTTTTCTATTTTGTACATATTAATGTTATACGTTTATAAATATTCATTTTATGGATGCACAAATCAAACGAGACTATATTTAAATAAAAATCCATAAAGACAAACCGGAGGTAGAAAAAGGAAGGATAATGACCCAATATAAAAAGGAAAAAAAATTGAATGTGGATTTTCTATTTTAAATTTAATATTTTTGTGCTATAAGTTATCAAATCTAAAAGGAGAATTTGGAGGTATTCGATCTGTTATAGGACAACTTTCAATTTTTTTATCCGTGTACTTTATACATCAAGTACGGATCTGATTTTCAGTTTCATTTCGCCCATTCTGCTTTACCAAAATTGCACCTTTCTCATTACTAATTCCATTCATGAAAAAGTCATGACAAACAAAATTTTCTGATTGTCTACTCAAGTTTGTTGCTTTTTAGCAACAATCATTCATACGAAGGTATGAATTCAATGAATGAATTTGCTAACAAATAAACAATATGTGGGCAGAAGCGCGTAGATTAAAAGTCAGACACAGCGTATCCGTTATAAATGTAACTTACAACCGTTTTATTGAAGACTCCTACAAATCTAATTTATAGTTTACTATCCCCTTTTGTAACTTTTAATGTCGAAATTTTCATGCAACACTTGATATTAACAGCTTAGTAAGATATTAGAAGCTAGAAAATCAAAAAAAAATTATTATTGTTATTTTAATTGTACCCATCGTCAAACAACAATAAGCTACCTCAAGGAGGCATTAAATTTTCATCTAAATAACAAAATGCTAATTTTTACTTTTACATTTTAAATAGGAATACAAAAAAATGTCATTTGAAAAATTAACTAAACAATTAATTTTATAATATAAAACATTTTTAACAGCTAATTAAAAACTTAAAAGGAATGCGATAATAATTTATTGTGATTTTCCTCTTGGAGCGGTTTTAGCTACCTGTGGGATATCAATCGAGTATTCAGTTTCCAATTAATAAATTTATTCTTTAGGAGTTTAAAGTTAGATAATTCTAAAATTGCTTAAGGTTATAAGTTGTTGCATAATAAGAATCACAAAGCAACCAGTTTGTCCTGGTTGGTATGGGCTTTTACCACATTTTTTCATTTAATTCAAGTTATACATAGCTTGTTATTTTCTTTTCTTTCTATGTATTTCTCACAAGTTCATAAAATAACTATTCGGAATACATAATTAGAAATGTATTGCGCTAGTCCGTAGAAAATTCTTCTCTTTGTAAAATATCTTGACCTATCAGGTCATCAAAAGGGACGTTTGTTGTTTGATTTAGTATGTGGAATTTTACAGCTAATTTTTCGTTTTGAATTCCTAATCCTACATTACTACATCCCACAGTTTCTACTTGGTTATTGGGAGAGAGCCAATGCAAAAGATCTTTGGTAAAATAAAATAAAGTAATGGAAGCTTAGCTCCCAAGACTGTCGGGTATTCTCAGCTACGTTGGCAATATGCAAGCTGGTAATGCATCTTTCACGCGGTCACATATAGTTTGAAGAGTAGAAAAACACTCCCCAAACCTTTTTTTTTCTACCTCTGCAGAGATAAGCTTCAACATCCTCGTATATAGACACTACAGACCTGGTCGTAGGGTAGAAACCTGCACAGGCCTGGTTTTCTAGTTGGGCCTCGGGTTTAAGTTTAAAAATTGATCAGGTTTCTCGAGCGTAGTTCGTTCAATCGGGACATTCGGGCTTCTCGAGACGTTCGGTCTTGCTATGCCTATCGAGCTGATGAAACCTGTCGGGCCGTTTGGACTTCTTGGCCTTCCGGGCTTCTCAGGTCTGTTGAACTGCTCGAGCCTACCGGACTATCGGGCCTGTCGAGCCATTTGAACGTTTCGGCCCTTTGGGTTTATTGGGCCGTCTGGATCTCTCCGGCCTGCCTGACCTCTCAGGTCTGTCAGGTAAAAAGAGTCTGTTGGGCTTTGTGGATTTTTCGGTCCTTCGGGCTTCTCGGGTATGTCAGTCCATTCGGACCTCTGGCATGTTGGACCATTTGAAACTTACGGGCCATCCGGCCTATTAGGCCTTTTGAACTTCTCGGCCCATCGTGTCTCTCGAGTCTATCGGGTCGTTTGGATCTCTCGGGCCTGTCGGGCCATACGAGTCTGTTGGGCCGTTCGGACCTGTCGGGTCTTTTGAGCTTCTCGGCACTTTGGGCTTCTGTTTCGGGTCGTTTGGGCTTCTTGTTTCGTCCATGCCGTTGGGGCCTCTCGGACTGTTCGGGTTTGCCGGGCCAATTAAGAAATTACCGGTTCTTTTTGGGTCGCGTTAGGTTTATCTCCAGTTGGACCAGGCTTAGAAATTACTACTAAGACGAGTTGGTTGTAGATGTCTTACAGCAGAGACCAGCTTTGACTGGAGTATTCGAAGAAAGTATCTGAAGAAAGAATCTACTGAACCGATCGGAAAGAAGGTGTCAAGAGCCCAGACAAAGAAGATGCGCAAGGCGCAAAAGGTGGCTACGAGAATTTGGAAGGCAGAAAAACTACTTAGACGTCAGTGGGACTTCCTAAAGCAGGGGAGACAAAGCTTTTACTCAAGAAGTCCCCCCTTCGATGCCACTCCGACTGAGAAAAGAGTAAGGCAGCTGAAGAAGCACATGAGCAAACGGCAAGCTGTGTTTTACAGTAAAGCTGCCGAAAGGTTTAGAATGTAAATATAACACTGAACCAGGATCAGTCAAACTTGGTTTAGAACAAAATTCTGGATTAGATGAATGCTTCTTCCAAGAGAACGATACTTCCATAGCTTCTGAGTGCTAAAATTGCAAATGATGAAATCAAAACTGGTTAAAGATGACAGTTTTGAAGATGGGGCTTCTTGAAGAGATGTAGTATTTGATTATGGTCAACTCGAAGGGCCTTCCTAAAGACCGAAAGTGCTGGTGTAGATCCTAGGCGTATCAGATTGCCAAGAACCCTGAACTGTTCACTGCAGATTACAATGTCACATAATGAACACTGATAACAGACCTACCTTTGTTACGTGCAATAAGCAGGAAGTTATCGACTTTACATTAGCCACATACTAAAAGTTAATTAATAATAAAAAAAATGTTAAACCTACAAACAAGCGAACATCAGAAAAGGGCAGTAGGTGACGTGACTTTAATGTTCAACTTTCGAGGTCTAATGTTAACAAAACATGCAAACTCATTGAAACGGAGAATTAGTAACTTCCATTACTAAGTTCGCATCTGTACATTTCTTCACGTCAAAGATAACTTCAAAGAATATGTAAAGATACTCCTTGATTCTTGAATAAAATCAACCTTAGAAAGTAATATAAAATTTACGTATTTTTTAAACTAGAAAAAGATTATTCCACCCTGCGACTATCAAATAATGTGCTGCTCAAAATATGATATTTGTAGCAACAAAATATTACAACAGCAAAAAATAATAAATTATGCTAGACACTCTGTATATAGTAAAAACCACCGTATATACTATTACAACAAAATTTATAGACAACATTAAACTCAATTATTTATAATTTCATACAAATAAAATTTATAACATATTTCTAACTATAATTCTTGTACAATAAAGTACGTCTTGTGTTACCAAAATCGGTAACGTCCCGATACGAAATATAATTTATTACGCATTATTACCAGGCCAACGATCCTTCAAAACAATACACACACAAATACATAAAAAATAAAATCATTGACCGAAGAGTTAAAGGCTATTTTTGTCCAAACAGTGAACACAAGCAAAAAATAAATATGACAATATGGTCAATCCGTAACTGTTAGGTTATTTATGTTCAATCACTGTAAACTTTATGTTTATACTGGTTTATAATCGAGACGTTTAATAACCTCTTCCCTGTCACGCCCAAAACGTGATCAAAAACTACCGACAATATCTTGTGATTTGTTTATGATAGATTAATCGTGCAGTTGTAGAAGTTTATAAATAAAATGGATTTTACCTTTACTTTCAGCAAAATATAAAAGTGCTTTTTAAACAATTCTGGTGAACGACTAGATCCGATAAAAATTACCATTGTTAATTTCAGAATTGCACAAAATGCGCTTGATAAGTTGTTATTGTCAAATAATAAAGATGATTTTGATAAAAGTAAGTCTTTCTTCAAAAGACAAGCATTATGAAACTATAGCTTCTGCAGAATCAAGCTTCTTCTTCTCTAGACAGGTACGATGTGCAAGACCAACCCAACCCCCATAATTGGTCAACACAAAAACTAATAAGGGTCTCTATCCCTTCTTGTAGACCTAGACTCAAGGAGAAAAAAAATCGATACTCACGAATACAAAAACGCGAGCCCGCAAAAGCTACACCGCTCTTGCACCTTTAAGCAACTCTTACCCTGCTCACTTAGTCAGTCAAAACTACCCTAACCTCAACTAAATATGCTTTTTATTTTAAATTGACTTTTTCAACTCCATTGATATTAAACGCTAAAACGGTCCAGCTCTTATCAGAGCGCCGCAGCTGCCATTAGATGACCAGCGCTTCTGCAACACCAATGCCGACGCCTACCACCATCCTGCATCTGAGCTAGCCGTCGTCTCAAGTGGCCTACGCTGTCCTCGACGCCGCCACGCTAATCGGTAACAATTGTCGATCAAGAACTAGGATTCGACCCACGAAACGACAACAGAACATGGTGCAAATGCGTTCCTGAGCCGGAACATCACAAAAGCACCCCGCTAAAACTGGTAGACGCTCTTGTGACGTCTAGGAAGCTAACCGTACTGCAATAACAGCACTCCACAGCCGCCGCGACCATTCAATTACCAGAATTTCATGGGCTGGACCATGAGCATTTGAAAAGATTTCTCTAGACCTGTCTTGAGGCATTAAGGAACATTTCCGAGGACCACATCTAGCATCGAATCACCACCCAGTTTCTCAGAGAAACCGCAACATGGTAGCCCTGACAACAAACTTAGGCGACCTGAAGGCCGCTTTCCTGGCAAAATACAACAATTCGGTGAGATGAGTGCAACCACAAGCCGCGAACAAACCCGCCACCAAATTTATTCGGTAAAAACGGTTCTTAGCTCGCTTCGTTACACCAACCCTGCAGGACACGGACCTGGTGACCTTATGTAAAGCCCTGCGCGTTTGCGACGCTGGCAACTATCAAAAAATTCGTCACGGGGGTTACACAAATTTTATCTAAGCCCACGGCAGAGCCGACTCCAAGGCGCGTTGTTCAACACCAGCGGCTCATGCAGTAGCAGCCTCAGCGACCACCCTCGTGCCGCCATTGCTTCGAGCGCCATTATTATCGTAACTATCCCGTGTTGTAACGCCTCGCCAACGTGAATAGCGAAACGACGAGAAGGCCGCCCTCAGAAACCCCTCGGTAAACGCCACTCTACCATCTACCAACCCGAGTGTAATCAGCTGATGACCACCGTTGACACTGAATCAACGTCGTTCCGGGCCCCTCTACCTGCAAACGAAACGAAGTTCCTTATTACCAACCACCTCCGTGAGACGGCGATTCTGGGCTACAAGTTTTTGGAGAAACAAAGGGCCATTATTGACACAATACGCCGATGTATCCAACTGGGCACCAGCGAGCGCAGCACAATCCATTACACCACCGGCTACATTTAAAATTGGATTGAGCGAGATCCTTATCTTTGGATTTCGCAAAACGTCGCAGAGAGCGTCCCAGCTAATGACATTACGCTCTCAACTATCCTCGTAGCCGTCGCTATACCATCGCTGTTCCCGGAACAAGTCGAGCACCGGTTTCCCGCTGCCCTCCGGCCCCGCCTTCGGCAGCTGCTTGTGGACTTTTGATCAGTCTTTAACGACTTTCCGATAATAATAAACATAAGATCCGGCTCAAGGAAAAAATCTCGGCCTGGCAGCGCCCGTATTGATATTCCGATACGAGAAAGGCGTTTATCAATCAGCAGATAGAGCAGATGCAATAGTAATGGTCAGTAAGACGGACGGCCGCCTTTGCTTCTGCGTCGACTAGCGAATCCTCAACACGCTAACACGAGACGAAACCGCTCCGCTGCCGGTAATCCACGAGACCATCCGAGAACTGAGTCAGGCGCACGTCTTTTCGACCTTCGACCTCCAGTTCAGCAACTGGCAAGTGCCTATGGAAGAAAGCAGCCGCCACTACACCGCCTTCCTAACATTCCAGGACGCTCTGTACCAGTTCCGGGTAATGCCATTTGGATTGAAGGGAGCTAAGTAAGTGATATTAACCAGCCCTCTCTGTCAGTTCGGGATAGTCTACCTGGACGACCACCTACAACATCTGCGATTGGTGTTCGAGAGACTGCAGCTGCACAGACTCCAGTGTCAACCCTGTAAGTGTCGCCTAGGGTTCCAAGAAATGCTATCAATGCATATGCGTTCCCAGTGCCTTCCTGGGGATTTGTGGTTGGCTGAGGTACTACGTGCAGGAGTTCATACACATCGTTGCTCCACTCACCGATCTTTTAACCACAAAGAAGAAAAGACCGCCTACGCCAACCCGCTTGCTCTGCGCCACCACAACACGCAGCTGCAATACGTGCTGCATACAGACACCAGCGGTATAGACATGGCCACTGTATTGTACTAGAATTCCGACCACTCCGCATGTTTGATCCGAGATACTTGAACTCCTTAGCCGATGGTAACTGCACTTCCTGACGCTTTACATACAGTTTTTATTTCTCCTTTGCTATCACGTATTCTGTTTTTAACCTGCTAATCCACATTCGCCTTACTTTCAATGATTTCTTTTATTTCTCAAGCTTCTCTTTCACTTTCTTTCAAGTCGATTCACATAGTGCGATATCGTCTGCGAACAACATGCTCCAGGGTGATGGGCTTTCCACAGTCCTTTACAAGCACATCTACAATCAGAGGTATAGGCTGGTGTAACCAACTCTTACCGGAAATCACTCTGTCTTGTCTACACTGCTTCTAACCTGCGTCGCCGCTCCTTCATACATCACCTTTACCAATCTCACACCTTTTTGTCTCATACCCTGCCTGGGGACTCGATCATTTTTTTCCGTGATCTTGATTCAACAACTCCCACGCCATTGCGTCGAAAAACCCGATAGTACTACAACTAAGCTTTGTATTGTTTTTAATGCTTCATGCATTCTCTCTCAATAGTGTACTCAAAATTGGACCAACGACGGCACAAAAAAAACCTGTTCCGGGGTAATCATAAAATCATACTCATATGCCTGGTTACAAAGGCAATCCATATAGAACTCATCATAGATTATTAAAATGATTCGTGTCTGCACAGATTTTATTCTGATTATGCTTTTAACTTTACCGGCTTAAACAGCGACTTGCTTGCCATTCAGAAACTAATCAGTTCTGACACATTTCGAAATTACCTGCTAGATTTCCACATTTTGGCGGTTTGTGTGAGTGTTTATCAGTTTGACCCATCTTGTATTGTTTCGATTTGTTAGCAATTATTTCAGAAAAAACAAACAAGTTGAGCACTAACAACTAGGTAATCATATCTTGTTCTTCTGGAAAATATGTCAAGTTCATTATTAACGTAACGTAATTATACTAAACATTTCTAACAAAATGACGTAGTTAACACCTTCCTACACAAGACACTAACGTGGGTGTTATTAGATTCACTGATTAACGTCAGGATAAATTTAGAATATTCTGCTATTGTTATACTATCTCAAATAAAAGAATCAACGTAATATAAACTTTCAATATTTCTTAGTAGAAACCTTGAACTGTAAATTAGCGAACCGATATTTCTGCAAAATTTACTTAAAAGTCTTTCAACCGTCATATAGTGTCGCTAACAAACGAAAATGTTGTAATAGAGAAAAATGAAAGAAATACTGTGTAACAATAATGTTAGCAATAAAAGAAGTTTTTTTAATTTTAATTAGTGATAATGCTGTTATTATTTGATTCTTGATGTCTTGTTTAATTATTAAACTTCGCTTCTAAAGAAAAACAGAACAATTTACATAACAAAAATTAATTTGATTAAAATCAGCCGTTTTTTGTCAAAAATTAATGGTAAGTAGCAAGTAAATGCAGGACAGCAAGGGCGTTCTTGAAACTGGGATTTTGTTAATTTTTGACATCTAGCGCGAAGAATGAAAAAGAAGTTTTTACCGATATCAGCGACAAAGAATCTAATGCAGCGTAGTCTGCTTGCGTACACCCTAGACAGTTCATTTTCCTAAACTATATCCCTAATACATAATAAAAAATGCAGCTAATGTACTTGTCAGGATTATCAGATTTTTTGATCTGTGTGGGTTTTCCTGACTTTTACTCTTTTGTCCTGCGCCTTTACGAGTGGGCCAATACGTAATAATAGTCGAAAATATTATGTTAGTCGAGAAAAACCCAAGATCCGACGGGTAGACCGGTCGACGATTTTTATCACGCGGCGTGACAACAATAGAAACAGGACCGGGTGCAAAAATTTTAAAGCCAACAGGAATGGAAACTCTACAAAGAAGTGTGGAGCGAAGACGAAAATAGTAGGAAGAGGAGGAGTGGTAGAAAGGAGGAAGATGAAGAGAATGTCTTTAAGAGAAGCAAAAAATTAGGAAGATCACCGATAAAAAGCCAACGAAAATTAAAAGAGAACAGATGATAAAAATGATAGAGAGGATGAGTGATGACATGGAAGAAATGTCAACTGAGATAAACAAAATGAGAGAAGAACAGAAAAATATAGGGAAGAAATAAACTGTCTACGAGAGGAAAATAAAGAAATGAAGAAAACAATGAACAACATGGCGAATAGGTTGGAACGCCTGGAAGACAAAAATAGAAGGAACAATGTGGTTCTTCAGGGTCTAAACATAAATGCAAATAATCAGAACGATCTAAAGAAGACTATGAAAAGTTTCATAGAAAAAAATCTAAATATAGAAGTAGATGTTCTGAGCGTTGCGAAATTGAGCGAGAGAACATGTTTGATAAGATTAACAAATTATACAAAAAAACAAAGGTAATGCAGAACAAGAACAAATTAAGACTCAGAGCAGAAGAAAAGGTATTCATTCAAGATGGCCTTTTCAGAAAAGACCGTGAAATACAACAACAGATAAGAATGGTGGCAAAGAAGGAAAAAGAAAACGGAAAGGAAACCAAGATTGGTTTTAAGAAACAATAAATAGACACGGAAAAATGGAAATGGGATAAAGAAGAGGGGAAACTAAAGAAAGTAAGTAAACCCCCAAACTCAAAAAGTAAATGGAAATGGAAACGACAAAAACAAGGAAACAGACCAGACAACGAAAAAGGCTCTGATTAAACGGAAAATAAATAAAGGGATTATTGAAAGATGCTAACGGTGAAAGAAGAAAACGGCAAAAAATGAGCAAGGCAAAAAGAAAGAGTTGTACATGTAGGAACGTGAAATGTAAGAGAAATTTATGAGGAGTGAAAAACCTGATCAAAGAAACAAAAAAGTACGAAATGGAAGTAGTAGCCTAGCAAGAAACGCATCTGATGCGTAACGGAATACAAGAAGAGGGAAATCATAAACTGTTCAAAGGTGGAAGTACGACAAGGAATTTTGGAACAGATTTCACAGTAGACCGGAAGCTAAAAAAAAGATAATACAATTTGTAGAGATATCAGACAGAATGTGCGAAATAAAAATTAAAAAACTAGACAAAAATTTGTTTATTTTAAATATGCACGCACCAACAGAAGAGAAAGAAGAAGAAATAAAAAATAAATTCTACAAAGAGATATACAGAGCATTAGACAAGATAACAAATAGAGCTATTAAAATTATTATTGGAGACGCTAATGCAAAAGTGGAAAGGGAAGAAATATACAAAGAGATAACAGGAGTTATAGCAAACATGAGGAATAAAATAACAACGTATTGAGACAGATTGAATTAGCTATTGGGAGCAACATGAAAATAACGAGCACACACTTCCAACTCAATGATATTCACAAAGGAACGTGGATAGTCCCAGGAAAAAAACATAACAAACCAGATCGATCTCGTACTGATTCAAGGAAAACACTCCCATCTAATAACAAAGATAAGATCATATCAAGGGGCAGATAGCGATTCAGATTATTTTCTGGTTGGAATAAAGATAAAACAAAGTAAAAGAGAAAGAAGAAGACAGAAACCAACCAGGAAATAAGGTACAACACACAAGACTTACAACAAAACAGAATAGAAAAGAAATATGCTGCAGAGATAGAATAAAACCTTAACAAACAAGAAATAACCCAAAAAAAAGTATAAAAAAAAAACTGGCAAGCCATAGAGCAGCAAGTAATAAGAGCAACGGAAAAACACATAAATAAAAGGAAGGCAAAAGGAAAGAAAAATGGTTAGACGAAGAATGTTAGAGAGAAATAGAACAGAAGAAAGTGCTAAGAATGAAAATGCTACAAAGAAGAAACAAAGAAAACATAAGGAAATAATAATCAAAAGATGACAGTTAAACAACTATGCCGTACAAAAAAAAACCTGCTAGAGAACCAGATAAAAACCATAGAAGAAAGATTTTAGTGAAAAGAAATAAGAAACTTCTACAAAGACGTAAGAAATGTAAGAACAAAGAACTATGACTAGACACTATATATAAAAGATAAAGAAGGTAACCTTATAGGAGTCGAGAAAGAAAAGTTGGCGAGATGGAGCAATATTTAAAAGAAATGCTAAATGAAGAAACAAGAGAGGGTCAAAAAGAAAAGCAAGAGGAAACACGAAAGAAGAGATAGAAGAGGTAATAAATTTAATGAAAAATAATAAAAGTCCGGGGAACAACGGAATCATTAAAGAAAACTTTAAATATGAAAAAAATAAACTAAAAGAAAAGATCCACAAATTAGTGAGCCAAATCTGGGAAACAGAAGAAATGCTGAATACTTAGAAAGATTCTCTAATTTGCCCAATATTCAAAAAGGAGACAGAGGAATCTGAAAAAATTACCAAGGGATCGCACTATTAAACGTCACATACAAATACTAGCGTCGGTAATAAGAAACAGAATAGAAAAATACACTGAAGAACAGCTCAAAGAGTATCAGGAAGGTTTTAGAAGAGGAAGAAGGACAATCGACCAAATTTTTACTTTGAAAGAAATTATGACAGGAAGTTATAAATATGATGTTCCGACACATGTGCTCTTCGTGGATTTTAAAAAAACCTACGATACGGTAAATAGAATAAAACTGATAAACACGTTAAGAGAATTGGAGATGCCCATAAAGCTAATAAACTTAATAAAAATGACACTGAGAAACACAATAAATAAGGTGAAAGTCAAAAGAAAAAATAGTGAAGCGTTTAAGACACGACAAGGACTGAGACAAGGAGACCCGCTATCGACAACTCGATTTAACCTACTTAGTTCTAGAGAACATAATAAAGAAAAGCGAGATAAACCGAAGAGGACTACTATTCAACTGAAAACACCAGTGCTTAGCGTACGTCGACGATTTCGACAGATTTGCAAAGAGCAGAAAGTTAGTACAAGTAACAGCCCAACTAGTAAAAGCGGCAGAAGATAAAGGGTTGGGATTCAATATAGAAAAAACCAAATACGTGGAATGAAAGAACAGATGTGGAAGCAAAAACAAAAACAACTTACAGGTATGTGCGCAAGAAGGAACAAAAATAGAATCCAAAGAGGTGGAATCCTTTATGTACCTGGGAGTACTGACAGACAGTAAATGCCAGGGGGAAGAAAAGTAGAACTAAGAATAGCCAAAAGCAACAACTGCGCAAGGGAAATAGGAAGGTTTCTAAAGAATAAAGAACTGTCACGGCAGACAAAGATAAGAATGTACAAAACAATAGTAAGACCCACGCTAATCTATGCGTGCGAGACATGGATTATAACAAACAAGACGAAACAAAGATTGGAAACTTGGGAAAGGAAGACGCGGAGAAGAATTTTCGAAGGAAGAAAAACGGAGATGAGATGGAAGAGAAGATCGAACGAAGACCTACACAACCTATACGACGGCACAAACATAAGTAATTTTATAAAAACTTCAATGACTGGGTCACTTAGAAAGGATGTCGGAAATAAGAAATGTAAAGCTGGTAGCATGGAGAATGCTCTCAGGCTTAAAAAAAATTGTTGGGTACGTTTTTAAGTTACATTTAAAACATTATAATTGTTTTTCTACTTATTGTAAGCTTCTCTATGAGTATACGGACATTTTTCTGACCCAAAATCGCCGTCTCAATTTCGTTATTGGCCTATTGCAATTAAACGTTGAAGTTTGTTTATTCCCTGTTACGGTTTGATAGTGGCTTTCCATTGATAAACCAATCACTCGCAAGGTGGCCAAATTCTTGTCATGGTTAGCACCCGACCGACACTCGGCCAACGGTGTAATGCTTGCTGGCTATTTACAATCTCATCTCCTGGGGCTGAGTGTATTGGGGACAGTAAAAAATCGAAAATCTTCCGAGTTACGTATATGCAAAAATGAAAATTAAAGTGTTGTTACAGTAAGATTCTTACAGAAGCCTCAGATGGAAGTGTTGTCTGTGAATTAGATTTTCTAACAAAATTAATTACTTGTGAGTTACCTTGAAACCTACTCACTGACATTTTTTAAATATTTTTTTATCTTTTTCAGAACACTCTAAAGGAATGTTGTATAACATTTGCTAAAGCTTGTATTTAAATTTCTTTGCACAAAATCTTGATTATTATCTCGGGATTGCTACAAACTTTTTAGAAGCTCTAGACAAAAACCGTAACAAAAAACTCATCAAAAACTAGAAATAAAATTTTATTATCCATAAAACGTGTATAAACTATAATACAGAGAAAAGTTCAAATTATTTATTTTAAAATGTCTTAGATATTATTGCTGTTTTTACTCTTTTTATGTTTGGTGGCATATGGTTTTCGTACAAATTATAATATTTTAAAAAACAATTCCAGCTTTATAAAACAGCAATTAATGTCGTGATGAATCTTTAGAACGCTTTACTGAAAAAAAGGTATCTACTGGTATGTGATTTATGAACCTTTAAAATCTTTGCATACCTAATATTTATGTAGAGTTTATTTCCTTTTATAAACTTAACAATTTTTTCTACTTAAGATTGTGAGATAAAGCGAAATTTAGTAAAACTCCATCAAGAAACAATGTTAACTTATAGTGCACATTATAAATAAATTGGTGATAATTGAAAAAATAATGAACGAATGAAGTCTTATGTAAAAAAAAATGCTATAATCATCTTAGAGCTACTTACAGGATACAAGTGTTGTGGTTTTACTCAATATTCAAAAAAAGTAATACAAGATTTTAGAAAGTCATGTACATCCCTTTTTGCTTATGGAAGAAATCCCAAACCACAAATAAGCATATTTATACAATTTAACCGCAACAAAATAAGCGACTAATATTATACTGTTTTTGTTTAAAAAATTATTTTTAGTAATTTTTTTCTTAAATGTGGGAAGAGAATTTGCATATTTTATAAGCTACCAGGACAAAGCAGCTTTTGAGATGGGTATGAACATTAATTATGTTACACAACCTAAAGAATCAGATAAGTAGGAAAAGGTTTATAATTTGTTTTTCTTTTCACATTTGTGATTCATCTCAAATTTATAATTAAATCATAATTGTATGCTCAAAAATCTTCCATTTGAGTTATTCAATTAGATCATTCTTTATCTATGTTGCACTTCGATGTTTCAGTTTAGGTAACCGTAACTTCTATGTTTCAGCAAAAGATACCTACTATCTGCAGCACTTTTATAAGTTGCTGTGGCTCCCAAACAACTTAAGATATCTTTCATATAGACTGCGTTACGTTAATTGGGCACATTCAGTGACAGTATTATAATGTATATGGGCCTCGCAGGATCACATATTATAGCATGCATTCTTATAATGGATTTTGTAGGTCTAGAAATAAAAATTTAGCTTGGGTTGAGAAAAACTCGTTCGTGGTTTACGTCACATATTTTTCGTTTAATCTTAAAGGTGGACAGTTTATTTGCCGTTGAATGGGTTTTTTTGTGTTTTGTACTGTTTTAAATATGGCAATTGTAGGTTAAAAAGGTAACGGATGTTACGTTAGTCACCATCTTTATTTCTGTCAAAATTTTGAGGTTAGAATTAGTAGACATTGCGTTGTGTTGTTCTGCGTTCAGTGCGGACTTTTTTTGAAACAACGTTTAGATGACGGACACAAAGCATAGACATGTGTAAAGTTGCTGCGTAATTAAACTCAATTTAGGAGATTGCCAGCGGGGTAATTTAAGATACGACCACAGAGAATAAACTATAAGAAGCTGATGAGAGCTCGCATGTGAATTGAGAAAGAAAAACATACACAAGGTAGGATTAGAATAATTATTCCAGAGCGCGTAACACCGACAGGGGTCAAGGTTCAGAGGTGTTGATCCGGCCGAGGCCGCCTATCACGGTGCGCACGAGTGATACTAACAGCTGCTAAAAGATAACATGAAAACACCGATAAGAGTCGAAGAAAACAGGACCGGCCTATAAAAATTCTACAACGATTAAAATAAAGTACAGAATGACTGAAAACATGGACAAAGCAATTACAGAGTACTGGCTAAACTAAACAAAATTTAAAACTCTAGCGAAAGAATGGAAAGGCGATAGACGTACTACAAAAAGAATTAACAGAAACGAAAAAAAGAAAATGTAGAAATAAAGGAAAAACTTAAAAAAAACGAAACAGCAAACAGAAAACCAAGAAGAAAAAATTAAAGCACTCGAAATAGAAACAAGAAAACGGAATGTAGAATCCTAGAAAACGAGAGCAAAATGGAAAGCAACCTAAAAGAGAGAATTAAAGAAGTAATTAATAAAACGGGGGACACATTAGACTAAAAGTCCGAAATATAACAAGCCTACAGAATAGCAAAAAAAGCTACGGGGTTAAGAAGTGACAGGCCCATCTTAATTGAATTTATATCAACCCAAAAGAGAATGGAAATCATCAAATAAACAAATAATCTGAAAGGAACAAAATATGGATTTCAGAAAATTACCCAAAAACCGTACAAGAGGCAAGGAAACAAGTCCTGCCATATTTAAAAACAGCAAGAGAAGAAGGACACAAGGATAAAATTATCTATGACAAACTAGTAATAAATGATAAAACATACAGAGCAAATTGAGAATTGACAATAACGACGAAGTGCAAAGAAAAAACAAAAAGAAAGCAAGAACAACAAGTCAATGGAGGAAGAATACAAAAAGGAAGAAATCAGAAGAATAACAAAAACAGCACCAACAGAAAAGAAACTAAAAAGAAATAACACACGGGACGAAACTACAACGACAATGAACAAGGATAATAAAAAGAAAATAAATTTAACAAACCAAAACAAATACATGCAAGCAAACAAAAGAAATAAGAGAAAAAGCAAAAATAAAAAATAAAAATAGCAACATAAAATATTAAAACACTCCTACGAACAGGAAAAATGAAAGAGACAGCAAGAGAACTACACGATATGATTTTGGGCTTTTTAAGCCTGTAGATTTGTTCGGACCGCTCGAGGCCTGTCGGGCCGATAGAGAAGTTGCCGGGTGGTTTTCGGGAGGTGTCAGATTTATCCCCAGACGGACCGAGCTTGGAAATTCCGGCCCGTGCAGGGCTTTAGCACCTACTAGGTACTTTACGTTAAAATAGAAAACCTAATCCAAAAGCTGTAACAAATTCAAAGCTAAGAAAGGACCAAATAAAATTTCTTCAAAGTAATGTAAGTCATATTTGGAGAATAAAGTCACAGAAATGATTGAAATAGCAACAAAAAAGGGATTCTGTTTTAAAACCATCTACGGTAGTTGAATATAATTCTACCGAGGAGTTTATCGATATTTCTTACCAAAAAGCAGAAGATGATAAAAGCAGTGGGTAAAGTGACTAAAAAGACTTTTATTTAAAATCTAGAAACAACAACCCACTGTGAGATGGATGCTTTTAATGAATAAGAATTTAGTAAATTCAGTGTGTACCTACCAGGCCACATGTAATCAAAATAGCAAATGGTCTTCAAGAATCATCTTCATTTATTTCAGTCATCATAACTGATTTGGAGTATCCTCCAGGCAAAAATATTTTGTTTACCATTTCCGAGTCAGCTAATTAGTTTGCTAGTCCATTTGTTTATTAATATTCAAGTTGTGGCTGTACGTTCTTGATGTGCATGCTTAAGAAGTACCCTGTCATCAATTAGAAAAAATTCGAGCAAGTCATGAAATGTAACATTAGGTCGTTGGTAATGATATGCCACTGTGTTATATATCGACCGATAATGCAAAAAATGCATATGCAAAACATTTCTCAAAACTTAACTACTGATGCATCTAATTATGCTATTGGTGCAGCATTATCTCAAGGCCCAATAGGCAAAGACTTGCTATTTTTGAATGCAAATCGGACATTAAATTACACTGAATTAGACCATACGTTTATAGTGCAATATTAAATATAACACCAGATGATAAGCCGCTTCAATGGCTCTTCGCATTAAAAGAACCAAATTGAAAATTAGTACGGTGGCGACTCGAACTAGAAGATCTCAATCACATTAAGCTTTTAACCGAAAATCTCAACAATAAAGAATTAATTCCGGTTGCAACGCATTACACATGTGCTAATACAATTCACTCTAAATACTCCTAGATACTAAATAACCAACAGAATATTAGTTTGAAAGTTACGCAATACATCATACCAAATGAACTACAGCATAACCTTCAGATAGTCTGTAGCTCTACGCGCTACGCTGATTGTACAAAATGTAAGTCTAGAATATACAGAATTATACAGTTACAAATCAAATTTAACGACTTACAGAAATGTAATAGAAAGAATTGCTTAGAAGAAAATTTGTATTTTCTTGATGATATGTCTAAATATTTAAAATTTCACGTTCTTAATTTGCTCATTTTTAGATAATATGTCTTTATAGGAAATGTTACAGTGAATTGTTACCAATGAAAAGTTTCAAAAAAGCTCAAATTGAGATTTATGCCGTACTCACTTGCAATAGGCAAGAATTTCTACTTATAAAATTCATCTAACTCTGACATGCGCAAAATTAGAATAACAAAAGTAAAAACTAATTAAATTAAACATTTCTAAGTCATTGTTAACTGTCTGCTTGTCAGTGATACCGCCAATTTGGAAACGTAACAATTGTAAGTGTTAGGATCAAAAAGTCGCTAGAATTTCAAAGGTTTTTCTCTAGTATACCTTCTACACGCACACTAGAGGAAAACCTTCGGAATTCTAACAACGCTTCTGTTTCTTAGTAGTATGATTCCAAAAATTACTAAATTAATCGTTAATTAAATCCTTTGCTAAGATATTTCTAGCCATAGCAAGCACAAGATTAGAACCTCGTCACTTGTTAAGTCTCGAAATAACTTTTTATTCCAGTACTAGGAAGACTTGACAAAACGTATGCTGTCATCAATTAAAGAAAGAAATCGATGAGGTTCTAGAATTTAACATTAGGTTGGTAATGATACGCTACTGCGCTGCATATCGAACGATAATGCAGAAAAATGTACATGCGAAAACGTCTAGGTTATGTTGGTTTATTGCTTTAAATTCAGCTGCAGTTTGCGCTGTAAAATCACGTGTTACGAATTGCAATTAGACAATTTGGTTTTATAATTATTATAATAATAAATAAATAAACTGCCAAGAACACCAGACATTAAATTAAAGTAAAACATCAAGAAACTGTTTCAGAAAACTCTATGAAAATTAAACAGTTTTTAGGCAAGGAGGTGACGCTGGTGTGCCATTCCGTGCTTTGTCTTTTCGTTTCGGGATCGTACTCGAACACCCATGCTTAATCACCGGTTATCGTATTGTCCAAGAAATTAGGCACAAGCTCCACACGTTCAAAAAATTCCTGAAAGATCAACCGGTCTCCTTTTATTTTCCAGAAAAGACCTTTGAAACCCGACGGACCCTAGAAGCCCCACAAAACCAAACGATCCGACAAATCCGGGATATCTGTTAAAACCAAAAAACCCTGCCCGTACAGTACAAACCTTTTTCACTTTGGTTCAGTATGAAAATAATGTCCGCCTTAGTTCGTACGAAAATAAGGCGCATATGACTCAGGGAGGCCGAGACCCACGGAATACTCGAGAGAGTCCAACAACTCGACTAGGCCAGGCAGCCTGACAAGACCAAGATTCCCGAATGTTTTGACAGGCCCGAACGCAACGGGCCGACGGGGCCTGAAGGCTCGACAGGCCTTAGATGCCCTATAAAACTAAACGACCCAACAGATCCAGAGTACCTATTAAAACCAAGAAAACCGGGCCGTGTGTTGTGTTGTTGTAATGCTGGTGACGCCATCTCTTGCCTAGGCCGACTAATTATCAACCTAGCCTCGTATTCACATATTGCTGGTACTACTCAGCATTATACTAGTGGTAACTAAACCTACTTAATTGCGCTAAATAGTATACTATATTACTACAAATAAACTGTTTTATTATTGATGCTATATTACTTTACTGGCCAATTAATAATTTATTTGTTATATTACAATAATTGTTTAATAACAGCAATTAAAGTGTTTACCATCTAAAATTCACTTCATAAATAGTCTTACATAAACAGAGAAATTATTCCAATAAAAGCATTCATTACTTACAATTTGTAATGATATTTCATGGAAGATCATTTTGTATTCCATTTTCTGTACGATTTAGAATGAGTAGTGTAATGACGTCTGGCAGTTCATCTAAAATCGTTAGAGCTGTGTTGCGTACGTGTAAGGGTGAACAGGGATTTGTAGTAGGAATGACGAGGTTAATAATGAGCTTTCAAGCATTCAAAAAGGTTTAATTATCTCGATAACGGTTGAGTTTACGAAGCAATTCCAAAAGGTAGAGTTTCTTGCAGAAGTGAACTTTTAAATAATAGCGCTTTAGTTTAAACTTTTGCCCATGGAAACAGTTTTAGGCCTGCAAAGAGAGGTGTGCGTGTTCTAAATTAACTTTATTGATATTTCAGGAAAAAGATCACCTTAGCTCCACAAGTCAACATACCAAATTTCATTACGATAGATACATTGTGTTGACTTTGACACTCAAAAACGAGAGACCTTTTACTCAATCATCGTCATTTGTTCCCCATAATCAGTGGTTAAGCGTTGTCGGTGTTATTTCGGCACACCCTGTATATAATCAAAGGAATTCGTTAAAATTTAAATTGCTTTGTTTGGACTTTGCCTATAACGCTTATATAAGCTGCTAAAATAAGTATAAAACTATTCACAAATTGCCAATTAATAAAATCATTTTTGGGTTTTATTCATTATCAGCAAAAAAGTAATCGTAATAATTGGTTGTAAAATAATTTATAACATCAGTTGTTATTCCACGTTTATCGCAACCACTTGTTTCTAGTTAAAAATGATTGTATACTCTGCTATTGCATTTTCGATGTTTTTTGCAATGTGCTTAGCACAATCTTGCGTGATTATTGAATTCTACGAAATACTCTGTGAGGACTTTAATTTGACAAGTATGATAAGAATTCATACAATATTACAAGAAACAATAAACGAAGATAATGTCGTAATCAAACGTGTGAAGAATTTAAATTTGAAGGAGTCTGCTTTGGAAGATCTGTCAGTGATTACTTCGCAATTTCCTTACCTTCAAGAAATAACTATCGAAAACTGTAATATTTCTTTTTTATCATCTAATGCATTTAAAAATCCAAGAAAGGTTATGATACTAAAAATTGTCAATACTCAAATAAATAAATTAGATCAAAACGTATTTGAAAATCTGACAAATTTACACAGATTAGAATTTACTGGTCTTTCGTATGAAACAAAGTTTTTCGAAGAAAATGTATACTACGAATATCCTTATATAGCAGAAGTTAGTGATACACTGTTTTCATCACTGAGCAGCCTGCAGAGATTGGATTTGTATACTTGCAATGTTAAAAATATATCAGTTAGAGCATTCCAGAACTTAAGAAATCTCAGAGAACTGATATTGTCTTTTAATAATATAAGCGTTTTATGTAACGGTTTGTTTCACGGTTTGAAAAACTTAAATGTTTTAGAATTGAGCTATAATAATATAAGCGATTTGCAAGATGTTAATGCGCTTCAAGATTTAACATCATTACAACAACTTAATCTAGCACAAAATCACATAATTAAATTATCTAGCAAGTCTTTCGATGGCTTATCAAATGTTGAAGATCTAGATGTGAGGCACAATTATATTGAAGATATTGAAATAGATGCATTCAGCAGTTTGAAACGTTTACAAAGATTGAATCTCGCTTACAACAAAATAGAACGCTTGCCAAATAAATTATTTTGGGAAACAAAAAATCTAGAGTACCTTACTTTAAGTAAAAATAATATTAAATCGGTATGCCTACCTATATCTAATTCTGAAAGTAGACTGGAATACTTAATGCTAGACAGCAATGAAATACAGAAAATAAATGTTAAGTGCTTTCAGAATTTAAAACATTTAAAAAAACTAAGTTTGTCTAACAACCATATTTCTGTTGTTAGACCGAAATCCTTTTTTCGACTTATACAGCTTGAAAGTCTCGACTTATCAGGGAACAAAATTAAACATTTGCATGCACAAGCATTTGAAGGACTACGCAGGTTATCGAAATTACTGCTACATAATAATAGTTTGGATGGTTGGGATGAAAATAGTTTTGCAGGATTGGATAACTTAGACGATGTACGATTGGAAAACAACAAATTAAAAGCGCTATCGTCTCATATGTTTAAAAAAATTCCACATATCAGAAAGGTAGATTTATCCAATAATACTATAGAAAGAATTGAGAGCGGTGCGTTTTCAAGTTTAAAAAAGTTAATGCACTTGGAGTTATCAAATAATTTAATTGGTGCATTGCCTAAAGGAATCTTTACTTTCTGTAAATCTCTACAAAATATTAATCTAAGTAAAAATAAACTTCAAGAAGTACCGAGAAACGTTTTTGCAAATTTAACTAAATTGCGCATTCTGGATTTAAATGACAACGAAATTAAGTCTATAGATGGTGGCGCATTTAGAGGCTTAAGGCGACTAGAAGAGATGTGGGTAGGGAGAAACAAACTGACACAAATTGATCTCAATCTTTTTTCGGACTCTACTCAGTTAAGATTATTATCTTTGGAAAACAACCAAATTTCTAACTTATCTATTACTGACTTCAAGCAATTTGCTGAGCAGACGACTGTATTTCTGGCAGGGAACTCACTACCATCAACGGTTACAGAAAACTTCAAAGAAAAGGATTTCAGTGAATTTTCTGAACCCCTCGAACCCAGCAAATAAAATAAAATGTTGCAAAAAAAATATCTCAGTGTAATTAACTCGTTATCTTATAAGACTATTACATTGATTAATAAATAAAACAAGTTTGTTTCTTTATTGTGTAGTTGTTTAACAAGCAAAAGAAATATCTTGAACCGACTAGGCATACCAAGACCTTTTTCTGTGTTTGTTTGCTATGCCTATTGGACCCGAATATTGTACTAACAACAACAAAAGCAGAATACCAATTCTGAAAAATGATTTTAGAAGTTGCTTCTGGTTTGCTTACTTCTAGACGATTTAGTTAAACTTTCTGTAGGAATTAACAAATTTCTCTGTGCTCATTCTAGAGATATTTTTAAAAGCGCCAGCAAGATATCGGACCGCGCATGTTATTGTGTTTTTATGGAGGTTAGCATTATTTTGTAATAATAATGCATTAATAATATAATAGAAAAGAAGTTTATTATCACTCGACATATTGCATTCTGTATCTACATATCTTTATCTGTCAACGACCCATTGACGTTGAAAATATAGATAGCATGTAAATATGTTACATTACAATCTCCCACACTAATAAAAAAAACATATAAACATAAACATACAATGATACATGATAATACATAATCATATATAAAAATAGGGCAATACATATTATAAGATATGTCAGTTGTTAATTCTGAACATAGACAGATAGATATCTTGTCGGCGGAACTGATTAGAGGGCAGCTTCAGCTGGTGGTGCCATTACAAGGGACATTTGCTTGTTGAGGTACAGCTGCGTGATTCTCACGTCGGATAACAATCTCTTCTAATTCCATTTGCTTAAATTCATTTCCAACGTTGTCTTGGAATGTAACCTTTTTCTTCGGCTAGACATTAGATTTCACAAGCTGGTTAATATGTCTTTTGAAAACGTAGCCACCGTCTAATCTAACTTGATAGTGTAAACGACCCTACTTCTTTACAGTGGGTTCCGAACTTCCAAGTTGGCTTGTTGCTGGTGTACCATCGTACTACTAGACCACTTGTGGCGGAATATCCTGGCGCAATAAATGTTTAACTGATCCCGTTCTTTTTGCAAAACGTTCAAAATATGCCACTCTGGAAGGTTGTAGCATTGTCTGATACCAAAATTCTTGGCAATCCATGAACACTAAAAATATCTTGTAAAAGATATATTGTAGATTCGGAAGATGGTGCAGCTTTTAGTATTTTTACTTCGGTCCATTTAGATTTTAAATCAATTAGTACCAAGAAATAATGTCCCTGGAAGGGACCTGCATAGTCAATGTGAACTCTGGCGAGATTTTCCTGTGGCTCATTCCATTTGTGTAACGGAGCTTTTGCCGGATTTTGTTTGATATTACGCCAATAACAGGATTTTCGAGCCAATTGTTTCATTTTAACAATACCAACATCTGTGAAGTGCAATTCTGTTAGAACTTCGGAACAAAGGGTCGTTGGTATCACTACACGATGGCCTTTGAAGATAACTCTATCTTCAAGACTATAGTCCGAATTATCAAGACTTTCTAGGATGAGGTCTTCTTTTATTTTTGACAATTCTGAATCTTGCTTTATTTTTAATGCGATTGATGTACTTGTAAGTGAGTACGTTGAAATCTGATTTACCAGTTGGTCACATAAGGTCTGTAATTCTTGATCCAGGATTGTTTTCATCCCAATCGATTTTCTATTAGAAGGTGCTCTTGATAACAAATCAACATTGACGTGGTCTTCAGCCTTTCAATGTTGGACCTTGTAATCGAAATTTTGTAAGAAAGCGGCATAGCAGAGTAAAACGCGCTGATATCGTCCGAAATTTTACGTCTCGATGAAAGATGCTTGTTAGAGGACGATTATCTATGATAAGGGTAAATGGCTTACCGTAAATATAGTTGTAGAATTTATCTACCGCAAACACGATAGCAAGCGCTTCGCGGTCAAGTCGACCAATTTATTTCAGCTGACGTCAGTGATCTGGATACAAACGACTCCTTCGACTATATTTGATAATACTTCCGTAATTCCTGTTGGACTTGCATCACATGCTAATGTTATTGGTAAATTAGGATCAAATAGAACCCGTGCTCGATCACTCGATATTTCGTTCTTTCGTTTGATGAAAGCTAATTCAGATGATGATGACCAAAAAAATTCTTATCTTTGCGTAGTAATTCTCTCAGTGGATTTGCTCTAATATTAGATTAAATTCACTTGGGGCTGTTTTGATGCCAAATGATAATCTGTTCATTTGGTACTATCTTCTTTGCGTTGAAATTGTTTGAACTGCTCGGCTATCATCATCAACTTGAACGTGCAAATATGCCTTGTACAGATCCAATCGACAAAAATAACTTGAATTCTGGAGATTGTTTAAAATATCATCGATGCCTCTAATTGGATAATGAGCTGGTTTAAGCTGAGGATTGACAGCTATCTTATAGTCGACACATAACCTAACATTTCCATCTGGTTTAAGTATGACAACAAGTGGTGATCCCCAGTCGCTAAGATTGACTTTTGTTATTATACCATTCTGTCTAAGATCATCTAGTTCTTTTTCTACTCGTTCTGATAGGGCATGTGGTACTTCTCGCTGTTTAATAAAAACTGGTTTCACATTTTCTCACAGTTTCAGTAAACATGTCATATTTGGAATACATTCTATTCGGGTTTTGAATATTTTCTTATATTGTTCAACTAAGACTAGCATTGGATCGATTGATAAAATTTCAGAATAATTGAGGACTGAATGTCTTCTGTAAATGTCGTATCTACATTGAAATTTTCGTCCTTGATATTCAACTTCCACAGAAACAGAAACCAAAGGAGTGAAGATTTCTCTCGTATACGATTGAAAACCTGTAGTTGATTTTTGGAGTGCTATCGTTAAATTTAGTTAAGCATAATTCGATTCTGTAGTTAATGTAAAACCTGTTCCTGAATCAAGGTTTAACACTTTTTGGACTTTAGGGCCTGATATTTTAGATTTTTCAAAAATATCGACGATTTTATTAATGCCATCAAAATGCTGCGAAGTCGAGTCTACATAATTTGCTTTAGTTCTTGATGATGGCCGTTGATTCGGTGGGCTTTTTTGCTTTAATAAAGTCTGGATGCACACTTTTTGTACGTGACCCGTATTTCCGCTAAAACTGCACTTGAGTGAACTAATTTCAATACGGCAAATGTTCGAGAAGTGATTGTATCGACCGCAACGTAAACACAAGTGTTCAATACCTCACTGTTTATAATAATTCAAGATTTTGAATTTAGGGAGATCTGACATGTCCGAGACCACTAAAGAACTCGAGAAACTCGAACGCTCCTAGAAACTCCTAAGACCAAACGACCCGGCAGATTCGGGACACCTATAAAAACCAAAAATCCCGGTCCGTGCAGGTTTCTACGGCATATTACGAAACTTTCCTGCTTCGGTTCAGTATGGAAATAATATTCGCCCAATTTTGTAGAAAATTAACGCTGATATGTCAGGGAGGTCTAACAGGTCCGAGAACCCTAAAATACTTGAGAGACTCTGTAACTATTCGTTACTTCGTATAAGATAAATGTTTAACTTTTTTAAAAAATCTCGCCAAGAATTCCTTAATTTAAGTTGGTATAGAAACAACAAAAAAAAAACAATGCAAGTTCCTATCTTCGATTTTGTTCAATTAACTTTTGTAAATTATCATTGAATCTAATATTTGGTTTGTTTATTGGTTACATTAAACTAGGAATCGTGTATTTTTAGTTTCTTTTCTATTTAATTTATCCTTTTTAAAGAAATATAATTTTTTGAAATCTCAGTAACCCCTCCTTGCGGAGTAAGTTTGAATTACGTCTGCAATTTAGCAATTTTTTATTATTCTCTGTTTTCATGTATAAAAATTTTATTTGCGTTTGACAATTTTTTAGAATTCCTAAATTAAATTAGAAAAGTAAAATAAAGGTCGAAAATCATCGATTACCCTTTTTAAATTAATTTTAGTAGGTTAAGTCATTTTTGTATTTTGAAGTCAGCGTGTAACTGGCTTACGCTTCTTGTTCTTCAATATTCCTCCTGTCAATTTATTATTGTAGTGTTAATCCTTGAAGCAACAGGGTGTCAAATTGGTGATTGTTTTTGTTGGGGATTCGTTAATAGAAGCCTTATGTCGTCGTTAAATTTTATTAAATCGTAATGATGGTCAACTTCGTATTTTAGTTATCCTACATTATTCTCTGGGGTCTGGACCAGGAAAATTACCTGCGTTATACTACCAAACCGCTTCGTGAAATTTAAGAAATCCACAAAGAAACTCAAATAATCGCGATATATGAATCTGGGTGTGGTTTTAGACTCAGATAATCTGTCCCAGTTGGAACTTGAAAAGGCAATAGTGCTTAATCAGGCTGATAAAACTACATGGGCGTAGTCACCCTTCCCGGTAATTGTAAAACTAGCTCTGGTGAGTTGATATAAAAGTTTATGATTGTACGTACATTACTACCTGAAACCCTCTGGATTGTGACAAAAAAAATACTTGTGTAAGACAAAATCGGTTTTCGTTTAGTTTGAATTTTTGAAATCAGTAAGTGAAAGCGCGAAGAGGAGCGGTTGGCAGATATATGCAAAAGGAGTGAAAAGGTGAGCAGAACACCGACGAAGAGCGCTAATCCGAAGAGCGAGAAGATGGACGGCATGATGATTATGATAAAAAATGTGCTCACAGATATAAAGAATAAAACATAATTTATTAATACTCTAAGAAGGTGTGATTAGAATTAAACTAGAGAATGAGAACCTGAAACAAGAAAATAAGCAAATAAAGACGGAAGCGAGAAACCTAAAACACAAAGGATAAATTGAAAAACAACATTGTGGTCTTCGGTCTGAAGTTAAATGCGGATGATAGATATGCTCTGAAAGAAGAAATGGAGAACTTCATAAGACGTGAAGTAGGTGTTGTACTACAAGTGAAAGATGTAATATAAAATTACCTAAACAGCATGCAAAGTTGAGTTAGAGAACTTTCAAGCAAATGATAGAGTAATGCGAAACAAACACAAGCTAAAAGAACATTCCGAGAAAATAAAAACGAAAGGAAGAACGGGAAGAGATTTCGTAGTTTCGATACCCTAGTTATCGCCACGTTCGAGGACCGTGCGCAACGTATTCGTAAATCCGAGTTGGCCCGATTAGCGACCGCCGGGGGCGGTCGCGTCTTTGTTAGTCCGAAAGGCTTGAAGAGTCGGAGCACCAAAGGTGCGACGAGATGACACCGCAGACGTCGGCCCCGAGCAAAGCAGCGAAATGGCTGAGCAAGGGCCTAGAGGTGCGCGGCGGACGTCTATAGTAACAATACTAATGAGACAGAATGCTGGAATAAAAATATTAAAAGCGAAATACTAGAAAAACAAATTAAATACAGGGCATGCCTGGGCAATAAAAGAGACTTACTTACTTACTTGCTTAATCCTGAAAACTCGTCTATCATGAGGTGTATAGTTATTGTGGAGTTGAGCTCTGTGGTTTTTTCTTCCATACTTTTTTCTGTCCTTAGATATTTTTCTTGCCTGCTCCCAGTTTTCACCTCGCATTTCGATTGCATTTTAGTTCCTTGTTCCACGTTTTTCTTGGTCTTCCCCTTTTCTTTTCCTTGTTTCTTTCGCTTCATGCACTTTCTTAGCCAATCCCTCCATCCTCGCAACGTGTCCAAAGCTTCGTAATTGACCCTGCTGTATGGTCTCTTCTATTGGTTCAACTTTAAGCTCTTTTCTGTACGTTCAATCTGGCTTTGCCTTTTATCCTTCTCAGGAATCTCATTTCCATGCTATTCATTTTACTTTTTTGTCTCTCATTTGTTGTCCACGATTAACAGGTATGAGTAAGTATTGGTTTTGATCATCTCGGCTTTTACTTCTTGTGGAATTTCCTTTTTACTTAAAAACGAGGTTTTGGTTGCGTTGTATAGTCTTTCCGTTTTTGATAGTATTTCGTCAATTTCATCCTCTAGGTTGCCTCTACTGTTTATGATTCCTCCCAGGTACTTAAATGTATTAACTTGTTCTATATCTTTCCCCTCTATCTTTATATTGTGTTTTGCATTTTTGTCCCCTACTATCATTGTTTTTGCCTTTTCCGTGTTACATTCCACGTTTAAACTTTTAGATCTTTGTTACGATTTCTTGTAAGTTCTGTTCTGTGCTACCAAACACTACCATGTCATCTGCATAGCTTAGTTCTGAGTTTCAAATTACCTCCACTTTCTAGTATCCTACTTAATATGGTTTTCATTGTTGCCTGCATTTCTTAACTGCTTCGTCTGACACAATATTAAACAACAATGAACTAATCACACATCCTTGTTTGAGATCGCTAGTACATTCAAACGTGTCTGATTTTTCGTTCCTCACTCTAACGTAGTTTATTGTCTTGGAACATAAGCTTTTGATGGATTCTATCAGATTTTCATTAATTCCTCTCTCCTTCAGGACTTGCCACATGTGTTTTTATTCTATCAAATGCTTTGATCAGGTGCACAAAGCATAAGTGAATTTTTATTCTTGATCTTGCTGCTTTTTCTATTATCTGTCTTAGAATGAAGATTTGATCCTGTGTCCCTCTCCCATTCCTGAACCCACACTGTGTGTCTTCCAGTTCCTGTTCGGCTTCCTTTCTCAATCTGGCTTCTAGTATTCTAGTGTAGATTTTTTCACCGTACTCCCTACGGTTATTCCACTATAGTTAAAGCATTGCTGACTGTCTCCTTTTTTTATAGATTGGGCGTATGACCCCTATTTGGCAACCTTTGGGGATTTTCTTTTCTTTTTTAATGTGGTTCAGCAAATTGAGTAGGGTTTCGCAACCTAATTCTTTGAGTTCTTTTATCATTTCTGCTGCAATTCCGTCATGTCCTGGGGCCTTTCTATTTCTTAGTTCTTCTATTATTATATCTCCCTGTTCGGTTGCCTCTTTGTCATTTCTTTCTCGAGTTGTCTCCCTCTCCAGTTGTACTATTTCCTCTTTCTCTATTCCACCTTCCTTTAAAAGAGTCTGGAAGTATCTTTTCCATATATCCATGATTCTGTCCTCTTCTGTAACTAGGTTGCCTTTTTCATCTTCCATGTTCTTTAAAGTATTCTGCCTTGGTTTTCTCATATTTTTTAGTGCTCCGTAGAAGAATTTTTGGTTTTTGTTAAGCACTTTTTTCCTTATTTTTCTTTGCTTCCTTTTGTATTCTGTGTACTTTATTACATCTCCTGTGCCTAGATATGCTCTCCAAGATAATTTCTTTTTTTTTACTACTATTTTGATGTCTGTTGTCCACCATGCAGTTTTTCTTCCTTGCCAATTCCTCCTTTTTGTTACGCCGCAACTTTCCTTTGCCGCTTCATGCAACTCTTAAGATTTTTCCATTTTTCTTCTGTTTCCTTAAAAGCTTCTGTGTTTTCCAGACTTTTATTGAGTATTGTTTGGTATTCTTCCTTTACTTGGAGTTTTCTTAATTTGTGTGTATTTTTATCTTTTCGTTCACCCTTTTTCTCTTTTTGTTTTCTTCTCGTTCTTGTGCGATATTCCACTTACTTAATAGGAGGTAATAGTCGCTTCCTATTTCGGCCCCCGTTTTACCTTTATATCTTGTACGTATTTCCTTAATTCATTGTTGATCAACACGTAGTCGATAATTGATTTCTCTTTTCTTGCTAGCTCTTCTCTGATAAATCTATGTATTTCTTTCTGCTTGAACATCGTATTTATTATTGCTAAATCATTCTTCCTGCCAAAATTATCAATCTTTGTCCATTATCGTTTATTGTGTCTTTTTCTTCTTGCCCTAACCATCTTTTTATCCCTTGGTTTTTCTTCCCTACTCTCCCATTCATATCACCCATTATTACTATATTATTGTTCTCTGTTGTATCCATAAGTTTCTGTAGTTCTTTATAAAACTTACTTTTGTCTTCCTTACTTGCGTCTTCATTAGGAGCATATATTGTTATCACATAGAATAGTTGAAATTTAATCCGTGCTAGTATAATTCTTTCATTTATGTATTCTACCTCACTAGTCATTTTAACTTGGCCTTGTTTTATCACAATCCCTACTTCTGCCCTCGCTCTTTCTTTCTCTAATGCTCCCGACCACCATATGACATAATCATCTGTAAGAATCTGCATACCTGTTCCTCTGCGTTTGGTCTCAGTTATTCCTAAAATGTCTATTTTCTTCTTCTTCATTTCCTGTACCAGTTCTACTTCTTTCTCCTTTATACCTCTGATATTCTATGTACCTATATCAAACCATATTTCTCTTGCTTACCAGTGTCTGCATTGTTTGTTACTTTTTTTCGAGATATTCTTATTCTTATTCATAGTCTTTTCCCTTACATAAATCGTCGTCGTTGTTGCTATTACCTTGTTTGCAGTTTTTATCAGTTTTTAATTTCTTTTCTGTTCTCTCAGTTCTTGGGTTTCGTCATTCCATTTCCATTCCTTGTGATCTTTTTATGACCTATCTTTATGGTTTTTCTTTTGTCCTTTTCGCTGTTAGCTATCTGTCTAACTTTCTTCTGTCTTTCAGTTTCATTTTTTTTCATTTTTCTTTTTCTGTTGAGTTTTTCAATTCAATTTTGCAGACCTTCGTTCTAATTTTTGTTATCTTTAATTTGTGCTTTTGCTCACACACTTCTTTCCAGGAAGTTCGCCAATAAAAATGACAATAATCATAAAAAAATATAAAGAACAGAAAAGAATAGTAAAAGAGCTGGTTAGAAAAGCAAAAGTGCAACAATGGAAAGAATTTGGAGAACAAATGGAACAAGATGAAAGAGGAAACGCTAATTTACTCTACAAAACCTTAAAGAGTATTAGGCTAAAGAGGAAATGCGAACAGCAATATATAGAAAACGAGAAAGGTAACTTACTGACAACAAATGACCAGGTAACTAAGAGATGACAAATATTATAGAATATGAAAGGCAAAATATAACAGAGCATGAAGTTGCGCAAGCTATAGAAAAATTTAAAAACGGAAAGGCGATTGGAGATGAATAAATATATGGGAGCAGAAGCTTTTCAGCTGCTGCACAAAATATTACGTGTAGCTTAGAACAGAAGATGTATACCTAGAGACTGGACTGTAGCTGCCATCATGCCCATATTTAAGAAAGGTGACCCCAAGAAATGACAAATGATATTGAGTGTGGCTGGTAAACTCTACAAAATAATCTTGGAAAGAAGGCTGCGAGAAAAAATAGAAAATACACTGGGTGAGAATCAATACGGCTTCAGACCGGGGAAAGAAACGACGGATTTGACATTATTTGCAGTAAGGCAGCTGGCAGAGAGAGTTGGAAAAAATGATGATAAACTGTTTATGTGTTTTATCGACCTGGAAAAAGCATTCGATAGAGCCCCTAGGGAGGAAATATGGAAAATCCTGGAAGAGAGAAGAGTGGAAAATATGCTGATACAAGCAATCACAAGTATATATCACTGCACCAGAAACATAATTAGAACAAACAACCAGGTGTCCGACGAGTTCATCACTGCTACAGGAGTAAGGTAAGGCAAAGTACTAAGTCCCTTATTGGTTTTAATTATTGGCAAGGATAGAATCTAGACAAATGTCTATATGAACGGAAAAAATATAAAGCACACAGATATCTTAACATACCTTGGATCAGTTGTGAACTCCAGTGGAGAGATGGAAGTAGAGATTGGAGGGAGGATTGCCAGTGCATCAAGGCTTTACAATACGCTGAACCAAGTTTTTATTACGAAGAGAGAACTGAGCTTACAAACAAAGATGGGTTTTTTGGAGTGTATATGTGCCGGTTGTGACGTATGAGTGTGAAACATGGACATAAAGTGATAGGAACAAAAGTATTCTACAAGCATGTGAAATGAGTTTCCTAAGAGTAGCGGTGAATGTGAGCAGGCGGAACCAATAAGTAACGAGAGTGTACGCAAGCAGTGTTTTGTGAATCCTATGCAGAAACAAATTGAAGATAGACAACTGGTCATCTAGTTCGGGTGGATGGCAAAGCTGGACCGAAAGAGTGAGCGAGAGAGACCAAGAAAAGCATGGAATGATAGAATAGGCAGCACGTTACAGAGGAGAAGTTTGGACTAAAGGCAGGCCGAGAGAATGGTTAGAAACAGACGGCTTTGGAAGCGACTCAACTCCACATTTTCTAATTTAAAATTTGTTATCATTGTGAGGTGTTCGAAATTTGCTTTATTATTACGTTTATTGTATTCACCGTAGCACCTCTGATTTTCCATATGAGTAAAACAAATTTCATGGCCAACGTCGTGATTTCATTATTCAGACATTACATCGATGTACGGTAGTATACTAGAAATAGAACTTTTATAACTTGTAAACTATAGTCAACTAATTCTTATGTGTGTTACATCACTGGAAAGGTAATTGAATTTTCTGTAATAATTACTTTTAAGAAATACGTCGAGTAAATAATTTTATTTAATAAAAAGATGAAAAGTTTACTAAATGCTAGAAATAGTTCTAACGGTCATTTAGATTTCTAGCCTTATATGTTCTATTTATGGTCCTGATCCGAAAAGATCTGGACTGGTGCTTTTCGAAATGCCAGTAGGATGCTAGGTTGTTTTTATAATCGACAGAATTCCGTAAAGCATCTTATAATATACACTTGTATTTTTGTTAGTGTATACTATAATAAATAATAAACATAAAAATATGAAAACATATACCAACTGTTTCTGTTTTTAATTTAAATAATAGTTTTTCGTGAATGAAAGTCACACGCGCATCAATTCACGTTTTTAAAATTCAGTTAATGATAAAGAAGTGCGTACCAGCTACAAGTAAAACCAGTTATAAACTGTAAAACGACGCATATTTAACTTTAACTAAAATTCAAATATCCATAACAATAAATCACAGCAGTTTTGACTTTCCTAAAGGCCATCACACATAATTATCGTCCACAATTACTTTGTATTATTTATAAGAACATTTATAAAGTTTCGCTTTAATTTACTAAAAGAAATCCTAATTGTTACTATTTAATTAGTTAAATGGGGCGAATTTGTTCGTTTCACTGTTTATTAATGTCCTCTAATGTGAAACAGCCTTTAAAGCTATCTCGAGCTTTTTAACCCACTCGGATTAGTAAGATGTTCACGACGAACGAGTTGCTATAAAAATTATCAATTTAATAAGAATTATCTAACCAAGTTGGTTTTTTTAGAAAGAAAAAATGTCATATTGTCCACTATTTAAAACTGGTAGTTTATTATTGTTACCTTGATTAAAGATATTTTTTTCTTGCCTAAACTATTCTTGAGTTTGATTTAATCTTTTCCGAAAGACTTGTTATTAAAATAAAAATTACATTAGGATTATAAATTGCTAATTAGGAGTGCAAAAACCTCGCGGAATTAGATGATAAAAGTTTCTGAAATTGTGAAAATTACTTAACTAATCGTCATGATTTTAACATTAATGTGTAAATGAAGACCTTTCCTTTAAGAAAAACTTCGCTTGCCGACAACAATAAAAATTAAATTACACGAAAACATTTTAACATTAATTAATCTACGAGCATATGTTTTTGTTTACGTTTTGCTGTCGGAATACGAAAATAATTTTAACTGTTTTCCGTTTTAGCTAACAGGAAAATCGGTTATGTAACTGATGTTAGTGTGTTAGTATGTTTACAATCTTTAAAGGTGAAATTTGTTAGGATTTAGTCAAGATTTGGTTATTTTTTTATGATCCATTAAAACTATGTGGTAGTGATACAATAGGAGAAACAAAATTAGACTTTGGAAATTCGTACACATTTCTTCAATTATGAGAAGTTTGAAGATATGCAAATTTAAAGAATAATCATGATAAAATATATGTTTGAGGAAAACCAAAAGAATGGATAATTTAAAACAACTTTTTGTGTCTGGTTTTGAATTTTTTTGGTATTTAACCTCCTTTATATGCAGACGCTTTATTATTTACGAGTTACTAGGTTACTTTTGAATATAATTGAAATTTTAGAAGAAACGTGGGACATTAATATCGGATTATTATGGGTTTAGTCAAAGTTAAGGCTGCTTTTATTGATACTAATTCAAGATATATGAAGATATATAAAATAAGAGATTTCTGTAGAAAAAAATAAAATTTATTGTGCACGTGTCTCGTGCGTTTGGTTTCCCCATGGCTGTTTTACTAGTAGGTTTTTTCAGTCAATCAGACCAATATAACAATTGTTAGAAATTCTTAGCTTCCTAGTGACGCAAAAAAAATAATTTACTGTTTTGGTTTGTTCGCTCAGGGCTTTGGATAGTATGGAAACAAACCAAGTAATAAAATATGAAAAACAAGAGAATTCGCCACAAAGATTCAAATAAGAAGTAACAAATAATCAAGCTGCCCAAAAAAAAGAAGTAACAACCGCCGCACCAAAGAGGTTTCAATAAGTGTCGCCAAATACATCCGAGTCCATCTAGAAGACTCAATTATTGCAGCAACCAAATCAATATCCATTTGGCCACATTAAGAAGCTCCAACCAGAAGTTATCAAGTATCTACATCAAGATGGAACAAATCAGTCACGAGAAACAAGAAGAAACAGGGCAGCTTGTCACGAAACTCTACACTAATATGAAAAAGAATCCATCAGCAATCAAGACAAAAGAATACTTCCAAACTCGCCTAACGACGGTCAACAATTACTGGCAGGAAATAGAAAAAAGGAACACTCAGATCATTGAGCTGAATATACCGAATCATACCTACTTCTCCTTCCAAGAGTATATGAAATCACTAAGTATGTATATATGAAGCACGCGAAAAAAGATGAAGAGAAGGAAGATCAAGCAACAACATCATTAAAACCCATGGAACAAATAAGTAATGAGGGAGAAGAGACCCTTGAAAAGATCCACTCGCTGGCAGGAAAAATTGAAGAGATACCGCACCTGCGTTTAAAAAGGCAGCAACTAAGAATCAAGCAACTGCATCTAACTATTACATGCATAAGAAGCGAATTAGCGCAAGAATCGCAAACACACTAGCAAACAGTGCAGAAAAAGTTGAATGATCAATGGGACGCCATTCATCAATTAAACGAAGAAATCTGTATTTATGAAAAATTTACAGCAGAGTACCTCATTGAAGATCATTACAAAACCATCGACTAAAAAGTATATCAAATCAGCAACTACTTTGCTAGTTGTATTTAAGTGAGAGGCCCCTTCTACTCCAAGGGCTGTAGTTGATGTGGCCGTTGTCCAAATAGAGATGGCGAGGGTATGGAGGTCTTGCATGAGTGCTCTGGTAACACTGGAACACCTGAAGACTTGGTTTCGAGAATAGAGAATCAGACCGAACCCTCAGAAAACCAACTTCATCCTATTCTGCCACTGCAGCTATAACTCATACAGTCAGATTCGATCCCGACGACGTTTGCTTGGAACTGTGGGGCTCGCGTCTCCAGCTTTCGCCATACTTCAAGTACCTTGGCATCACTTTCACCACACGCTGAGATGAAGCGACGGGCTGAAACGCTGCTTGGGCGTTGCCTAGCAGCGCAGCAGCATGCTCTCTAGACTCTGAGGTGGCATTCCAGGCTGTTACTACCGGACGTTACTACACACATACAAAACCTTTATCCGTGATCGACAATTGATTCACCGTTTTCAACTCCGCACAGCCATATGCGATCAGAAGACTCCAACAGAAATAGAGAGCCATCTTCCGCTTGGAGTGTGCATCCACCCTTCGGCGATAGAGTGGGAATTACCTCTACAGATACACGCGTCGAACTCATGATGGGTGGCTACGTTTAACAAAACAAACAGTACGTTCTCGACATCCTCGGAATTCCAACTCCGCTTCCGCATAGAAAGCCCAAAAAGAAAACCAAACATCCGCCCTCTGTCATGATGAGACGTGCCAAAAACCTAACCCCCGAGTTGATAGACATACTTCTCGACACTCCACTTATCTACAGATAAGATCCCATCCACTGTCCTCCGCGAAACAACCAAGCGACGTAGATAGCGTGTTTCACGCTACGTTTGCATTCCAGAGGTTCAGGTCATCCCCGAGCCGAATATTGTCACTAGGGTTTTTCCGTGGTTTCCCTGAGTGGTTAAGGCGAATGCCGGAACAATACCTTTCACCAGATCACCACACACAAACGCGCCACGGCACAAAAATACACACGCACCATTTACACCATCATCACAACATAAACCTCTCCTTCTTCGCCAAAACAACTAGGAGAAGCCGCCGCCGTATCAAGACAAGGCCACTACTACTACACACACAGCATACCATACTCTTATCAAAACAAAACACAGGACGAACGTAAACTGCATCTGGCTTCTACGTCGCAAACTCCACAAATCCACTTGGCCGAAGAAGAATAAAACCCTTAAAACGGCCTCCGGTTTTTGAAGAACACTGTCTCGCTTGTTGTCTTCAGATGCCTTCATCAATGTTAAGAAATGTTACTGGTCATTGAGCTTTTTGCTTGGATGAAAGATACACTCTCACGAGATGCATCGTCTATGAGTTCGTTCTTTATGCTTTGTCGAAAAAAAGTAAAAGCAGGAGGTAGATACATGTATACTGAGCAAATTAAATACCACGAAGTAGGAAAGAAATATGTTAATGCGCAAGGTACAGGGTAGGATCAAAAAGTAGTAGGACTGAATTAATTTAAATTTTTTTATTGAACTAATCGGTACAAATCCTTAGTAGACCTTGAAATAGCACCCTTGTGCTTCGACACAACGCGTATAACGCGATTCCTACTGCACGTACGCCTTCTGGAACTCGCTTTCCGGGATCCCCTTCAGCGATGCCGTCACGGCCCCTTGGACGTCTTCTACGGAGCTGTGTCGGTTTCCCTTGAGGTCTCGCTTGAGCCGAGGAAAGAGGAAAAAGTCCGGCGGTGCCAGATTTGGACTGTAGGGGGGGTGAGGCAACGTGGCAACCCGGTGTTTGGCCAGAAACTCCTTCACCAGCAGCGCGGTGTGGCACGGCGCGTTGTCGTGGTGAAGCTTCCAAGAATCGGCGATGTCTGGTCGCACGCGGAAGAAGCGTTTGCGCAACCTGTCAAGCACGTCCACGTAAAAACTGGCATTCACAGTCTGTCCAGGGGGTACGAACTCCCTGTGAACCACACCACGACGGTCAAAAGGGAGATGAGCATGCATTTGACCCTTGACTTGCTCATTCTGGCTTTCTTCGGACGCGGGGACTTGTTGGTGTGCCACTCGGCGCTCTGGCGTTTGGTCTCCGGGTCGTACTCAAAACACCACGTTTCGTCACCGGTAATCACATTGTCAAGGAAATTTGGGTTTTCTTGGACAGTTCCGAATTTCCTGGGAAATTTGCACACGATTCACTTTTTGTTCATCACTCAGGACTCTTGGCACAAACTTGGCGCACACCTTTCGCATGGCCAAATCTTCGCTAATAATTTTTTGGACGCTACCGTACGAAATCTCTAACTCATCAACAATCAGACGAATGTTTATGCGCCGGTCGGAATTCAGGAGCGCCTTTACTTTGGCAACATTTTTATCAGTCCTTGAAGTTGACGGGCGACCGGCGCGCTGGTCGTCTTTAACGAGCTCCCGCCCCTCCCGGAACAGCTTATACCAATCGAACACTGTTAAGCAGCTTATGGCAGCATCCCCGTAGGCGTCCTGAATCATTCCGAGGGTCTCCGTCGCGGTTTTCCCGAGCTGACGCAGAATTTGATGGCGTAGCGCTGCTCGAGATTTTTCTCCATCTTGGATCGCGACGACACTTCTTAACAAAGGTTCACGGAAATCGACGTGCTTACTCTCCGCTTGCCCGCAGGCGACTGGAAAAAATATCGGCCTCTTCGGAAGGCTCCTCACTACCATGCTCAGGTGGTCCGACCCCCCTCCACCGCTCCGTTCGCGCTACAAAAATTCAGTCCTACTACTTTTTGATCCTACCCTGTATAAGAGGTCTGCTAGACAAACTTATAGAATCTTACTAACGAATTACAAAAATTAAAAGTTTAAAAAATGGTCACATGATGACCACGTTCCGGGTTACTAAAACAGCAAAGAAGTTTTAACCTCTTAAGACGCTAATGAGGATCGAGTAAAACAGTTAAACAGAAGGAAACGATTTTTTTGTCATTGGAATATCAGAAAGTTTTCTAGATTTTGCTAGATTTTGCTAGATACCGCCTTGACAACATTGGATTATAATTATCTGCATGCGTAGGATCAGTGGTCTAGGGATATTTCAGAAAATCATGTGTTATGTTTTTATAAAAGTCTATAAAAGCGCTACTAGTTGTGTAAATCTCATAGGAAATAGGAATTCATTTGATAAATTCGATTCCTAGTCGCAGTTAGAGTAAAAAGAAAGACATTTTCTGCGCAAAGTTAATCTGAGGTGCAAAGAATAAGAGATTTAAGATTTATTCGGTTTCCATTTACACGAAATAAATTGTAAAAGGTTGTACCAAACCCCAGCGGCGTTGATTGCTAGAAAGCAGCTTGCATAACCCAGGGCTTTATAAATTAGTTTTGATATTAAATAGACGCTAACTTAACGTAAATCACAATAAACCCCAACTTAGGATGATAACCTTAATTTATCATGTAGAAAGATAAGAACAACAAGCAAGCAAAATTAACCTCCCTATCAACATTCTACAGTAACTAACTTGATTTAAATCTTATAGGTTCTTAGCAAATTACACCGTTCCACAAGTATCTAGGCTCCTGGAGCAATTGAGGAAGCATCCGAGAATCCTCTGATCCCTTGGGCGCAGAAGACCAAACCCCTACAAAAAGGCCTCGGGGTGCTAGTAAGGATAATTAACCTAATTAAGCAGCAAGAAGAAAGCATATGTAGGCCTGCACAATTGCTCCAAATTAATTAAGATTAATTAGGACTTGGTGATAATACAAATGATTAATGCTGACCTGGGAATCTTCTGCCATTGACTAAATACCTCTATTTCTTCGAGATTGCTACTTTCGTATTTAATTATAATCGTTCTGTATTAAAAATACAAAAAGGTTAATTACTATCTTCACAATAAGTCAATAACGTAAGATACGTAATTGTTAGTCGGCTAATGTCCATTCTAATATGCATAAGTGATTTGCAACTGCAATTTTACGATATAACCGGAAACATAAAAGTCTCAAATAAATTATTAACTAGACAACAAATACTTTATTAGTGCCAACAAATGTTTTATTTATGCAATCACTTGAAATATTCGATGACACGAAAAGCGAAAGGTATTATTTATGTTAATTTTATACGTAACTTATGCAAAATATAATAATAACAACAATAATAAAAAGGGATTGTTTAAGTATGTTTTATGAAAATATAATAAAAAAAGATTGTGTGTGTTGAAGCGCATACTAACATTCTCAATAACATATCACGTGAAACGCATGGTCAGATATTATGTAACTAAATATGAGTAACATTTAAACGCTACATAAAATTTTAAAAAAAATGCAGTTGCACAAATGAATGTTAAAGTAGACAATAAAATAACGTCGTGATTAATATTTGTAAAGAAATCGTAAGGCGTAGTATGAAGTAATTAATGCCGCATAACGGTAATTTATATATAATCAAATACCATCAACGGGAAACAGTCTGATGTACTACTACCAGTGAATATACTAAGGTTTGCTAGTTTCGCTTAAAGGATAACCGTATTAGGAAAATAATAATTGCATACGTGAAGACAGTAAACTAAGAAGATAAATATTAAAAAAATCAATATCACGAAGTAGAAAAGAACATTAACATTAGAAACTAATGCAGAAGGCTAAAAAGAAAATCTGCAACAAAAGAAAAAAGACAATTAACCATAAGAAATCTACAATTAAACTAAACGAGCATTCTCGAGAAAACGCTGAAACTATACTTTTAACACTCGCGCCCAGAAGATTAATGTAGATTTTATTCCATTAAGAAGTAAGAATAGAAAATACTGGTTAAAGATGACCCCGGCTGCCTCGGCAAAAACTGTCTTGTATGCGCTTGTTCAACGTCTATTCAAACTTCTCTGGCTTGTTTCTTGCTTGGAGAGGCAATGTTCCCAGATCTTGAGCCCGCACTGTATGATTGGGATGACGATAAATGGTCTGGACTGATTTGGGTGGGGTTCCCCATGTCTGTTGAACCTGAACTTGTTTGGCTTGGTGAATGTGAATATCGAAGCCGAGTTGACTACTCATATAAATTTCGTGGTACTCGGTATGGTTTACCCAGGCGATGTTTTTGTTATTGGGCCGTACTTGAGGGTTACGGTTTAGCATGCCCTTGAGGTTTCTAGTTTCTGGGATTGCACCCATTCTTCACTGTCTGCAGTAATATCTTGGATGTGGCGTTTCAGTTCGCTCCGATCTGAATATACACACACACACACACACACACACATCGTCTGCATAAACTATTTTCAAATTGGCATTTTTTTGGCGGGCTTCCGGAAAGGTGTCCATACACAGATTCTATACAGCGTTTTAATATCTTGCCATTTGTTCTGCTGCCATTTTGGTTATTTTGCCATGTATATCATCTCGATCTAGAATTTCTTTAATCTTTTATTTTGCAGATGTCTGTTATATGTGTATCTCCGTCATTGTTGCTAAGGTCTGGTACAAATGTGTGTTCTAAACCGGAATCAGTGAGGCGGCTTAGAGTCTAGGTATTTTTGGATTTGCCTTTTACCAATCTGTTTATTATGCCCCACGGGTTATTTTTCAGAGCTGATTGGACGGATTTTTGCCAGGATTTCTGTCTGGCTTTTTCACTTACCTTGTCTACTGAAACGTTTTATCTTTAATCTCTTCCATTCAAGATCATCTATCATCTGTCCACCATGTCGGTTTGTTTGGGAAGTTTTTTTCTTTTTGGTAACATGTTACTCTGTATTCTTGCTAGGCCTACTGTTAGGATGCTCAGTCGCTCATCGACCTGCTCTTTTTTGGTTTCCTATTGTGTCTTTTGAAATATTGCTACGAGCTCTGCGATTGCTTCTCTTAGAGTCTCAGGATTAAAGTTCGTTTTTCGATTATATCTTGCCTTGTTTTGGGCCATCTTAAAGATTATTGCACTGTGGTCCCTTTCGACTAGTTTATCGTGGACTTGCTAGTCTCTTATCTGATTTGCTAAAAGACCTGATGTTAATGTAAGATCTATATTACTCTCTCCATTCAGAGAGCTGAAAGTTTGTGAGTGTCTCACTTCTCTTGTCATCTTGCCAGTTGTTCCAAGGGTGGGATTTAGCATTAAAATCTTAGTTAGGAGATGCTGCGTTATTTCTGCAATCTGTTCCAGAATCGATTGTCTATGACTTATGGCATGTGCCCGTCTGTTGGCCGTATAAAGAACTGCTAGCGTGACGTATGACTTAGATTGTTGTCGCTTCTATTAAGACGGCACCAATAGTACGAGCTTTTTTCTCTGTAGACCCGCTGTTACGAAAATGAACAATAAAACTCAAGAACGCTACAAGAATACTTGCCGATTTTTTTTGAAACAATAAGAATTAACAGACCAACTTAAATGGATTTAACTATTGGATTAATAAAATAAAAAACCAGTTAATGATAATGATCTCTATCTATGAAGGCCTAGGTAGGGGCTAAACAATAACAACCTGAAATACAAATGTCAATGCTTCACAAGACGGAAAGTTAATTATAAACGTGACGTTATTTAACGAGCAAAAAAATGATTGTTACAAGGTTTTGGCAGAACCTAGGAAAATGATTAGGACCGTTTCAGGGTTGCATAACCTCCCGTATTCTGTTAGTCCACCAACCAGTGCACTGTCAAATATACGTCGTTGTCTTGGGAAGGGACGCAACTATCGACGCTGGATGTATATTTCTTACCATACTTTGCTGGGATTCCGTGATCTAAATACCTCCCGTAACGGCGCTGGCACGATCATGGTTTCAAACTCCCTTTCATACCCCTGTCACTGTTTATTCCTACTGGTCAAACTTCAATCTACTTCGAACTGTCCTAAAAGCCATTTACAAATCTCAAGCAACAAAACTAGTTTTTTCATTCATTTCCTTTTCAGTTCAATTCAACAATCACAACATCTGCGCATCAGCCATAAGTAATAGCACGAATCTAAAACAGAATAGAAGCATCCGAGAACCAACAAAATATTATTATGACACGTCGATCGGTCTCCACCATTGCCAGTTTTTCTACGTCGATGACCACCATCAGGACGATATTTTCGACTGGCGAAGAAAAGGTCTTAGCACAAGTTTCGCCTGAAACAGATCACAGTATTCTTTAATTAAGTGAATGTGAAAGCACCAAAGCTCTAGGTTTATTGTGGAATGCATGCTCTGATAAGAATCAGTTTTAAAGTTAATCCTACTTTTGATAATAATCGGAGAATCACTAATCGTACGATTTTATAAATCATTTCTTAGATCTTCAATCCACAGTAATAGTTATTGCTAAATTAATTATACAGGAACTTTGAAAATTAGATTCTGATTTATGGCGAGAGTATCCCACAACATCTTTACGGTAGAATAAGTTTAGATCAGAACTTTCAGAATTGAATGAATTGAACATCACAAGACTTATTGTCGATCCTAATTCTTCAAAGATTATTGAATTGCAAAATGCAAAACTACTCTTCCACGATTGGAATTATGTGCAGCCCATTTGTTAGAAAAAGTACATTTAAGTTTATCATTATCGTTAACTCTATTTACTGTTGGTCAGATTCAGCTATTGTGATTCAGTGAATACAATCACTTTCATACTATCTAACGACGTTTGTGGCGAACTGTTAACATAGTGACGAACAGATGACGTCGATATTTGATCATGTTTGATTATACGTCATAATGTCCAATAACTGACGTGAATATTACGTCACCACTGGGTTCACTTAACCGATTGACCCTATGTAGAAGGCCCAGAAAGCCCGATGAACTGTTAGAGGGAGGCCCGACCCGAGCTTCAGGCGGAGTCGCCCAAAGGTACGACCAAAACAACCGTCCCGTGCAGGCCTCTAACGTAAGTTTCTCACTTCGCAGACTAAACGGATTGGGTTACTTTTTGACGCCACGTTAGTTATTCTATTTGGATTGATGAATCTCATAATAGCCTGACTATTTGACTAATAATCGATTGTCTGCATAATAATTTAGCTAGATACTTAACGGTTAGTCAATTAATACTTTATTATTTTGAGTTATTTTTCCAATTAATCGATCATTTCGAGTGGTTTGATTAATAGATTATCCGATTAATCGATTAATCGTATAACATAATTTCATTTGTGATTCATCTGCAAAAGCTAACGTATAATGTTCCAGTGACGAGCATTTAAATGGTCGAGTTATCCTGCAACGGGTTAATGCATCATTGAGAAGTGGTTTCTCGTTTTTATTACAAACGGATAGCGATCACCATTTGCGTATTTCTCCTTTAGTTTTACTAAATATTGAATTGGTTTCACAGTTTCCAATAGACTATACGCACGCAATATGTCTTGGTGTAGTACGAAAACGCTTGAACCTGTGGGTTGGAGGTTCTCTTACATTAGGGTTACCTAGTCGTCTAGTACATAATATATCAAAGCAGGTTGTGCTGTTTCATTTCTAAATTTGTTTGTCACTCATTCTGAAAAGATATACGGTATAGAATTTCTAATTTACAACGTGCAAATCCTTTGCATTTACCATCTGATATTGACCGGTATGAAACCGTAAATAGATTTTCAGCTTTTTCTTTTGAAGGACACTTAAAACGCCTTTTAAGAAATGGGGAAAGTTCATTGCAGCAGGTTGCTCCAAGAATACTGGAATCAAACTTTCATTTGTTAACAATAAAATTAATAGAGCATTCTGACCAATTACAGCATTTTCTTGAAGCATTACAGGGAGCAATTTAAGAGATTGTTTTTGGCTGAAAAACAATGTACTCATTTGCTACCCATCTGTATACTGCATCAGTATATGTTATATCTCTCACCTAAAGGTAAATAATTTGTAATGATATTGACGTTATAATTCCATCTAAAAAGTGACCTCGTAAGGATCTGCCGTATTTTCATCTTTTAAACGTAACTGTCACTCTAAAATCGACGTGAGAATGACGAATACGCTGAGCTAAAAAAGACGTCTTTATGACGTGAGTCTATTAGTTGGATAACAGAACAATCAGATTGGCGCCATATCGAATCTAGCGATAATTCCCCCGATCTCGTTTCTAGGGGGATTTTCCCTTCAAACTTGATCATTCCAATAAATGGTGGCATGATCCTTTATGGTTTACAAATGATTATTTGCTGTGGCCAAGATCTAAATTAAATAAACCATCAGAGGTTTTTCTTGAAACAAGAAGAATCTTACTCATCCAGTTCAACATCTTTTGTTTCTACTGAATTTACATGTACTGTAACGTTTGAGATCTTTAATAGATTCTCCACGTTATTAAAGCTACAACGATTTGTTGCTTATGCTTTACGATTTTAACGCAATTGCTTGCCATCTCTTAATACCAAACGTGAAGGCTTTCTGTCGGTTATTGAATTAACCTGTCACAAGACTTTGTGTACTCCTTGTGCAAGAATGGACAATCATAGAGCTATAAAAACTTTTGGGTTAATTATCGAATTCATTATGGGAAATCTGGATGCAGAAGATGCCAAGAAGTATGATGAAGCGACCAATAAATTATCATTGCTACAAAGTAAATTGAAAATTAATATCAAAATCTTGAACTTAGAAAATTGTGTACTCGAAGTTGTGCCCTGCTAAGAAGCAGCACATAGAAACTTTTTGTGTAGAGTAACAACAAAAATAACTAAAATCAAAAGAAGAATTTACGACTATTTTACAGTTTACCAATTAATGTTTTGTCAGATATTGAAATATTTATTTTTCTGAAACTAGTATATTCCGAATCCAAGAAGATTTATGCTGTGAGAATTTTCGTGTGATTAAGATGAATTTCAAGGTTCAAATAATAATTTATCTAATTTTTTAACATCACAACCGATCTGATCTCAACGTTTATAAAATTATAATTTTATATTGCCTTTTATAGCTTAAACTATGACACAAATTTACTTGCAACAATAGTATCAATCTCACACTTCTTAATGTTTCCACCTTCACCTACTTTTTTCTCTGTGAATTAACAAACGTTCGATTTTGGAAACTCGTTCCGTCGAATTATAAAACCTAATTCATTTTGACAACAATAAACTCATTTAACAATACAATAAAGAAATCAACGAGGTTACACTTTAAACTATTATTTATATTCATGCGATTCTCGATATATTTATGCCCTAATATTTTGTATCTAGGAACCTACGTGATTATGTAAATTTATTAAATAACTTTTTTTCTCTTTTTCTATTATTAAATTCCCATCGTGTTCGAGAAGAATTTTTCCAACATAACTCATCCAGTTTTTGAGACAGGTCGTCGCTGATTTAAGTATGAACCATCGACTTGTTCTTTTCTGGAATTGTATAGAATATTACTATAGGTTGTCGTCAAGAAGATGACCAGGCTAGTCGGGTCAGCGGTAGGTCTGGTGACATTTGAGTGGTCAGCAGAAGGTCACGGTCGCTCTAGATGTCACCTGCTGTGGTCCTCTCTTCTAAGCTAGCCGTCTTGGCACCGGTCATTCATAGTAACATTCATGAATAATATAAAGCTCGTATTACACTTTCGTTTCTTTTCGTGTTTTTTAAGTATTAGAAATAAATTTGCTTAATTAGAAATAACTATTCAATTCATTTCCTTTAAGAAAATAGCATTATCCTTCAGTTGTGGTAACTCGATTAATTCATAATAGTTTTCAAGAAATAAAATTCTAGATTCTGATGGCTTGCAAGAGGTTAACTTTCATATTTGCATTTTATTTGAATTACTGCTTGGCAATGAGAAAGACTTGACAAAAACCAAATAGAATTTTTATTTTATGTGTACTGGAACGAACACAGTAATACTTCTATATCGATTAACTGAAGTGTCTTTTCTTATTTTATTATCTTCATTCGTTTACAAGATATTAAAGGTATATCGTCTTAAAATAAACATACTGTACAAAACGTGGTGTCACTTTTATTAAGAAGTATTTAACCAATTAAAAGTAAGATAATATGTACCTATCCAGTGTCGTAAAATACGAACTGTCCAATGCCCTTCAAAAACAGACATTAATCGATTGGTGTTTTTTGTTTTCACAAGTGACTGACTGATAATTCTAAATCTTTTTACACGAGGCTTAGCTACGAAAATTTGAAATCTCCACCCTGTATCCAATAGACGACGTGCACCTTGGGGAGTACAACAATTCGTCTCTTTCCTATCAATTATAAACCATATTTTTCTATCTTTATTAATGGAAGTATTGCATTAGTATCGGACTGGAGCACCGTGTCACAAAGAAATTTCTTGGTGGGCTTTTCCTTTATATGGTGCCCTAAAGAGCAAACATATAAGAATTTCTCGCATCTAACAACTTGTACTAATGTCTACACATTTAATAAGTACTAAAGGTGCAGCGGACGTCCGCCGCGCACCTCCACGCCCTCGCTCAGCCGCTTCGGTTTTATCTCTATAAGCATTGCCCCTTTTGGAGGACAATACCTCAAATCTTTTTAGAGGAAGCAGTATCGCACTGAAGCACACAGAACTTCTATTATTAGAATTAGAATGAAACTATAATCCTGTTAAATATTTGTTTGCATGCACAATCTGTAGTATTGTTTCTGCGTTTAATAAGTATCAGTGTTTTAGAAATGTTTTAGAAATTCTCGATGGGTCTTTTTTGTCTAGCCCAACGCTGAGAATAATCTAGAGACTAACAAAGGATAAAAAACATTATTTATAACGAATAAGAAAGAGACATATAGTATCCCCAGGGTAAGTCAAGCGCACGTTTAGGTCAACTTTACGTTTGAGTTAGAACTGACAGTGTTGCCTTGACTAATAATCAGAAAGGATCCTTTAGAAACTTGATTGAGGATCGTCATGCTTCCTATTTCTTGTTGATCTTTAGAGCAATAATTAGGTAACGAACTGACTTATAGCAATATGATGGCACTTGTCTGCATAAAAATTGAACAGCCAATCTTGACATAACTAGATATATTCGAGATTTAACAACTCGGTAAAAAGATAGCGCGGCTAACCTTGTAAAAAGCATACAAATTCCATTATTTAGACATTACATCGTTGTACAGTAGTACATATACTGGAGTTAAAACTGTCATAACTTCTAAACTAATCAACCGATTGTTATCAGTGTTACATCACTGGAAAGCTAATTTAATTTTCCACAATAATTATTTTTAAGAAATATGCTGAGCAAATAATTTTATTCTATAAAAACGGTGAAACGTTCACTAAATGTTAAAAATTATGAATGGTCTATAGTCTAAAGTCAGAACAGATCTGGAATGGTGCACGACTATGTCGTTTTTAAGGATTTTCGACCTTCCACCCTACCGTGTACGCATCAGATTTTAATATGTTGATTAGGTTGCCTACACTTTAGGCAATTGAATATTCTTGCATAATCGCACTAGAGGGCAACACCTTGGGCCCATTCTTTCAAAAATAACAAAAGATCACAAGCTTCAAGTCTGTGAAGAAGACACTTTCTTCTGAGAAAAGGTACATTGCTCACGATCCTACTTGAACAGAATTATCTTCGTTCATCGATGTTCAAAATCAAGCAATATCGCACTTTGGACACCTGAACGGGCCAGGTTTTCTAGTTGGGCCTTTGCGCGGACTTAAGCTTAGTTTTGGGTTGGGCCGGACCTTAGCTTAAAGATTGGGCCTGTTGAACAACCGTTTGGATCTCTCGGCCCTCTCGGGCCGTCAGGCCTTTTGGACTCCTCGACCCTTCGGGTTTTTCTATCGAGCTATTAGGACCTCTTAGCCCTCTCGGGCCTTTTAAACGTCCTGGCCCTTCGGGCTTCTCTGTTGGGCTTCTTAGAGCACCCGACTTCTCTATCGGACCGTTCGGGTCTGTCGAGTGTATCGGATCGTTCTGGTCTCTCTGCCCTATCGGGCCCTCGAGCCTTTTGGACTTCTCGGCCCTTTGGGCTTCCCTGTTGGATCGTTTGGGCCTCTCAGGTCTATCGGAGGGTCTGATCTCTCAGCCCTGTTGGGCCGTCCGGTCTTTTGGGATTCTCGGCTCTTAGGACTTTGCTGTCGGGCTGTTAGAATCTCTTGGCCCTTCGGGCTTCTGAGACTCCTTGAACCGGCTGACTTCTTTGTCGGACCATTCGGAAATCTCGGGTTTATCGAACCGTTCAGATCTCTTGGCCCTTTCGGGACGTCGGGCTTTTTGGACTTCTCGGCCCTTCGGGCTTCTCTACTGGTCTTTTTAGACTTTTTGGACCTTCGGGCTTCTCTGTCGGGCGGTTTGGATCTCTCGGCCATGTCTGGCAATCGTTCCTTTTAGTCTTCTCGACCTATCGATCTTCTCTGTCGGGCCGTTATTACCTCCTGGCTCTCTCGGGGCTTTTAGACTTCTTGGCCCTTCGGGCTTCTCTCTCAGGCCGTTAGTCCTTTTGGATTTTTTGGGCCTTCTGGCCGTCCAGATTTCTCGGGCCTGTCGGGCCGATCAAAAAGTTATCAGATTATTTTGAGCCTTATCAAACCTGTCCCCAGTGGGGCCGGGTCAAGTCGTCCCTGGAAATTTCATCCTGTGCAGGGCTCTAATTGGCTTCTTCACCTGAACTGGGTTTTTAAAGTTTTGTACTGTCTGTCAGTACAATTATTTTGTGCTTATTATAGTGTAACGCCAGTCACATGACCTTTGCTGATTAAATCTCAAGGAATTCACTATTACGCCGTTATCCACCTTAAGATATGTCTTGAAACCTACAAAATTAAAGAAATGGTATTACATGCTTTTCTCTACTTCGGGCTTTTTTTTATTTTATACTTACGTTCATTACATTTGACCAAACTTCATTTGCATTACTTGAAGCTAATTTGACTAGACAGCTTGCAGAAGAAAATTTTGACTAAATCTTGCTCTAACTTAAAAAAAATCTCTGCGCTTTGATACAATTTACAATTTATTATCCTCATCTATACAATTACATTCTTATTTTGTTAATGTTTTGTGTGAAGATTTTGTGTGTGGTTATTAAGTGTCTACGAGTGTTTAAAGTGAATTCCTAGCATTTTTCCAAGTTTCAGCTTTCTTCCCAAAATATTCAGACATTTTTAATAGTATTATGAGAACATATATCTGTAAGTCCCTAAGTACGATGTGCGACATTACAAGTTGGTAAATTCTAAGCGTACCTTTTGTACGATCAGCGTATTGCCACGGATTATCTGAAGTACAGCCGGTGCTAGAACGTGTAAATGAGGCAACTATGTCCTACACAGTGAAGAGTAAAACAACTGAAACTGGCATTAAACACACCATGTAGCACCCTGTTTACCAACCGAAGGCGGTATTTTAAACTCATAAAAATTTTCCTTGTAAGGTGAAAACATCGGAATAGATATGTATATGAAATAGGGGAGGAGAGGAGTAAAACTTGATACAATACTGTGCCAGAATAAACTCGGCGGGTTTGTACGAGTATTATGAACTTGAATACAAAATAACTAATATAGTTTTTAAAATGTTTAGAATTCTACTTAGTTTTGTTATAAGCAAACAAAGCCTATAATACATCACTGTATGTCAAGCTTGTCTAAAATAATGTTTACGATTCTTTTTTATTATTTCACAACAGTGCATATCTTCAAATCTATCATGACTGGCATTAAACTGTAAAAATATTATAGATTTTATGAAACTTGACAATGTATAATAAATTATAATTTACTACTTTAGTAGATTTTATAGTTTTCATTTCAATTCAATGTTAAACTGTTGACAGCAACAGCATCTTTGTAATTTATAGACCAAAAATACTGTTTTGACAGGACAGAAGTGTTTATTACACTTGGAATACATTCAACTTAAAATATTATTAAACTGTTTGTTTAATATCATATTTGTGTGCAGAGGTTAAAAGGTGTCAGGGCTGATCTTGCTTCCATGAAGTGGTTTTAGTGTAAATAAAATTAATCGAGCTTTTCAAAGGAACATATTAAGCTTCGTTTTTACAAAAGATTTTTATTATTAAAATGATAATTCTATTTTATCCTAGCTCAACGGGTTATAACTACCCAATAATTTTTTTCAAAAGGTTATAGATTCCAAGTTTACCTTTAATATTTTTTTTCTGCTCTTCCCAACATGATTGACCACATATCATATTACCACTGACTAGAAGTTGACCCCGTGGAAAAAGACAACCAAAAATGTTATTGTTTTGACTTTTTCTTAACTTTGAATAAATGATAAAAGTTAAATAGAGGTTAATCTGAGCCTTTGAAAAAAATCCATTTACATTTATTAATTAATATTATGGCAACGCTTAAAAAGAATGAGTCGCTTTTTTTCGGAAAGTGAAACACATTCAAAAAAGCGTTCAGTTGAAAAAACTATAACGAACTAATTCGAGCATGTGACATTTTTAATGCAAAATGTTTACGCTAATTGGCTGCTAAATTATATAATTTACTTGCTTTTAAGTACTTTCCCTTTTTAATTCAAAAACGCAACGAATTGTCTACTTATGTACCTTTTATGGAACGAGTTTTGAAACTAGGAAAATTTTACATATTCTATGTATACTATTTAAGTTATTTACATCTTTGTCTGTTTCTCGTTTTGCTTTATTTTCTAGTAAAAATATGAATTTATGAAAATCAATGAACTTTAGGAGAATTTATAATCAACAACCTGTAATAAAAATGACGCGTGATTTATAGTTTTGTATTGCTGACAAAAATTCGTATTCAAATCAGGAAACAAAAGAGTAATCCTTGGCAAGCTAAAAAATCTTTCCAGTTCCTCTTTAAATTAATTATGAAATTTTAAGGTAAATTAGGTTTTCAAAACTTTCTAAAATTATTCATCAAAAGTGTTTTGCTGTATTAATTAAAAATGCGTCAAGTCATACAGCACGTTACATAATTTAATGAAAAGGATCTAGAATGTTTGTTTATGAATAATGTCGTTGTTTATACCCTTTTTATAATGCTACAAGTAGTACCAACGCATTAGCACAAGTAAGAAAAGTTTTATTTTATATCAGAACCTGATAATAAATTTAAGAAATAAATTCATTAACAGAACAAATTGGTATATCATTATCATTACCAACAAAATTACTAAAATGGCTAAGCTATAGTAAATATTAAAGTTACATCCTCTTTCCTTTTAATGTATAATCGTGCCCGTTAGCCTACATTTCTCTCATTATATTTTCGAGCATTCGAGGAGTTATACAGCTGGAGAGTCATTTACATCAGAGGGGTGTTGCATAAAGATTTTAACGTAACCTTGCGTTACAATATACTTACTCCACAGGGTGCCCTGCCATATACAGTCGAAGTTTCACTAGGGCTCGACGATTATCCATTTCAATAACTGATAATCGACTACAAAAAGATAATCGATTAAAGAATCAAAATAATCGAAATAATCGAACTGAGCCAGCAAATCCATATCGAAATAATAAAAAAAAATCCAAATAATCGAAACAATTGAAAAAATCCAAATAATCAAAAATCGAGATAAATGAGAAAATCCAAATAATGGAAAACTTTCGAATAATCGAACTAAAAATGCCCGTAATTCTCGTAATTCTCAAATGCATTTTCTATGTCAATATCACTCAAACTTTAGAATGGAATTCCAATTAGAACTGCGACTTAAGAATATTTAAGTACTGTCATATGAGTACCTGCTAGAACCCTGCACGGGTCAGAATTTCCAAGCCCGACAGGCCCGAACGGCCCGACAAACTTATACAACCTAACAGACCAATATGATCTGAGAGGCCCGATAGATCCGAAAGATTCAAAACGTCGAGAAGTCCAAAAAGTCCAACGACTCGCGAGATCCAAACGGGCTGATAGATCCGAGAGACCCGAAGGGCCGAATAGTCAGAAGGTCCGATGACCCGCGAGATACAAACGTTTCGATAGATCCGAGAGGTCCAAATGGCCCTATAAACCCGACAGATCTAAAACGCCCGACGGCTCGAACGATCCAACAGGCCTGAAAAGTCCAAAAGGCCCAACAGGCACGAACGGCTCGACTGACTCGACAAGACCGAACGATGCGATGGATTGGACGTAGGCCCGAAAAGTCCGATAAATTTCTAAACTAAATCTTAGCTCCATCGGAACCCGAGCTTCGATTCGGGCCCAACTAGAAAACCGGGCCCATACAAGCCTCTACTGCCTGCATTATTAGACGTATACTTAGCAAATAAACTTGATGGGAGGTTCGTAGCTTTAACTTTACATTAGAATTGTATCGTACTTAGTTACAAGTGGCTACAGTGTCTGCACTTGTATTTGTTTATTGTACATTATACCTGGGCCCCAAAAAAATTATTTTAACCCGTTTAATATCGAGAACCACAGGAAAAACCTTAAAACGTGTGACTCCCTACAACCCTAATAAAGTTAAAAATGAAAGACGCAAAATAGTCTGTGATACTTGTAGACAAAGATTTTTAAATTCTATAAATCCAAGCAAAAGTGAATCTGGCCCCTCTGGCGAAAATAATAATTGTGTTTATAAATTTAGTGTTTTAGGAACTAGGTAGGTACGTAACTAGCAAACTGTTCGATAGGTAAATTGAACAGAAACTAGGAACGTAAAAATTCCATTTTTTCTTCCGTAACAATGAAAAAACTTTGACAAGAAAATGCCTCTTATCAAAAGCCGCAAAGAATACAAAGTATATTCAATAATATGTCACATGTAAGAAATAGAAGACCTGTCATAGGAGAAGTCGCAAAATATCGACATAATCCAAAACATTGACATACCGTTTTTACAAAATAAACAAAAATCTACAAATTGAAATTTTAAATTTTTTGAATCTAAGCTAAGAAAGAGAATAAATCTACTGTTGACAGATACCTATGATATAGAGAGTTCTTAACTATTAATCATACAATATAATGACAAAGTTAATTTTAGTGTTTTTCTTGGTTCCTTTAGTAAATAATGTGTAAATGTCATTATTTTTAATTTCTGTTTAAACTTTCCCTCTTTTTAATTTTTACCCACTTTTTTAAAAAGGACAAAGTAGTACAATAGTATATTAAAATACAAGTTGCAGAAGGCATCTATTCAAGCACGAATTTGAAATTCCGAAACGAGCCGCATAGCGGCGAGTTGAGAAACAAATGAGTGCTTGAAGGACCTTCTGCAACGAGCGTTTTATACTATTTTTTCTATTTTGCCACTTTATACCATTTTCTAAATTAAAAAATAAAAATTTTAAATCTAGCGAATTTTACGGTGGTTGGTGACATTTATGCGGCGTAATTTTGGGCGGCTGTGAAAAAAACTTCTTTTTCATTGTTATTTATTAATTTGCTTTGTTCTTTGACGTATGACAGTTCAACGCTACCAACATCAATACAGTAAATTTTACTAGTCTATTCTATCACGCCAACGACTTATTCTAACATTCAAATTTGGGTGCTTGAATAGACTTATTCTAAACGCAAAATAGAAAAAAAACATTTTTGCAATTTTGTGTAGGTTATAAGATACCCTAATATTAAGTAATGATTTTAAAGTTGAATCCAAAGAATGTTATGTTGTGTTAGCTGTAGAAATATTGTTTCTTGGATCGTTTCTAAGTTATCTGGTTTCGTCAAAAATAGAATTGTTCCTTCTTGACCATTCTGCATAAAACATAAACAAGTTTAGTAAACAAATTTAAATATTCCTTTAAATTCTAATCATAATTGATAGAGTTTATCCTGAACAACTGAAAGCCATTCATGTGTCCCTATCGCTAACCATAATAATTGTCTTAATTTATATTTATTCAAGTTTAACGGAAATAGATTCTTGTTTACCTAAAATTTATAATTTATTAACAAGCTTACCAGACTCATTAGTCACATTCAAATTATCCAACATTAAAATTTATTGTGTCTGACTTTGTTTATTATATCTGTTTTTTTTTTAATTTTATAAGTTCTTGAAATTTATCTCTTGATAAAGAAAGAATCGAAATTTTAATACGAGCTTTATACAGAATTATCGTATAATTTAAAATGTTGATTAACTTAGGAAGATAATATCTTAACTGATTTCTCATGGATTAGCCAACTGTGACCATAAAGAATGTTTTTATTTTATTTTTCCCCGTATAAAATTAATTTTACTTTTAATTCTTCCAGAGAATCTTGTTAAATAGTCTTTACGACACCATCTGAAATATCCGTACAAGGTTTATCTAAATTTATTCAATCCATCTTATTTTATCGGATTCTATTAATTATTATTCTTTTGGTAGTTTATTAATTTTATATTGAAACGACAACTTTATTAATTAGGTTTTTTTCGTGTATTCTTCGAATTCTGATCGTTTATAAGATATTTAAAGGAGAAAATTGCATAACAAAGGAGATTTACAGAGAATTATACTGGAAAATTCTTCGAATAATGTCAATAACCGCGTGATTGTAGATGTATAACTTTCAGTTATAGCTTAATGGTTATTTAGAAAATGTATTCATTTACACTATAAAAGAGTGATTGTGGTATCACACTCAATCGATCGTTGAAGTCTCCCCGGAAAATTACACCTATTTATGAAGCAATCTAATTTTTTTAATAAATTATATTTGTTAAGTGTTTTAAAGGTAATTTTAAATAATAGCCCAATTCGATTTTTAATAATGAATGGCAACATTAATAGAAAATCAGCTTTTGTTCAGTTTAAACCTCTTTACTTTCATTTTCCTATTTATTTCTTCCATAATAGACTGAAGATAAAATTGAGTACGCTAAGCTATAAATTACTTTCAAAATTATAACAGAAGAAAAATCTAATATGTGAAGTTGAAGTAAAAACTAAAGTACTCGAGAGAATCAAGATTAATTCAAACTGAACCACATGAGGTGCCATAGAAAGTAGGGACTTTTAGCAGTTTTCGCACACTATGCAAAGCATCACTTTTGATTTTATCATGTAAAAACGTCCGTGTATACAGTACTAGTTTAAATCTTACACAATAATGACGTTTAAAAATGTCTAAAACAAAAAGTTCACAAAAGTGATTATCAAAATTGAAAATTCTAAAGTTATAAATAAATTTACTTATTTATTAATTAAATCTAAAATTAACAGTTAACAACTTACACCGGGCCGGAATTGAACTAGAGCCTCTTAGGTTGATGGTCAGATATTTAAGCGCTTGGGAAAAGTAACAGGATCTCCGAAAAGATCTCTGATCCATTGAACACAAACAACCAACATGTTCCTAGACTACATGAAGTTGCATTCCTTATTATAATTATTATTTTTCTACTATTTAGGTTTTTGAACAACTTTGCAACTTCTAAAGAGGTTCTTTAAGGTTTATATGAGTAACTAATATGCACTTTAGTCTTTTTTATTTTACCGCCCCTTAATCTTTTACACTTAACGCACTTGCATATCGTATCCGACTTTGCTTAGGTTTAATTCTATGGATTGTTTTTTATTTTGTGCTAACCCGTGGCGCAAAGAAAGCAATTAAAAGCACAATGGTAAAGCAAAAATCAAATTCAGCTAAGTACAGCCACTTTACACTCATTAGAAAGATGAAGATTATAAGTATAAGAACTATTATGCTGAGTAAAAAACAGTCAGTGCATTTAGCAGTTTGGCTATTGAACAATAATGACATTTAATGATTGTCAAAACAAATAAATCACAATTTAAAATTTACAATTTGAAAATGACAAAACTACTTATTTGTTAATTAAATCTAACATTAATCAAAGCCTTATTTGTAATAGACGCCTTAGTTTAGAAGTTGCAGAACTAACCTCACTATTTAGTATATTTCTACAATAGTTAATTAAATTAACCACTGCCGATCATCTGCCACTTGTCACCGATTCCACTCTATTTCAAGTCCAGATTCCCCAGAATGGTCGTCGCACCATCACACACTGCCACACCGCCCGCTGGGAATAGTTTCGAGCCCAAGTTGAAAACAACCTTTCCCAAGATCCACAACTGGATAAAATCGAATACATTGGAGTTACTGTTCAACAGACCACCTCAGTCATCCAAGACTCAGTCTAAGCTTCTGTACCCGAAAGGACCGTCAATCCCAGGCTCTACCCGCTTTCCTCCGCGATATTATTCGCGAAAAGCGACGAGTATACAAATAATTTGTCCGCACTCACGTTCAAGTGGTAAAAACACAGTGAAACCGACTCGGCGCTATCGTCCGGAGGCATGTGTTCGAGTCTGGATGACCGAGACGGCGTCAAATTCTGACACAAACTCAAAGTCCTCACTAGATAGAAAGCTTCCCAGGAATCCCATCTCAACTACAATGATAACATAATTTCCGATCCTTTAGACAAGGCGAATATCTTCGCTGATGTCCTAATAGCAGTCTACCAACCCCTTAACGATCCACTATTTGATGCTCTAGCACTCCGAAAATTAACTATGATGTCCGCCTTGAGCCCGACATCGCTCCCCGTTTTTAGGTCCCACCTCCTGAGTCTTCGGACCTCCTCCCAAACATTATCAGCCGGCAGCCATAGCCCTACTCACTCTAATCTTTAACAGTTGCCACCGCTGCGGATATTTTCCTTCCACTTGAAAGAAGGCAACTATCGTCATGATCCACAAACCAGGAAAGTGTCGCACCAACCCAACTTCTTACCGACCTATATCTCTTCTCAACGTCCTAGGTAAAGTATTCAAGAGGATATTGGCTAACAGACTTCAAGCACACTTAAACGCTCACAATCTTCTTCCAGAGCATCAATTCGGATTCCCTCCGGGCAGATGCACCACGGACCCTATTCTCCGACTTCACACCGATGTCTCGGTAGCTTTCAACTCTAGACGTTTCGTAACGGCCACGATTCTCGACATTGAGAGGGTCTTCAACAAGGTCTGGCACGAGGGGCTTTTCTATAAGCTCCGAGCCGCCGAGATCCTCGCCTGCTTTGTCTGGTTAATCCGCGGCTATCTGTCCGTTCGCCAACATCGCGTGCGAGGCTATGTCCAGGGTGTACAAGCCGCGAGCTGGTGTCCTCCAAGGGTTGTAACGGTCTTTTTGTGGTTATTAGCCCGCCACATGATTAATTGTACGGTATATCATCTTTCTTCCGTGTGAGACACCCGGTATTTACTAAAGTTCCTTTGACAATTGATATACGCTTCCAAATTCTGGGGGAATGCAACACGCAGGCAGGACAGAAAGATTTGACATGTGAGAGTGTATGGTGATCTTCACCTAAGAATTGCGAGGAAGGTTTTCTCGTTGTTGTTTGAAAACCCTTTTTTAAAAAAGGGGTAAGTTAATTATCTTTTCTTTCATCTCTTGCGGGTTCGTTACTAACGATGGTCTTTTTTGTCTCCAGTTTTTTTATTTGATTGTGGAAAATACGAGTAATTTCCCAAAAATAAAAGTTGCACCCGAGTTGCCCTGCGTGCTTTTCAAGAAGTAGGGTTAAATTTAATTGGATCTGGCTGTAGCAGTGAATGCTGGGAACAATTCAGTTTCACCGTCATCCATATGCAGAATATTATGGGAATCTATTCTGGCAGTGGAATATCAACCCAATTTGAGAATTTCTCCGGCTCCACCTAGTGAATAATTTAATTCAGTTAAATTTGTTTAATTTTTAATCCATTACAAAATTTATCTTTGCTTAGTAGTAAAATTTAGAGTAACCTCACCAGATTTGTTAAGGATCTTTTATTTAAAAAAAAAAAGAAAAGTTCCCTTTTATTCAATTTTCTTCTTGACCTTTATTTTTTGTTCCTATCATTTAAAGTTTTGATAAATGCACAATTCGGATGTAATTGATGATTATTTATTTTGTGTTTCCAGTTTTTTTAATTCTTTCTTTCAGCGAGCAATTTTGATCGAAAGCTGCTTCCTGCATTTTGTGGTAAGACTGATTTATTACTTCAATTATTATCCGATTGTTAATTTTTTAATTTGTTTTTTATGTTTATTAAATTTTAGTACACCTAAATAATTTCAAGTTCTTTTTCAGACTTCTCATTTAATTAAATTTTCCTCTCAATTTTTTTAATTTTGCGATATCGGAGTTTGTTTCTTGCAGTACTCCGATGTGTTAAATTTTTTCTTTTGCCTTGAAACCACTTGAGATTATTTGTTGTGTGTGAGTACAGATAACCTGGTTTATACGTTTATACTTTACTTTGATAATTTTTGTGTCATATATTTTTGCTATTATTTTCTTATTTTTTAATGTTGCTTTGCATTTGGTTTATTCATTTTCCTGTTTATAATTAGTCCTTTTATTACATTTTTTTGATTGCATTGTTTTTTTTAAAGTAAGGATCCTGTATTCTAAATTTCGTTTCAAATTCTGTAACTACGGTTACCTCTAGTAGTTTTTTTATTCATAATCTATTTATCGTTTTAAATTCATATAATTTTTTTTGTATTTTAAGTAAAAACTTATCGATCATTAAACCATTTAATCTTGTTTCCGTTGAAATCTGTTTTACTGGTTACTTCAAAAATAAACCTTTACTTTGTAATTTTTACCATTCTTGTTTATTTCAATATACGTATTTGGTAAACTATCAGGTGTTTTATTGTAAGTATAATCTTAGCCGTCCCGCACCCAAAGCCTACCCCCTGAGTTTAGCTGGCCTAGGACCTTGAGATCCTAGTTGTTTAGTCATATTATTACTGTAACGCAGGTTTACGTTACAGGGTTCATTCTCGCCCCCCCCCCTCCTATTCATATTTTACTGCCACGACATTCCTCACATGGAACAGCCTGAGGTCCGCCTTTAACAATTCGCGGACGATACGGCCCTGTGGACGTCTGGAGACTTGGTTCCAAAAATGGAGAGTCAGACCGAACCCGCAGAAAATAAATCTCATTCTATTCCGCTACTGCAGTTGTACCCATACAGCCCCTGCGGCGGCATTCCAGGCTGTCACTTTTGGACGTTCCTACTCACATACAAAACTTTAATTAGGCCCGTGATCGACTACCGATTTACCGTCTTCAGCTCCGCACCGCTATATGTGATCGGGAGACTCTGACAGAAAGAGAGGACCATCTGCAGGAGGATCTTTTGCCTGGAGCGCTTTTACCCTTCAGAAAAAGTCTGCGATAGAGCGGGAATTCCCCCTGTAGATACTCGCCTCGAATTCATGAGGAGTCGTTTTGTGAGCAGGGTCATGGAACAAAACAAGAGCACGTTCTCGACATTCTTAGAACCCCAACACCACTTTCGCACAGAAAACCTAAAAAAAACTAAACATCCGTTTACTGTCATGATGAAACGTGCAGAGAACCTCATACCAGAGTTGATGGACATAGTTTTTTGACACCCCAATCATCTACAGATAAAACATAGAGACGTAATTTGCGACTTCCGCTCTACGTTTGCCCTTCGGGAGGCCTTAGATATCCTCGGCCCGGCTCGGCTGTTCTCTATGGAGTTTTACCGTGGTTTTCCCTAGTGGTGAAGGCGAATGGCGGAACAGTATTTCCACAAACACCCCCACTACCACACATCTTTTGCCTTCTCCGCTAAATCGTTGTTCACTTCTACATCATCATCGTCATCGACTACAACAAACCGCCGCCACCGTACTCAGCGCGCCCACTAACTACATCTCTAACTGCTCCAATAACCGGACGTCGCCACACCATTGTCCATGCTGCTAACTGCTGGCCCTCCTTCTGCCAGCATCTCAATCAATTTCAACGACAGGACCGGTTCAATGAGTGTGAACAGTGGAGGAATTCTGCCTCGCTACTTCACCAACCGCTTTCCAAACAGGCTAAAGAAGCACCCTGGTGCTTAAAACAGCCTCCCGCTGGAGAGATAGCCTTGACTTGCTACACTCACCGTGCCAGAATCGGGCTTGAACCTTTTTAAGGACAGTCAACTAAGCACCCGAGAAAATGATGGGACCTCCGAGAGGTCTTTGATCCTGAGGGTGCGAAACACAAAACTCACGCAGGGGCCTCGTGATATCAGGTAAGGATTTTTGATTCGTTTCTTCTTAGTTAATCTTTATTTTAACAGGATTCAATTAAACTCCTCTAATAAAAAGCATAAGAACACTAGTAACTGGCAATCAGATCAGTAGCAAATCGAATACAGAACGAAAAACTATAAAGTAAAACCGTACAAAACACATTGAGACGGGCTTGTAAAACCAAGAAAGCTTAGGTTAATTAACTACCTACCTGAGCCTAATGAACTGTTCTATCCTGACCTTTAAAAGGGACAAAGAAGAGTATGCAACTCAAACTGCAGGCGAGTCAGAAATGCAAGAGGGGATATAATCCATTGCAGAAATTTAACAACTAAAAATGTAAAATATTCTATTAAATAAGAAACCTGTACAAATGAAGGTTTATAATTCTTTTAAAAGCTATTACAAAAGCGGACGTTACATTATATTTTTAACTCACATACCTTCTGAACCATGATCTTGGCTCTAACCACCAACGATCCAATTAGACAAAGACAGTAAAAGATTCTTCCTGTTTTTCTCTCCATCTTAACTGTCCTCCATCAGATCATTTGGCAACTCCTATTCTCATTCAATCCTTAACTTCCAAACCTTTTGAACTTGGCTCTAACTACCAAAGTAGTAGATCAATTTTCCTATTTTTCGTAGAACCAAACGTTTTGTCGTAAGCTTATCATCTTCTTTTTAACGCTACTGTTAAATCTATGCCCGTCATACATCAAATTCCGTTTAGTCCCTAAGACCACAATTAATGTATCAGGTGTGGAATTCTAAATTCTTAAACCGTTACTTTTTCAGTTTATTTTGTCTTAGAATATTCTTCCACTTGTAAACTCGTAAACTGTTTTTGCATCTTCATCGGTGTCTACTGTCACTATCACATTCTATACATAACATAATAATCTTGCTAATATTTCACACGTTTCTTTAGACAAGGCTGACTGACTAGTAAAATGCTTGTGTTACGTAGCAGTCAAAGAAAAAGACTCTTCTCCTAATAAGTTTAGCAGGAAGTGAACGCGGTGCTCACCGTTTTAATTGATTCAGAGTTTCTTCGATGTTAGACCAATCTGCCCGAAACGAAAGTTTTGGCACTAAATTCTCTCTTCCCTAGCGAAGGCTCATAATTCATGCTCGTGACACTTTCCCCCTTCCAAAAAAAGATCCAGAAATCCACGTATCACGAGCATGAATTATGTCGCTTTCGTCACGGACTTGTATTTTAACATTTTCAGTAACTGTCATAACAATGATAATTTTAATATATCCTGATACGGAAAAAATTTTACAAAAGTTAGTAATCATAAATTTTAGGCGATAAAAAGAAAAGTATCAATATGAGACATGGTTACATAGCAAGGGTTGATGAAAGTTGATGTAAAGGACGTACAGCTCGTAAATTAAAATTGGTATGACGATAGAGAATGGGATAGCTAGCTAATTCTGCCACAGTGGAAACAAATGGGTTTAGCATCCGTGTATGGAAGCCAAGAGATTTGAAAGGGGTGTTAAATAGTGTCGGATACATTAGTTGACAGAACCAGAGCTGTATTATTAGCCATTGTAGAATGAGTGGCAGCAAGCTTAATAATAAGTGTAGTGGTTGTGGAACAGTAGCAGTGATAATAAAAGAGGGTTGTGGGGGTAATAAAGGAATTGATTGCTAATCCTGTCTATGAAAAGGTAGGTCAAATAATAAATTATGGACCTACCAGTAGACGTTGTGGGGGCTGATGGAACTGTATGTAGGAGGTAAAGAGAGTCGGATTAAGAAATATTAAAATCGGGTGAAAAGTTATAAGTAATAATAAAACGTGACACGTGGCAATGACATATTGTGTGAGCAAAGCATTGAGCTTTTAACGCACTTATGAAAGACATCTAAGAAATTATTTTATTGTATTAAGTTATAAATATGCGTTTAAAGAAATTACCTTATATAGATAATCTGAAATTAGACATAAAGTTCCAAGGCTCATAATCCATGCTCGTGACAATATAACTGATCATTTAGTAAACTGAATCTTAACATCTGTGCAAAAGCATCGAATACATCATTGCTTAATTAAGGTAGCTACTGTTACCTGCAACACCGAGACCTTTTGGTGGGTTTGATTTTTGCGGCCAAGAAATCAGGGACCTTTTCGGAGGTCCCATCCCAAACGTTTGATTTTTAGTCCAGGTAGCTCAAATTGAATTCCAGCACGATGGAATTAGTTTAGGGAATATATCAGTAATAAATAAATCTAATTCTTGTATAATGTGGTGAAACTAGTTTTGCGTGTCAGTTAATTATTTTTTGCATGATAACTTTGGTTTGCCATCCTAAGCTAGGAACTTATTGTAGATTAGGTTAAATGAGCGTCCAATTAATATAAAATTTACTTATTCCAGCTAGTGGATTGTATTTATACATTTTTTGGGAACATAGGTAATGCAGCTTCCGTCTTCTAAAAATATAGAAGTGCGGTATCTCAGAACGTTTGGAGCAGACTGTTTTAAGTCAAACGGCAGATGCCCATGTGGGGAAGCAGTAGCATCTTGTATGCCTCTTGTAGAAATTTTGTGTCTTCTGGACGTATTTGATGAGTGAGGTGACGTATCTGTGCACCATCTCTAGGATTTTTAAAACAAATTATGTAATGAGCATTTAATGAAATATCTCTCTGTCCCTTCCCTTGACGAAAAATATTTTGTGTAATAAAAAACACACTAAGATTTCTGTGACTATATCCTTTAGTAAATATATCCACTACAGGTGCATTGGATTCCCTTATTAAATCATCGATGATAATTAAACTTCCATCAAACAAAATGCATGAAGAGTCACCACCTAAAATATCGCAATGAGCTTTAGCCTGATCACTTTGAACTATGTAGAAGGCTGAAGAGTACCTAAATTGTTTTAAAAGATATCTCTGAGATACGATCACACACTAATGTTTAATTCAAGTTTCTCAGCACAAACAAATAATTTAAAAAAAAGAATACGCGTGTAGACTTTATGACTAAAAATAGTAATCTAGCACGCCACAAAATGCTGGTCCTTTTAATAATAAATATGTTCGCATTTACATAGCTGTATTAATATTTAAATGTTATTATTAGTATGTCTAAATTTAGCAAACGGAAAATGTCGAAAACAAAAGAAAACAACCAATAAACGTCAAACTTTTTCGCGAAACTAATATTTCGCTCTTCTTTGTTTTTTGAACGTTCTAAAATTAAAGCTTCTTTGATTATTAAATTAAGTCATAAAAATTTTACAGTTTTCGAGACAATAAAACTTCGTGCTCGTTTAACCTTTTATTGCTTTTATTAATTATTTATTAATATTTGGTTTTTGGTTCCTTTTCATTAATTATTATGTATGTACAATTTCAAGTCTTTTAATAATCCTTTGCGATTGAGAAAAATGGCTAAGAAATGTTAAACCTTCACGGTTACATTATCAGGTGCTACTACTTAGTAACTGAGTTCATTAAAGAATCTAATTAATTTACAGCAACAATAAAAGTTTTATTGTCTCGCGTAAACATTTCTAAAAAATGCACGTGTGTATTTTTTTATTACTTCATCGTGTCTGTCGCTTTGTTAACGGGTTTATTAAGGAAGTTAAATATCAGAAAAAGAGAAAAACACTTTGATGATAACGGGTAATGCTATAAATTACAAGATTCATTCAGCAGTAATGGTTATGCAAAATGTTTTAAAATTTGTTTGATGATAATTTATTAACAAAATAAAATTGTAAATTAAGCTGATAGCTGTGACGCCATTAAGTTTTCAGGTAGGAAAGAAGTCTGTAGTTCAAAAGAACATTGGGTCGTACTCTTTTTCTGTTTCAATGTGCATTTAAAAAATACATCCTTGCAAATTGTTACGAGCTGAATATTCTCTTTTTCTCAACACAAAAGCTATTTCTTTAAACTATACCAATAGCAGAAATCCAGAGCATATCGGGTACTGAGGGGTAAGAAAAAGAAGTAGAAGATCCTGATGGGTGGAGAAATAAACTTTCACTTTATTTTTACTTTAGTTTTTTCCTGGCACTATCTGTCATTGTAGATGGAAAAATCATAATCCTGCAATTCATTAGAAACTTACCTTTTTAAAAAAGGGATTTTCCAAACCTCTCAAGTTCGGCAGCTTATGGTATGGTCATACTTCATCTCAGAAACACAATGCAATTATTTGTAATTCATTCCTTGACAGAAATTAAGCTTTTTTTGTCTTACAACTTTTTTTCTTAAAGTACACCATTTTTTAGATACAGAGGATTTAGAACTTCTTGTTTTTAATTAAACTTGAACGCTATCTATATCGAAAGCGATACATTTTAGGCAAAAAAGTTTTAGAGTAAATTAGATTTAATTTCTGTCAAGGAATGCGTCGGCTAAATATTTGCACTTATTTTGAAAACACCCTGTATACTCCTCTTGCGTCAACATTAAGTCCATTTATACATTGGGAAGGTATCATAATCAGATTTTGGTGTGGCCTTTGTAAACTCGTTATCCCCCCCCCCCATCTCATCAAATGTGTGCTTTTACCATGAGTTGTAGCAGCTTCAACTTAAAAATCAGTTTCACTATTAAAAAAGTTTAGAAAGTTCTTTTTATTTTTATATTGGGCAGCTGAGCCGTCTAGAAAATAGAAAATCTTTTTTACTTGTACACACACAAATTGCGGCCGATTAGTAAACAGTTTTTTGGCCTCAGTTCAGCAAATTTGAAAAAAACATTTATATTAAAAATTCTGATTTCTCTACATACATTTATTTATATCGGCTATTTTGACAAGTCATTATCTGGCGACTTTTTATTAATTTACCAATAGGAGGGGAGCAAGGAGAGTCAAAGTTGAAAATTTTACACTTTTTCAAAACGAGAAATCGAAATAACTCGAAAACGCATGGTTCGATTTTCATCAAATTGGTAGCAGTGTCGGCTCTTGGGGTGAAGCAAGTGAAGCGCCGATTCACCTATTTTTTTCAATAATTTCTAATATTTAATTACTTAAGTAATTTCGTTTCTTAGTGTAAAATAGTAAAATCTTGAATAAAATTAGTCACGAGAGCAAAGCAATTGGCATGAGATACACACAAATCAGAAACGTTCTACCTGCGCCTGTTATGGACCAACACGGACGCAAAGCATAAGGACAGTTGCACTAAGCACTAAGCACATTGAGTTGAAGCGATATGAAAATTCTAGGCGAACGTTTCAACAAGAAAGACGCGTTGCCATGGCAACAGACTTCCTACGCAGTCGTATGCAATTCAAACACCGCCGATATTGGCCGAGCCAGAAGCGTTTTTAAAGAAAACGAACAGCGATTCACTATAAGTATACAACTTTCAGATACGGTGGATCGCGTCGGTTATACGTTGCATTTCTTAGTTGCATTGACGGTGTTTTCAGTTTTTACGTCATTTAAGATTATCCAAGCAAAATTTCAGTTAAAAGGAAACGAAACTGAATGTAAAACAATATTTAATGAAGCTTTGATAAACACAAATATTAATCAAAGAAGACAAGTTGGAGGTGCCTTGTCTGACGAATAAATATTCGAAAGTTATAAGCTGCTATTTTATGAAATCTTAGATACCATTTTGATGCAAATAGACACTAGATTTCAAGACATGAATAAATAGTTATTCATTTCTCTTGCTGACGTTTCTAAGTTTGATGAATATTCTAATTTATTTCCAACGGCAAAACTTCATAATTTGAAACAAGCATATTCCAGTTTATTTAGTACTACGAACATGCAAAGACTGAAAAACGAATTAGACCTTATATATTCTGATCAGGAATATAGAAGCAAGAACCTCCAGGAAGTAATGCTTTTGTTGCACGACAATAAACAAATATTTAAAGAAGCTCATAAATTATTTTGTCTGCTTCTTACCATACTATCAACAAGTTCGGTAGTAGAAAGAAGTTTCTCGCGCTTGAAAAGAATCAAATCATACTTATGCAATTCTATGGCGCAGGAAAGACTGTTACATTTAGGAAGAATATCTATTGAAAAAGGACTCAACCATATGATGATGTCATCAACAAGTTTGCTGCCTTAAAAGATCGAAGAATAAATCTCGTCTACAAAAGGTTAAATTTTTTATTGTTGTAGGTATTTCACTGATTTTGGGATGAGACAAGCACTTTTTATCTTGTTAAATTTTTGTTCATTTTTAAGATTTCAATGCAAAACGCTTCACCTGTTTTGAAACTCGCGAGCCGCCACTGATTGGTAGAGTAGGTTTTATGACCCTCAGAATCCGAAATCGCGCAGAGCGATTGCGGTGACATCTAGCTGCAAAAATGGACAAAAACGATTGCTGTTTTATGCGAGGTCTTAACGATCTAGAAGCAGCGGCGCTGTGATGTAGAATCTCCCCGAGGGGTTTTACCATTAACAGATCTAGATTTGGGTCTATAGGCGTCCGTGAGGGAGAATAAGGATGGGGGCTTATGACGATATCGAAACAGCATTCAATATCTCAATTTATTATCTTCACCTGCGTTCGATGCCGCTGGAACCAATTTCCCACTTCCTAGAGAGCGCGACAAATCAAACCTAGAAACTCTCCTAGCTTGAAAACTGTAAGAGATGCGGGGTTCTGGTTTTCGCCGTTCGATGTAAATTTGCGAGTGTTATCGATCAGTGGAAACGGATTGCCGGCTGTAAACCAAGGAACCCTGGATTTCTTCCAAAAATCGTTTGGGCATTCTGCAAATCTTGAAACTCCCATCAAAACCGTCCGAATGGTCTGATCGGCATGATGTTTGAGATTTGTATTCTGGAAGTGCATCTACTCGAATCCGATTCAATTCTATTAACTTTACACTACAAAATCCGTAACTTGGTTATTTATAGTTTTATTTAATCTTTGTAAGTACCGTGGAATAAGAAACAAAAAAGGCTCTGTATAATTTAAACGCAAGAAAACTGAAAATGGCACAAATACAGTTCTGGCATAAACATCCCTTAAGCTAAGAAGACAGATCTTCTGCTCTAAGTGTACTTTAGTGGTCTATACATGATCCTGTAAACAAATTTTAAAATTTTCCAAAAAGACCCTCGAAACGTAGGGAGGATCTTTTCTCCTTCCGATCCTTCTAATGCCGTTATTTTAGGGTAGTTAATGATGAGATTTAGCAAATAGCTCTCCCAAACCTTTGTGCATCTCACCTCCAAACTCAGTTAAAATGACCTGAGAAATTTCGGAGAGAGTAAATTTTGAAATATCTTCTAAATTTGTTATTTGCGGTTTTTTTGTCATTCGTGCTGGTACGTCTTATCGGCTCGAAAGAGAAGGTAAACATACGTAAAAAGTGTAGTATGATTTGTTTTCGAAAAAGCACTTCTTGTACCTGAAAATCGGATTTGATGGTGTAACGTAGGGGAGTGGGCGCCCATAAGCATGCGATCAGGAAATCGATAGGACAGTTCCGGGGAGGTATCTCTTGGTATCGGATATTTTATACTTATGGTGAGAGCTGCACCAAGAATTATCCTTGTATCTCCAGAACGGTGCACTTTAGTAAAAAAAAAAAAGCTATATGGCAAAAAAGTCTGTCAAGTATTTGCTCTCATCTTCAAAAAACCGGGTATATTAAAATAAGAGTTAGATCATGAGCTCAATTTATTATAAGTTGAATTAATTTTTCAGTTACTTTGATTTTGGTTTTATGACAATTGACAAAAATTTCGTTGTTTTGCACTTTTTATCTCAAATCAATGTGTCAACCGTTAAGGCTTGAACTGTCTTTCCTGTACATATTCAACTTCTTCTATCGAAGAAATAATTTATCATTAAATGGAAATATCTTCTAGAGATGTAGAACTAAATATCATTAGTACAGTATTTTCTTTCCATTAACTTGTTTCCTATATTGGTCATCTATAAAATGACATTCACAACGACAGGATGCGGCACTAGGATACCCATTTGCTGTATTTACGTTATTAGCCAATTTTTTTTTAATTTCTTCTTACTTAAAAATCTATGTAACATAAATCCTTTATTACGTCTAGCAGCTGTTGAACACCCGGTCATTTCTGGCACAAATTGTTCTAAGAGGTGTCATCTGACACCCGTGTCAGTATCATTTTCTCCTGACTCATGTTACAGCTTATACTGATTAACTTATAAACATTTTCACTAATTTTATAATAACTAGACTTTTAATAACAGGGCTAACCTCTTTTGATTCGAAAGTATTGGCGACGAGGAGAGGAAGATAAGTATATTAGATATAGAATACAAAAAAGTGCCGTGGCGTTTTAAAAGTTGGTTAAAACAAAGATCTTTTGTTATGAATATTCCAGAATCAACAGAGGATAATAAAATTAAGCCACCAGGAATCTCAAAATACTCTATCACAATTTACATTGCGCTACTGTCGTGGGCTGCTATCTTATTTACTGCGTAAGTATGCTTAATGGTTGTTATGGAGTAAGTACCTAACGGTCTTTAACCTACGTCGACTGAAGTCCTTTTGTAATGATTGGTGGCGACAGATTAACAAATGTCGCCGTGCTGAAAGGCGTGCGGCTTTGATAACTCACTGGAACAGAATTAGTTTTGAACGCGTGCGAAATTTCTAAGTACGACTTGATTATAAAGAAATCGATCTGACGATTTTCAACTCCTCTACCTTTTTTCGATTTTCTTTTACAAGCTTACACTATCTGTAATATATTAAAAATGCAATGTAAATTAATTATTAAGCACAGGAATTTACGTAGGAAAGGTCACTACTTACCTTTTTGCTGTTAGTATTTTCATAAAATATAAATAACTTTTTTTAACAGAAATTCAAGGCAACTGGCTACCAAAACATTTGTATCTACATACGTCACTTGATTATGACACACGCTACATTACCGACAGTGTATATGCGCTACCTAGTGGACAGCGTAATAATTATTGTCTCTTAGTTTATGATTGTACAGCTAGCGAACTCTGCTTCCTTTTGAGATTTAGTACAAAGAAATCTCTTTAGGAGCAGAATAGACCCGATCCACTTATACAGGGACATCATCAATAGGAGGAAGCCACGTGACCACGAAATTTACTGTTGGTTAGGCAACACATCTTGCACTGTTGGCAGCTCTGTTGTAATAAAGAATTATGTAGTTTTCCAGTGGCGTAGTATTGGATATATCATGAAATTACTTAGAAACCTAAATATTTAAAGATAAATTATATATAAAATTGGAAAATTAAAAAATGACAATATCTTCAATATATTTTTAAAAACAAGAATTAGATAAGGCCCAAACAATGCTGATGTAGCTGTTCAACAAGAGCTTTTTAGTTATTTTTTCAATTTTATTAAATTTAACTGTCCACTATGAAGGATTTTTCATAAAAAGATAATTATGTAGGTAGGGTAAACGCACCAATACCTGGTCATTTAAAGAATATTTGAAGTTCAAACTCATTTAAATTTAAAACTAAATATTTAATAATGAATTTTTTTGTATAGTTATGCATGCATAAATGATATACATACTCAATCATTAAGAGTCATTAAATGTTTAATTTTATATTTAAAAAAACCATTTATCAAAATCGGCACTTTGGCAGCCGTCTTAACATAATCGTGTTCTGGGAATAATTAAAGATTAATAATTGACGTGTAATTTTTATTTTCTGAAATTAATGTAACATAATACTTAGAACTAGGTATGCTAGATAACAGAACTAAAAATCGCAATTATTTCAGCTGCCATAATTTATTTATAAAAAAATAATTCATTAGGTAGCAGGTTACTAGAATTTAATTAAAAATAATGGCTTACATTTATCCTAAATTTTACAATTTCATTTAGTTATTTTACATTTTATTGCAATTTATGTACAAATTACATAAATGGTTCGATATGGCCATCCTGTTTCTCTAAACATAACCGAACTATATTTTTGATACTATTGAAAACTGAAACTAAGGTTTCTGGTGATATATTATTAATTTCATTTTGTATGGCCTTTTTTAATTCGTCAATATTCTGTGGACGGTACCTGTAAACATTATTCTTCAAATGCCCAAATAGAACAAAATCTAATGGTGTGAGATCGGTAGACCGAGGGGGCCATCGTCCACAACTAATCATTCGGTCATCAAAGAACTCTTCCAAATAACGAATAGTGGTGCGTGCCGTATGTGCTGATGCACCATTTTGCTGGAAGTAGCCCTCTTGGATTTCATCATCCAACAATTGTTCGATAAAAGGTGTTAAAATATTATCTCGGTATCTTTCTCCACTGATTGTGTCATTAAAAAACAATGGACCGTAGATCCTGCGTCTTGACATCGCAACCCATACACCAACCTTCTGGGGATACAAACTTGTTTCTTCATAATTGTGGGGATTCTCTGTGGCCCAGGTTCTGTAATTTTGGCTGTTCACATAGCCTGACAAATGAAACCATGCTTCATCTGACATAAATGTAATATTTAATATGTCATCGTTGTTCAAGTGTTGCATAAACCACTGACAGTATTGAACTCGTAATTGATGATCATGCGGAAACAGTTCTTGTAGTACAGACATTTTATAGGGATGCATTCGTAGCTTCTTTTTTAATGCAACTTGGCAACTTCCATATGAAAGTCCTGCGAAAAAAGTTGTTGGTTAGATTATGGTTTAAAATAGTTTAAATTGTTTAATGAATGCAAATAATTCAGAAATAAATAGCAGTGCCAGTTTTTTTATTTAAGTTTGCTAATACAACAATTGAACTACTACAAGTAATATTTGTTTAATGCAAATAGATTCCTACCTGTTTCAGTGGCTAAGCATTTAATGGATTTATGGGGACTACGATTCATTCGCATCTGCATGTCCTCGAGAACTTCATCAGTTAATACCAGATGATTTGCCTTTGCAGATGCAATGTTTTTCTTCAAACCGCTTAAGTATATCATGCCTACGACGTACAAATGTATCGTAGTGGACTTGCACTTCAGGAAAAGCTTGTTTAAATTGTTGGATACAAGATTGTAATGAATAGGTCATGAACCATCTGCATTCTGTGTTCCACTTCGATAGTGAGCTATTAAAATAAATTTATCTTGTTCGCTTGTAAAAGGCATCGCAAAAACGTAACCTTCCAAACTGAAATAATTATGCAGTTTTAAAATTTATTATCACACTTTGAATGCGTTAAATCTAACTTACCTCGATTAACTCGCAAAAAACAGATTTAGTCTTGAAAAAGACTGATTTTTAAATAGAACAAAATAAACTGTAGAAAACGCAAAACAGAGACCAAGAAACCACGGAACGTACGCACGCCGATGTAATTTTAGGTTAGAAATATACTCGTGAGGGAGTGTAGCCAACGTTGAAAGGTAAAATTTTGCGCCACTTTTAAATTAGTGGTCACGTGGCTTTCTCCTATTAATGATGTCCCTGTATTATCATCCTTACCTGGAATATGGAACGATATCTGATCCATCAATTACACCTAATCTTCAACTAGTTAATAAATTCCATTTCAACGGTTTTTAATTTCATAATATTCGTTTTTCTTATTTCCGCAATTACACTATTAATTTTCTTGCTAAAATTATTGGAAAGTCGTGATTTATTGCCTAACAAATTCATTTTCACTTAAATAACTTTTGACTACCTTTAAAATAGTACTTGAGAAATTCTTCAAATGTTTTGTTTATTTATTATGTTTCACTTGTTTGCATGTAATTTCCATGGTTACAATCAGGCATACTATCTTGATTTAGACATAAGAATCTTAATATTTCTAAAATGTCAGCTTTCGTGAATATAAAACGCGATTTTCTATCTAAATCTATTTCATGACGGTTTTGATTGACTGATTGATAGATTATGTAGGAAAAACAGTTAAAGCAGTGGTATAGAAATCAAGTAGATGTTTTATGTTTTTTCACATTGATTAGGTTTTTCACATATTTGACTGCAAAAGAATTTTAGTTCTAGACCTGTATAAATTCACTAATTTTACAAAACTCATTTCAGTAAAACCAATTAAAAGTGTATAAATTTATTTTCCCAGCTAATAATACATACGTAGCATTTATACTAAAATTAAAAGTAGAGCAAATAATTAAAAATGAAATTAAAACATAAATAAATAAAAACAAGCAAATTTCAAATCCTTTTGAGGGTGTTAACATTGACACATAAAAAAACAATAAAAAGAATTAATTAGTGGTCTGTAAATAATAAATTACGTATGGAATAAATAGAATTTTCTATAAAATGCGACAAAAACAGAATTAATTGAATAGGTACAACAATAAATCAGATAAGAAAAATGAAAATAATATTCTAAATAGGAATTCGACAAGAATTAATTTTTACCGCTCTGATTCTTTTTAATTAATTTACACAATACAATAACATACTATAAAACAAAACGAAAAACAACAAATTGATTTATATCTGTTTAATTAATATTTGACCAATGGTATAAAAATATTATAAACACACTGGATTATATTATTAGTTTCGAATTGCTAATGACCTCATTTTTATTCGTCATGTAAACAGAAACCTGCAGGAAAATTGATATTTGTAATTTACATTGCATCTTTAAATTCTCCTTCTGATGATCACTATACCAACTGTGACATCTGTTTAGAATATGAAGTATTAAACAATTTTACAAATTGCAATTAATCAATGTTTCCTACTTGTAAAATGCCTACACGATCCTTGAGGAGTAATAAGGCTTGATGAATTTAGGTGTGAAATTTCAAGTTTAAACCTTTTCCGAAATTTAAACAAGAATTAAAGAATTTTTTCACGAACACCAATTATTGATCAATTCATTCAGCTCCATTATTTTTTAGCATATAACAGCTTTAGTTAGTAGATGTCAGACAGTAAAGCAACAAAAAGATATGAAATGTTTTAAACGTAATAAACCAGGGTGTGTTAGGAAAAACTGTCCAGTTAAAGTTAAGTTTAAAGATGGCAAGAAAACGTGCCATTATTGTAAGAAAGAAGGGCACTTGATTCGAGATTGTTGGTTTCAAAAGAAAAAGGAAGAAAGGGATAGAAAAGCAACCACTCGGGGCTCAACTTCAGATTCGACACAGGCCTTCATGGGAGTGTGAAGCTTACTTAATTGTACAAATGACGTAACAGCTCTAGTTGGACAATCATGGACCACAAAAAAATGTGTATCAATAACAATTTAATTCAAAATGTACATGAACTAGACAGAAAATCGAATATGGAATGCTTCTGGAGGTCAGAAGAGTAGAAAAAGTGCGGGTGCAAGCCTGAAATGTTTAGCAGTGGATCAAAAATGATTTGAACAATGTCTTACTGGTACCGGAGTTAGATTCAAATTTGTTTTCTTTAAGTGCAGTACTCGACAAAGGCTTTGAGATGTATTCTGATAAGGATAAGTGCAAATTGTTAGAGAGAGACGGTAAAATTAGAGCAGTAGCACAGAGACAATGTAAGATGTATAAGATGTGTTTTAAGAATGAAAACAATAACACTATAATGTCACAATGCAATATATAGTTGAAAGCTCAACAGACGCACCGCAAACTCATGCACATTAATTTTGATCAAGTAACAAAATTTTAAAAGGAAGGGACATAAAATACAAAAAAGAAAATGTCTCTTTGTAAAGGTTGCTTTCCTAGTAAGAAACGCAGATTCCCATTTCCAGAAAATTTATCCCGAGCCAAGAAGGCGTGTGAATTAATTCATGGAGATTTGCGCAGTAACTTTTAAATATCATCTTTAGGATGAGCAAAGTATTTTCTGTTGCTGAAGGACGATTTTTTAGGATATAAATTTGTCTACTTCTTGAAGAATAAATCAGAAACAAAAAAAAGATTGAAAATTTTATAACTTTCGTTAGAAAAGAAACAGGGAGTAAAGTTCTCACTTTACGCGCAGATAATGGTCTAGAGTTCATTAATTCAGAGCTAAAAAAATTATTAGAGAAAAAAGGAATACGTCATGAAAAATCTTGTGTGTACTCACCAGAGCAGAATGGAAGAGCATAGAGAGAAATGAGGACGATAGCGGAAGCTGCAAGAACAGTCTTGCACAGTAAAGATCAAGAAGAATTATTGTGGGCCAAAGTTATCAATTCAGTAATTTTTGTATTAAACAGAGTTGCAAATTGTCAAATAAAAGACTAGACAGCTTTTGAATTATGGTAGGACAAAGAACCCAATATGACAATTTTTAAAGAGTTTGGTTCTAAAGTAGCTGTCCATATTCCGAAAGAATTTAGGCAAAAGTTAGATGCTAAGAGTGAAGATGCAATTTTCGCGGGATACAGTGGAACAGTAAAAGAACATAGAGTTTATTTTTCCAAAAGGAATAAGCTTGAGATTCATCAAGATATAGTTTCTATACCTGAAAAACCCAAAGTGATAGAAAATAATAAGCAAAAACAGAACGAAACCAGTAAAAATGCAAGCATGATCATGACGAAATTTAAAAATCGCCATTTTCGATCTCGATTATCTAAAAAACTGTTCGAGATATCGAAATATCTATTATGTATCTGTAATCAAGAGAAGATTCTAAGTTGATTTCATGTATAACATGTCCTGTAAAGTTATAGGAGCATGGCAACAGACCAACAGACAGACAGAATGTACGAATTCAGAAACGAATTTTTCTAAATTTTGTTGAATATTATTATGTTAGGTATGTAGGATAATGAACAAGAACAAGAGATACATTTGGTCAGTGTGAGACTGGAAGATACAGATGAAAGATTAAACAGTTTAAATACAGAATGACAACTATTTACAACAGCTAACATCAATAACTTATAAAAGACTTTGCGCCGCCACTTTCCCTATTTCCTGTTCATATCGTATGTTCCTACTTTCTGATCGCCCAGGTTGACACCGCCCATAAAGTTATTATAGAATATAATTGCATCTGAATAGCGAAATTCTGCTTTAGTGCCATCTTTTAGTTTTCTGTTTGCAGAACCAACCAAATCCGTGTGGCAGTTTGACAACACGATGACATCCTTTGTATCTTTCCACTTCGTGGCAAGTGTTCCATTTTGATTTAGTAGAAACTGAGCATCACCTCTTGCAGACTTTTTGTTTCATATTTAGGCATGTCTTTTCTATTGCTAATACACATCCCAACACATGCAAATGGTAAGGAATTCCTCAGTTTTACACTGGTAAAATACCTATCGAAGGAAAAGAAAACCTCTGAAGAACCGTTCGGGTTTTGCACTGAACTTGTTAGTGTTTCTACAACTTCTTCTTTTTACAGGTTTTAGTGGTAGATATTGCTTGAGACAAGGTCTGCCTTTGAACTTAACCATTGTTTCATTGATAGATTGGTGAAATCCGTTTGTTCGTGCCCTTTGAAACGTATATTTCAAGCAAGATATTACTTCATTCACGCAATAGATTTTGTAACTGTTTTGGAGGTTTTCGGGCTCATTATAATACATTTTGGACAACAACAAGGTACACCTGTCTCTAGTTATTGCCGTTTTATCACTGCGTTGCAGAGAAATTCTTTCAAAAACCAGCAGTTATAAATTCGAGGAACTTTTTTGTATGACATAATGAGGGTACATCCTAGTACCGTAATAATTTCCTGCATGTCTGTAGCTGGAAAAAGGCTCTTAAGAAATAGTTTTAGAAAGACATCTAACTTGAAAAATTCCCTGTTTAGATTCAAAAGGACAACTCCTTTCTTTTCTTCAGAAATGCATTTTCAGGGGACAAGGTTTTAATCAATTTGTTTCCAAGTAATTGCAATTGAAGCTGCATTCTGAAAGTTAGAGTTTTCATTGGAATCATCACATTCCGAGCACGATTCGGAAGACTGTTCATTTTGGCCATTTTCTGATTGTTCATGATCAGATCCAGGAATGACATTATTTGATAAAAACTCAATCACACTGTAGCAATTTTCATCGTCAGATGATGGAATAAAGTCACTATCTTCGTCAGAGCATGCATACGGGTGTTCATCAGAAGAAAAGTCTCTCAGGTTGTCTGCAATGTCTTGTAATTGGCGTTCACTCAATGGGCGCTTTCTGTAAAATACGATACGATTGAAATAATTCTGCTTCACTAGAAAACACTACTGGGACATATAAATCCCACCCATCATGTAGCATACAAAATCAACAAAAACAACTACACATTTGTACAAAATCTGCATACCTAGGGTACATTACACACCTTTACACTTCTTGTAATGCAAATTACCTAAGAGCGACGAGACTTATAAATCACACCGTAAATAAACGCTGAAAATACCATGAAAGTATGCTACAGACACAGGTTATGTGCATGTTTCGGCCGGTGAAAACGAATTTGACGGTTCCAACGTTTAAGAATATGTAAAACATCACTGGATGTTCAGAATGCAATGTACATTTGGGACTTATTTCAACCAAAAGTGTTTTAAAAATCAGCTGGGTCATATATGTCCCCGCAGTGGCGAAAGGATTAAATAAAAAAACTAATCTTCTGCTATCAAGCTGTGGCGACTATCACTCAATAGTAACAACGATCTTTCTACATCAAAAGATGTTAACAGTGCATATGCAAACTTGGCAGTAATGAGAGGATTCAAATTTATTTCCCTATCACCTCTTAATATTACATACATTTGGTTTACGTCCCTAGAAACCTTGATGCTTTTAAACACACCCTCAACTTCATCTAGGAATAATTCTAATTTGTTTAATTTCTAATTTAATTTTACTAATTACTTCTACTTACCTTTTTATCAGAAATGATGCAGAAAATGCAATTTTTATCTTGAAATCTTTAAAACCTTTTATCCATTCATCTAAGAGTTCTTGTCTTAATTTACTGTGCTTTGGTCTTGTAATTCTTTTAATTCGTGAAAGTAGTGATCAATAACTGGAAATTATTCTCTAAGTATCACAGTACTTTCGACAAAAGAAACTATCAGCACTATCTATCAGTTTTGTGCACCTTCACAAGTCAAGAGAAAATGCAACTGATTGGATGCTGAAGTCAAAGCTAACACTTGTTTATAACTTGCCCATTTCAATTTTGAACACTTTAAGAAACAAAAAATTTCTTTTATTATTCTCCCCTACAGAAAGCTCTTTACAATAATTTACAACGTAAGTTTCAAAATAAAAGAGCTGCAATAAAGGGTACCTTTATTTCAAAAGAGATACAGGGCCGACTGAAGCTGCTGTTTATTAACGAGTACTAAAGTAGGGTCGCCATCCGCCCGATATTTTACAAAAATCCTTTGATGTCTATTTTGGAACTCGTCTGGTTTGGAGCCTGACGAAGATTCCATAATAGTCCATATCCCTTGGGACTTCCCACAAGAGAACAAAAGCAGTCTTCACTTAGGCCGCCAAATTGCTTTAAATCAGCCCTGGTCTAAAGTTCAGATGCAGACCGACTTTTGGAATATCCTTGCTTCTTAGACATGAATTGGATTTTCTGGATCATTCAAGCCGCTTAAACTTTTCGAGTCTGTGAAACATTTTGAGTCGGTTAGATCTTTTACGTTGTACTCAATTCGGGTGGATTTTACTAACTGTTTTGTTAGACCGACTGTTTTCTTCCGACCAAGTAGATGTTTCGGGCAGAGTTTCAAGCCGCATTCGAACTTCGACTTGTATCATGATACAAGGGCCTATATGGAATACGAAAAACTTTAACTTTTTTTGCAAACCGATTTGAAACAACTCATGTAGTCTTTATTAGGGCTTTAAAAGCTACCTCAAGTTTAATTGACCGAATTTGTTTCTAAAAAAATTAAAGAAATAACGTTCGTGTATTGGTACTGAATAGGAAAAATCATGGAGTAACAAAACGCTAATCTCAATTGATTTGTTCCAAGAAGAAATTTGGAAATAAAGTTAGCTGGCTTAATGTTCAAAAAATACTTAAATGAAAGCCAGTTGGAATCGTTTTTGCTATTTTAAACCTAAGAATCACTACCATAAAGAGAACTTGGCGCATAATAGTATTATAAGATAGCACACACTACTAAATTCTTTTTCGAATTAAAAAATCAAAAACCGAAGATTAAGAAATAGCCCCAAACTATTCGTTATTGATAGTAAATGACAGTTAATGGAATTCTTCCTTATAAAAACTAAAGACCACGACTTGACACATAATACCCGCATGCTTCCATTCTAGTCCAGAAAAGTTTCCAGGAGGAGTTGTTTTCATTTCTTCCAAACGGACCTAACTAGATAATATAAATTTATTTACATACTGTGCCGGTTAGAGGAAGAAGACGTCCTTTGAGAGTTTATATAAACAGAAGAAACATCTTTTAATATTTTTTATGTAAACAATAACAAAAACTTTGTTCGATACACGTGCGCTGTTACTTTTCAGGCGCTCGGTCTTCTTTGCAGTACCTCGTTCAAATTTCGGCCTCATGCCTGAAATGTGGCGTAACTGCGCACTAGCACCGAAAATAATTAATTGTTTACATGTTTGTTCTTCACGCTGTATTGGCATCCATATAGGTTTTATTTCCAAGCTAGCCTGGTTTATCGGTTCTGCGGCTAGCGCTATGTATGTGGCCTCTTTCAGTCTTTTACAAGTTCTGTTTTTCTCTTTGGCCACTATTTGTGCATTATCCCATTGGATGCGGTGGTCTTCACTCCATACGAGTTCCGAGTTTGTCAGTTAATCGGTTTCTCCCTTCTTGATGTTATTTTTGTGTTCTTGAAGTCTCACCCGTAGGGATCTGCCCGTTTCTCCCGTGTATGCCCTGCTACACTCGCGTGAAACGTTGTAGCCACAGTTCTTCGTCTGCTGGTTATTGTTGCTGGACTTGGTTTTAGTGATCATTTCCTGTTAAACCTGTGTCCGATCTTTCGAAATGCCCGGTACATACGGGATAATAGCTGTACGTTGTTTTTCAGCTGCATCATCTTTGCCTGTTCTGTCCTCTGTGTTTTGGTTGTTCTCGGATGTCAGGTTAGTATCAGGGTATCCATTCTCTCTAAGGGTTTGAGCTATTCTTTCTTTCTCCTTCCTTAGAGCATAATGTCTTCGCTCTATCATATAGGCATCTTGTGACACCTATTTTCACACTTATATGATGGTTGGAGTAGTAGTGCAGGTATCTACCTGTGTGGGTAGGTTTCTTGTATACGTTCGTTGTGAACTTGTTCCCGTCTCTTTGAACCAAGACGTTTAGGGACGGTAGTTGTTGTTTAGACTCCACTTCCATTGTGAATTTGTTCGAAGGGCCGTAATTATTGAGGGAGTGTAGAAAGTTGTCAAGTTCTTACCCTAGCCGCAATTTCGCTTTTGCTTGAGACTGAGATATTACCTACTGTTCAAATTCCACCATGAAGATGTTGCTCATAATTGGAAAGAGTGGTGAACCCATTGCCATACCGAACTTTTACTGGTAAAATTTGCTGCCTAATTGGAAATATGTCGTCTTGATACATATTGTAAGCAGCTCCATTATTGCTTCTCCACTTAAGTTTGTTCGTACTTCCAGGGTGCGGTCATTTTCCAGTCTTTTTCTAACGATATTCAGAGCCTCCCCCTGTTGGGACATTTGTGAATAGGGTGACTATATCGAAGCTAACCAGGATGTCATTAGTGTTCAATCTTATGTTTCTAATTGTTTCGATAAAGTGTTCAGCATTTCTGACTGCTGACGGGGTTGTTTCCGCCGGTGGACTTATTATGTCCAACAGGAATCTGGCTAGTTCATGATATGGAGAGTTTCTCGAGCTCACAATCGGCCTTAGTAGTATGTTCTCCTTGTGTATTTTCGGCAGGCCGTGCAGCTGGGCGGTTTACTATAATGCGAAGTTAGTTTGCTTCTCTCTTGGGTCGAGAGCTCCTCTTTATGTTTGAACAGCGTTTGGTATATTCTTCGTTCTATTGATTGCGTAGCATCTTTAGGGAGTAATTTGTACTCGCCTACTTCTAGCAATTCTTGGATCTGACTATCATAAGTTTTCGTGTTCATAACCACAGTTGCGTTGCTCTTGTCACTGGGAAGGATCTTAATCGATTTATCTTTCTTTAGTGAATTGACCGCTCTCACCTCTTTATTGATGAGGTTCTGCTTCACCGTTCTCTTCTTGTCCAGTACAACTCTCGTCCTGTATCTGTACTCTTCCGCTTCTTCTGTGTTTAATTTGCAGGCAGTTTCCTTACCTGCAGTTATCAAATCTATTTTTGGAATATACCTTGGTGTTACCACGTAATTTAGACCTGATTTCTCGATGTTATTCAGTACCTTGCTAAATGTATTGATGGCCGTGTTTTTCCTGTGAACGTTGACTGGCGTGTTTCTGTTGTTCTCTTCCACCGGTCTTTCCAGTTTTCGTTTTTGAACATCTTTGTACTTTTCTTTGGTTTTTTGGTAGCTTTTTGAAATAGCTAAGTCTATCCGTGTGCAGTCCTCTTTGATTACCCTATTTTTGATGTCGTGTCTAAGGTGCTCGCATTTCTTGACGCATTTCTGTTTCGAGAATTTATCCTTTCCCGTGGTAATTCTTCGCTGGCTCTTTTTGCAATTTTGGCTGACCGGAGTTTTCAGGCGCAAACTTTTCGGGATTACCTTCTTCCCCCGGAATTTGCAGAGGAATATTAGATGGTTTTCCTCTTGCGCAAGCTTGATTAAGGTGTTTTCAAGCTCTCTAAACCATTTATTAATTTCGGGCCCATACCGAGTGTTTAAACATCTTCAACAACGCCGCGACTCAAGACCGTTGACCTAAGAACGTTACTCGTTATAAAGGGCGAGAAAGCAGACCTGGCCGGTATTTCGTATATCTATTCCGAAGTCCGAAAAGGACTGTGTGATTTGGAATGAGAGACATCTCCCGTGTGGCTATTTCGAGTCCGAGAGAGACTTTCCCCATGGGCGGTTACGAGAAACTTTCAAACCTAGGCTCAGCTGCAGTGAAAGCATAATGTAATATGAAAAGAAAAGGGGTAAAGTGCACAAAAAGAATCTTTGCTTACGAGCCCACATTTTCGAAATACGTGACTACAGTTAATTTGAGGTTGTCGGCAATCTTTTTGCATTCACGTAAATTAACAGTACCCAGACCGTAAGAATAAATTATTGTTAAAAGAAATACTTATTTAAAATGTGGCGTATCTATTAAAAGCAATGTGTATTTAATAATCTTTGTAAAGAAATTTCACTGAAATTATGATTCTAAGAATTGTAGATCATCTGAATAGACATAAGAAAACAACAGAAACTTCCAAAGTATGCAAGTTATACAAAAAGAATATAATTTCTGCGTTATATGCTTGATACATGCAAAGTATGCAAAACGAATAACCGTTAATTCTGTTCTATAGTGCATGAAATGTCTACAAACAAGATGTCATGAGAATATACATTTAAAAAGACGATCTGCATCCCCCAAGCTCTAGTCACCATCATCATCAATTTTTACTCTTAATAATTTAATATCTTAATTTCCAAAGAACTAGTGCTTACACAGAGAATGTACAACTGAATTGACTAATACCAAATTCAAGTATGTTGGGAGAAATTACATATTGCATAATATATTATGTATGTAATAACAGAAACAGCATTTATTTAAAATAAAATAATGCGAGGCTGTCCATTTTTAATGGTTTGCTTCAGAAAATCTACATAATTTAACAATTTGAGGATTACATAACCTAGAGATCATCATCTTGACATTACCTACAGTTTGTTTTTTACAAATGCAGTTCTAAGATAAAAGTGTAGATGGCGGACTAAATTTGTTTGAATATTATTGGCGACTTTAAGTATGACGTCAAACTGAGAGGAAAAATAATTTTAGGGAGGAGATAGGGTTCACGCCTGTAAATTTCGTACGTATTGATTCAAGTAGAAATTATCTGAATTTGAATAATTTCTTTCTTGTAGGAACTTTTAAAACTAACTGTGTGTCACTACTTTTAAAAATAATAAATGATAATAAAAGATGTGCATATTCTTCATTATTACAATCATGTTTGTTGATTTTTATCTTATTTATTAGCAACTAAAAATTGAAGGTTTGTCTATTATTATACAATCCCATATATGCTGAAACATGAACCTATTCAAAAGAAAGGACTGCCATTATTATTTAAAATATACCATACATCACGGTATAATTTTTTTAATGCAGAATATAAAAAACTGGTAACAATCGACAAAGAGTCAACTTTATGGAAGGATCATGGCAATGTTGTTATTTATAAAAAGTGCTGTTTGCTTTGCAGTTTAGAAAAAATTCTCAGACAGGTAATAAATAACTAACAAGTCCTTCAGATTCTTCTTTTTTAATAAAGCATTATTTGAGTTCAAATAAAAATAAACCGTTGAAAAATTATTTAACTAAAAAGTTCATTGAAATGTTATATTGAATTTTATTTGTTTACAATAGAAGTGATACTAATACGTCATATGTATGCATAGATAATGAACTGCAAGGATGAAGGGATGACCATAACATACATATTATAAAAACTTTAAAGTTTACAATATTTTAAATTATTCTTTCGCGTATTTTAATGTAAGATATAAATTTCTTTGCTATCGCCCCTGCCTTGTAACCAAAAGGACAAAAAATAAGAGAAACTTATCGGGCTGTGTATTATTAACCTTTTGATAATAAAAAATTTAATGTTTATAGTCCGTTAAAACCCTTTCAACCCAAATTAATTGTTGAAATCTATCGAGTTAATAAACCTTTTAAACAACTTAAAAAAATATGTTGGTGTTTCATATAATATTCATTAATTTGTACCGTGTTAATCATTATGTCTTTATTTATCGGTTATGCGGTACCTACACAAAGGAAATACCCTGTGACTACAAGGTTTTTTCTCAACTGAAATTTATAAATCAAAATAGTAAACACTTTTTCTTTTTTTTTGTTGCTCAGGTGTTTATTTTTTTTGTTATTCTCTTTACAGAAAAGGTAAGTCAATTTAGTATTCTTTATTTTCCGCTGGTGAGTAATTTTTAAATTATCTTAATTATTTTTAATTTTCTATTTTTATTTGTTGACGGAAGTGCGTAAATGGAATTACTGCATATGTGAAGTACAATACCTTGCGTTTGTAGACAATATGACTGTAAACTAATTAATAATTCATGTGATTTGAGGTTATGGTCAGTGATGTCATTTTTTCACGGTCATATTAATGAACATAAAATAAAATTATTATAAGTCAACTTTTTTTTAATATAATAGAAGAAATTTTTATTAAAGAACAAATACTATTAACATATTTCTTGTAATAACATGTGAGATATAGTAAAGGATTAAAAAAGAAGATTGTATATTGTATAAGATCCATTTATTCGTGGTGTAAATATACTGTGTAACTAACTAGATGTGAATATAAATAATTTGCACTAATTATAGCTTATTTTTTTAATGTGTTTAACAGTTTAAAAATTAAACTATAACAGATCTGTGTATCCAGTAGGAAAACTTATTTTTCTCTCTATGGTAAATAAAAAGTTTTACAACAAAATGTTGCCACTATTTATTCAATCAAGAAGTAATCTGTAATGATAGATAAAGGAAAAAGAAGACTTAAAAATTAAGAAAATTCTATTAAGTTAAGAATAGATCTGGAGAAAAATAGTTGACTACATAATAATGTGCTTACAACAGAAACAGATTAATTAAAGCTAATGAATTGATGGTTGCTAAAAGATATCCCTATCGCCAGCCAAAAAGACAAAGAGTAAGTTAGACCAAATTAATTAGAATTTGAACGATAAGCATAAAACGAAAATATTTTTACTACCATTTATTTCATTTAGATTTGCTTTGTAGAACTCTATGTTAATAAAATCATTCCAAACAAATGTTAGATAAATTAAACAAAAAATGTTTCTTTCTATAAAAAGATTCTGATATTCTTAATACCAGGTAGTAATTTGATGAAAAGTTTTAAGTTTACCTTCAGATTCTTCAAGGAAATTTACAAACACTTTACACAACGAAAACTAACAAACGCAACCATTCGCTCTTCTTCTTTCAGTCCCGAATTTGTTTTTATGCAAAGTCCTCTTCCATTATGTCCTTCCACCGCTCCCTTGGTCTTCTTTTTTTTTCTTTTACCCTCAGGGGTTTTCCATACTACCAGCTTTACATCTCTTTCTTTCGATATCCTTTCTAAGCGACCCAGCCATTGAAGTTTTCTAGTTTTTATGAAATTACTTATGTTTGTGCCATTGTATAGATGGTGTAATTCTTCGTTCGATCTTCTCTCCCATCTCAGCTCTATTTTGTCTTCCTCCAGAAATTCTTCTCAGCATCTTCCTCTCTCAAGTTTCGATTCTTTTTTTCGTTTTGTTTATCATAATCCATATCTCGCATGCATAGGTTAGTGTTGGCCTTAGTATTGTTTTGTACACTCTTATCTTTGTCTGCCTTGACAGTTCCCTATCCTTCAGAAGCCTTCCTAATCCCCCTGCGCAGTTGTTACTTTTGGCTGTTCTCAGTTCTACTTCTTTTCCCTCCTGGCATTTATTGTCTATCAGCACTCCCAGGTACATAAAGAATTCCACCTCTTCAAATTCTATTTTTGTTCCTTCTTATATACAAACCTGTAAGTTGTATTTGATGGTTTTTTCTATATTGAATCTCAACCCTCTCTCTTCTGCCGCTTCCACCAGTCGTGCTGTTACTTGTACCAATTCTTTTTTACTTCTTGCTAATGTAACGATATCATCGGCGTACGCTAAGCACTGGAGTTGTAACGGTTCGTTACTCGTCGTCATAAAATTATTTAAATTCTCTAAAATCCCGCCAATATTTTATTACTCTATGTTGGTACGAGAGTGTCATAAAATAATGTGGATGCATACTCTAGACTTTTTTATGTTAATTTTCATAATTTATCGTTGAATTCAAAATTTGATTTGTTTATTCATTAAATTGTATTAGGAATTCTATAGTTTCAAGTTTTTCTTATTTAAAATCACCGTTTATAGGAAAATACGGATCTTATTGTTTTTGGGGGAATCCCCCATACAAATATCCTTCAACGGTTCGATTTTAACATTTTTTTGAATATTCGTTATTTTCCCGTCTAAAAATCTTATTTGTATTTGATAATTCTTTAGAAATTCTAATTTAATTTAAAAAAGTAAAATCTTAATCCTAGACCTTGGATTTTCTCCGTAGTTTTAATTTGTATCATCTTAGTCGGTTCACATTTTAAAATTTGGCGGAAGAATTGGACTCTTCCTAGGGCGAGGTCCTTCCGTTTTGATCCGAGACAAAGGATTGTGGTGAAAGAAGTCGTGCGATCAACAGGTTGGTTGGTTCTTGGTTTTAAAATTTGTTTGGTATAATTCTACTGCTGAATGTGGAATTTCTAATGGAATATGGTACTTCCTTCGAATAATTGTGTTAGTGGCTTTTGAAGTAATTAGTGCAGCGAATTTTGGAATTTCGTGGTTACTAAAATTTACCTCTAATGGTAAAATATTAAATTGGGCCGTCTGGCATTGTTTCTTGAACTATGGTTAAGAAAGAATATCGTCGTTAAAGTGTTAAGCTGGGTTTAGTATTGCGAGAATTAAGAAGTTATCAGCGTAACCATTTCTACAATTTGTTGAGCTGAAATTTTGCATAAGGTAATATGGTGCAATATGTTGAAATCTTTTGATCATTGGGGTCAGTGGTGAGTTTATAATTACATTTTTGCACGTGCATATACCATTGTTTAAACCAGTCTGAGTGCGACAAATAATAATTACCTGTGTATTAAAATTGTACTCTCGTGTTAAATTCGAAATTTTGAAAACTTGTTTAAAAGAAATATTTGTGTAACCTGAACGTTGAATAGGTTATTGCCGATATAAACAATTATTATTATGGACTTGTTTTTGCATTGTTCATTTGTTTTTACCTTTTCAAACTATTTTATTTAAAGTTCGTTACTTTATTAAAAGGATATATGTAAATAACTGAACAAAATAAGATTGTTTTAGTTTTTAAATGTTATTTGGTCTCTCAATTAAATAATTAAGTTTTTTAATGTAAAACAACGATGACGTCATCACAGTTTGTCTTAAGAAAAGCATATAGTTGATTGCTTGATGTTTTGATTTAAATAATTTGGTTTTTTGGTTTCTGCAATACAATAAAGCATAATTTGAGTTCTGTGTTGTTGTTTTTGTGTTTTACTGATAAATCATAAATCTGCCTGGGAATTTATGTTTTCTTCCCTTTATTATAAACAAAAAACATTGGCGCACAATAACTTTGGTTTAATTGACGTTAGTGGTATTTGATTGAATAAGACTATTCGGCAGATTTATTGTTTATCCCCTTATGTGAATATCCAACTCTGACTTAAAGCTGATTGACACCTGCAGCCCAAACGAGATGAGTCTCTTTTAAGCCGGATTGTGTTTCTGATGAGCAAGTTTGTTATTTGAGTAAGTAACCTTTTTAAAGTAAAATAATCGGGGTTAAAAAGGTTTGTTACAGAGTCTTCTGTTGAATAGTAGTCCTCTTCTGTTTATCTTGCTTTTCTTTATTATGTCTTCTAAAACTACATTAAATAGAGTTATCGATAGTGGGTTTCCTTGCCTCAGTCCTTGTTATGTGTTAAACGCCTCACTAGTTCTTCCTTTGACTTTCACCCTATTTACTGTGTTTTTCAGTGTCATATCTATTAAGTTTATTAGCTTTTTGTGGATCTCTAATTCTCTTAACGTGTTTATCAGTTTTATTCTATTTACCGTATCGTAGGCCTTTCTTAAAATTCACGAGGAGCACGTGTCGGGCCATCACATTCATAACTCCCTTTAAAAATTTGTTTCAAAGTGAAACTTTGGTCAACTACACCTCTTCCTCTTCTGAAAACTCCCTGGTACTCTCCGAGCTTTTCTTCCGTGCATTTTGCTAATATGTTTCTTATTACTGACTCTAGTATTTTGTATGTGACGTCTAATAGTGCGATCCCTCGGTAATTTTTGCAGTTTCCTCTCTTTTTTTTTGAATATTGGAAAAATTAGAGACCCTTTCCAAGTATTCGGCATTTCTTCTTGTTTCCCAGATTTGGCACACTAATTTGCGGATGTCTTGTTTTAGTTTGTTTCTGCCATATTTTAAGTTTTCTTTAGTGATTCCGTTGTTCCTTGGACTTTTATTATCTTATGAAACCTGTTCTAAAGTTTCTTGTCTGACTTCCACCTTTGAACAGAACATGGTTTCTTTCTTTATTCCCTTTAATCATAGCTTTTTTTTGTTACCTGGTCTGTTTCCTTGTTTTTGTCGTTTCCATTTACATTTAATGGTTTCTTGAGTTTGGTGGTTTACTTACTTTCTTCAGTTTCCCCCCCTCTTTATCCCATTTCTTCCTTTTATTAGATTTATTATCTCTTCTAACTCTTCTCTTGTTGGTAAATGTATTTCCTCATTATTTGAGGTTCTATTAGCAAGTGTTTCCTCTTGCCTCTTGCCTTTCTTTCTGACTCTCGCTTGTTTCTTCATTTAGCATTTCTTTAAGATATTGCTTCCATATTTCCAACTTTCCTTATTCTCCTCCTATAAGTTTACCTTTTTTATTTTGTATATATGGTGTCAAGTCACAGTTTTTTATTCTTGCGTTTTTTATGTCGTTGTAGAAGTTTCTGATTTATTTTCTCTGAAATCTTCTTTCTATGGTTTTTATCTGATTCTCTAGCAGTTCTCTTTTTTTGTACTGCATAGTTGTTTAACTTTCTTCTTTTGATTATTATATTTTTCTATGTTTTCTTCGTTTCTTGTTTGTAGCATTTTCATTCTGTTGTATTTCTCTCTCACATTCTTCGTCTAACCATTTTTTCTTTTCTCTTGTCTTTCTTTTACTTATGTGTTTTTCCGTTGCTCTTGTTACTGCTTGCTCTATGGCTTGCCAGTTTTGTTCTATACTTTTTCTTTGGGTTATTTCTTGTCTGTTAAGGCTTTATTCTATCTCTGTTGCATATTTCCTTTCTATTCTGTCTTGTTACAAGTCTTGTGTGTTGTACCTTATTTCCGGGTTGTTTGTTGTTGTCTTCTTTTTTTTTCCTTTGTATCAATTTTACTCCAACCAGAAAACGATTTGAATCGCTATCTACCCCTCGGTTGAATCAGTACATTGTCGATCCGGTTTGTTGTGTTTCTTTCTGGGACTATCTGTGTTCCTTTGTAGATATCTTTGCGTTGGAAGTGGGTACTCATTATTTTTATGTTCCTCTTTGTAGCTAATTCGATTGGTCTCAATCCGTCGTTATTTGATTCTTCATGTTTTCTACAACCTCCTGTTATCTCTTTGTATATTTCCTTCCTTTCTACTTTTGCATTAGCGTCTCCAATAATAATTTTAATATCTCTATTTGTTATCTTGTGTAATGCTCTGTCTATCTCTTTGTAGAATTTATTTTTTATTTCGTCTTCTTTCACTTCTGTCGGTGCGTGCATATTTTAAATAAACAAATTTTTGTCTTGCTTTTTTATTCTTATTCCGCACATTCTGTCTGATATCTCTACAAAATGTATTATCTTTTTTTTTAGCTTCCGGTCCACTATGAAATCTGTTCCAGAATTCCTTGTCTGACTTCCACTTTTGAACAGTATATGGTTTCCCACTTCTTGTATTCCGTTACCCACCAGAAGCGTTTTCTGCAAGACTACTATTTCTATTTCGTATTTTTTATTTCTTTGATCAGGTGTTTTACTGTGTCCTCCCCATAAATTTCTCTTACGTTCCACTTCCCATCTGTATAACTTTTTCTTTTTGCCTTGCTCTTTTTTTCTCCTTTTCTTCTCTCACTGTTAATATCTTTTTGTTATCTCCGTTCCTTTCTTTATTCATTTTCCCTTTAATCATTGCCCTTTGCGTTGCCTGGTCTGTTTTCTTGTTTATGTCGTTTCCATTTTCCTTTAATGGTTTTTTGAGTTTGGGGGTTTACTTACTTTTTTCTCTTAGTTACCTTTCCGTTTTCTCTTTCCTTCTTTGCCATCATCCTTATCTGTTGTTGTATTTCTCGGTCTTTTTTGGAAAGGTCATCCTGAATGAATAACTTTTCCCCTGCTCTCAATCTTAATTTGTTTTTGTTCTGCATTACTTTTAATTTTTCTGTATAATTTGTTAGTCTTATCAAACATGTTCTGTCGCCCAATTTCACAACGCTCATAACATCTACTTCTACATTTAGATCTTGTTCCATGAAATTTTCTCTAGCCTTCTTTAGATCGTTTTGGTTATTTGTATCTATTTTTAGACCCTGTAATACCGCATTGTTCCTCTCTTTTCGTCTTCCAGGCGTTCCAACCTATTTTTCATCTCATTCATTGTTTTCTTTATTTCTTTATTTTCCGCTCTTAGACATTTTACTTTTTCTTCATAATTCTTCTGTTCTTCTAATTTTTTTAGCTCAGTTGACATTTTTTCCATCCTATCACTCATCCTCTCCATCATTTTTATCATCTGTTTATGTTCTCTTCTAATTTTCGTTGGCTTTTTGCCAGTGATCTTTCTAATGTTTTGCTTCTTTTAAAGACTTCCTCTCCATCCTCCCCCTCTCTATCACTGCTCCTCTTCCTACTGTTTTCGTCTTTGCTCCACATTTCTCTGTTGGCTTTCCTTTCCTGTTCTCTTTAGAATTTTTACGTCCGGTCCTGTTCTTATTGTTGGCACGCCACGCAATAAAAACCTTCGGTCCGTCTACGCTTCGGACCTTGGGTTTTTCTCGACTAATACTGTGATAAATCTTTACTTGTAGTTGCTATTCGCTTCAGTCTTTCTTGTCGATCCCAATTTTATACGCAATGGGAGTTTCTCAACACACTTTTCCCACTTTAACACACACTTTAAGTTAGGATCATTGTTTTGTCTGTTTGTAATTTTTCAGAAATTTAAAAAAATACTAGGGAGCAGAAATCAATCACGTTTGTCGTATGATGGCAGAACCGGATCCACTGATTAGAATGTAATGATTTCAAAATAAATCGACAGAGGGAGTTAACCGAATTCCAGAACCTTTTAGCTTTTTAAAAGGAACGACGAAACTCCAGATCTGACCATAATTTAAGAAAGCTTACTATAAAAAAAAGTCATTATTTATTATTTTAATATTTGTATCTAAATAACATTAATAAGTAAATGAATCTAATAAATAAATAAATGCATGGAATGCTTATCTGTAAAATACATGAAAACACTAAACAAAAATATGGAGATATGCTTCAATTAAATAAATTTTTTGTTCTTAACACCATGTTGTTTAAATTATTTTACAAGACACAATATTTTTGATTGCTTTATATTTACTGAAATGGTAGCGCGTTTTGAAGAAATCTTTGAAGATTTTGGCGAAAGCAAATTTGCAACGTTTCATTTTACATTGAATAACGAAAAACAACAGGTTCAAAGTTTTGTAGGAAAAGTACAAATTGGGGAATTACAAGGACGAATTAACTTTTCACAAATGTAAGTTATTTATAACTTTAGAGAAAAACAGTTTTTAATGTCACGGGTTTATTTTAGGAAAAAAATATTTTGAATTGCACATTAATATGAAGCAAAATTCCAGTCTGTTCATATTTTATTTCCATATATTTAATTCAAAATTGTTGCTAAATATAAAACCCTTTTCTTTGCTAAACAATTTTGCGTATTACGTTTTGCAAAAGTTAGTACTGTTTGTGTTTGAAACGCCCATGTGCATTTCTAATTAGAAATAATAAGATTTACTATATCTGTTTCGCAACTGCCCAAATGGGCAAACAATAAAAGCGGAAAATATATATTTAAGGACTTTAGAATGACCCATTATACCTGTAAATAAAACAGTTGATGTATGAACAATTCCTACAAGTCACTTTATTAATAAAACCTAATACCTGTTTCAAGATAATCTATGCAAAGGGTAAATCAATTTGGAGAAGTAAACAAGTTGTTAGTTTGTATTTGATGCTTAGTGCTTTGTTGTTATCCTTATTATTTATAATTAAAAGACTAAGAAATTGTTTATTTAGAAAAAAAGATTTTTTGTAATTGTTTCTAGTAATTTTAAATTCCTGGAGAATATATTCTTAGGTGTAAGAATAAAACAAAGAGAACTATTTACGAACATATGTAATTAGGTGTACATGTATTCACCTTCATACAATTTTTACATTCGAGAGCAATCCAAATCCTTATCTCCATCCTAAAATTATCTGCTTCTCAGTTTGACGTCATACTTAAAGTCAATATTCAAGCAAATTTAGCGAGCCATCTACACTTTTATTTTGGAACTGCATTTGCAGAAAAAAACCAGTAGATAATGTCAAAACAAGTCAGTGTTACCAACCCTTTCGATATGTTGGAAGATCTCCCGTTTTTTTTATAGTCTTCCGATCCGATATTTTTAAAAGAATTCTCAGAGATACTAAAACTGATTGATTTTTGTACTTTGTGCTTTCAGGTTCAAGAACATATTGATAACTATACAGGGTGTTCGACAATTGGAGGAACAGCTTCACGTAGAAAGATTCCGCGACTAAAACTGAGAAGAAAAGTCCAGTACGAAAATGTTCGTGGATGTCTCTTATTTCTTCACGAGCCAATCAAAGTTGGAAATTTTAAACAAGAAATACACATATGTCTGAATGGGCTCACAGAAATTCACATTATACGAGACCATTTAGAAACCAGGTTAGATTTTCTTTAAATGTTTGGATGGATTAGTACTAGCTGGCAACATTATTGGACCTTACTTTTTACCACAACGCCTGAATGGAGAAAATTATTTTCAATTCAGTAATGATCTGATGAACGATTCTCCACTCAATCTGCGAAATGGACTGATCTGAATGCATGTTGGCGCATCAACGCGTTATGCCTATAACGTCAGAGATTTGTAGAACGAGGATTTTCCGCAGGATTGGGTAGGTTGCAATGACCCTACATCGTAGCAACTGCGGTCCTTGATTTAAATCCTTTCGATTTTTTTGTTTGGGGTTTTCTGAAGAAAAAGGTTCACCAAGCACCTCCAAAAATTTACCAGACCTACGAGCATGGATAATAGACAGTGTACAATTAATTACTTCACAAATGCTTAGACGTGTTCATAATACAGTACTATTGCGAACAACCGCCTGCCTGGAAGCTAACGGGGGATAATTTGGACATTCGTCTGGTCAATAGGGCCGTTTGGTTTTGTCGAACCTGTCGAGCTGTTGGGAGCCTGTCGGACCTCTCGGGCCATTCAGGCCTGTTAAACTTTTTGAGTTTTTTGCTTCTTTGGGTTTCTCCGATCTGTCGTACCATTCGGACCCCTCGGGTTTTTTGGACTTCTCTGGTCTATGGGGCCGTTTGGATCTTTCGGGTCTGTCAAGTCATACAGGCATGTCAAGGCTGTCGGGCTTTTTGGACTTCTCGGACTTTCGGACTCCTCTCGGGCCTGTCGGGCGGTTTGGTTTTTTTGAGCCGTCAGCTTGTTCGGCCTTTTGAACTTTCGAGCCCTCCGAGTTTCTAGGTTAGGTCTGTCGGGCCGATCAAGTTTGTCGCCACTCAGGCCGGGTATGGAAATTTCGGCTTGTGCAGGGCTCTACTGTAAGTCAACAGATATTTCAAAATTCTTCTGCGTCTCAAATGGCACGACGAAATTTGCAATTCCGAATTAATACTCGGTTGGTTATGTAGTGTCTACGAGTGTTTAGAGACAATTTTGAGCGTTTTCTGCACAATTCCTAACGTTTTTTCCAGAATATTTAGACATTTCATGACATTATGATCTGTAAGTTCCTAATCTCGAATTGCAACTAAACAATTTTTCAGATTCTGAACTAGTTTTTGTACAATCAGCGTAGCGCCACGGATTGTTTAAAGATTCTTCTGCGTCTCGAATGGCATGACAAAATTTATAATTTCAAACTAATAATGTATTGGTTATTTAGTGTCTAGGAATGTTTAAAGTAGATTTCTAGAGTTTTTTGCAGAATTCTTAGCGTTTTTCTCAGAATGTTCAGACATGTAATGATATTATGATCTGTAAGTAAGGGGCCTGCACGGACTGGGTTTTCTAGTTGCGCCTTTACACCGTACGGGACGAAGCTCGGGTTCGTACCGGGTCGAGCTTCAGTTTAGAAATTTATTGGACTTTCCAGGCCTACATCTGGTCAATCGGGCCGTTCCATCTTGTCGAGTCTGTCGGACCATCAGAATTCGTCGATCCGTTCGTGCCTTTTGGACAGTCGGATTGTCGAACGTTTCAACTTTTAGACCCTTTGGACTTCTCGGGTCTGACTGTTCGTGCCGTTCCGGCCTGTTGGAGCTTGAGATTTTTCGGCCCTTCGGGCTTCTTCGTAGCGCCGTTGGGGCTTCTCGAGCTATTCGGACCTGCCGTGCCGATCAAAAAGTTACCGGGTTTGTTCGGGCCGCGTCTAACTTGTCCTCAGTTAGGCCGGGCCTGAATATTTCTTGCAGGGCCCTAACTTATGATCTACAATTAACTAATAATTTTGTCGTGTAGGATAAGTTATCTCAGTTTTTCAATATGAATCTTAATAAGTTTTTAACCATATCATATCAATTCTTGATTTTCTCTGTTTTAGATTTTAAAGTGTTTCGATTTTTTCTAGCGAAATCTCTAGCTTTCTTTGATAGAAACATTTCAAAATGTAAAAATAAGGGGTTGGCACCGAGCCCAACTCTTATGATTATCTTAGATCTAAACTCTCAACATGCCCTTAATTACACAGTTTACCTTCTTCGTGGGATTACACTGAGGATGATAAACAGCATTATAGACTAACCGAACACCATAATTTTCGGCAAGATTCTGAAATTCTTTACTCTCAAATCGAACTTCATTATCAAGACAAGACAAACCATACAATGCAGAACATTCTTGGCCACATCGGATCTTAACTTGGGCCAATAATAGTTTGCCGAGACACGAGCTACAATTTTGGAAACATCAGTGTGACCGCTCGTAGTATCATCATGAGTGGACATAATAATTTCTAAGCGCCTAAATTTACAACTAAGCGGACTGATCAATGTCGGGATATTGTGACCTGACCAATTTGTAAAACTCATTATTATGAACACGCCACAGAGGAGACTTACGAGGATTCTTACGGACACTACCAATCACCTTGGTGAGCTATCGATCGGCAGGACAGAAAGTATCAACCTGGGCCGGTACAGAACGAAATAAGAAATCAGGCGCTGCATTCTCAAAGTCGTTACGATGGATTGTCTCAAAATCATAAGGTTGAAGCCAAAAAGCTCAATGTGCAGGACGTCCTTAATGGTATTTTAACTTATGCAGCCACAGTAATCAGTAGCAGTTTGTAATGACCTTAAAATGGAAACTTTCTAGATAATCACGCAGTTTTCCTGCGGCCCAGACAACTGCAAGGCGCTCACGTACAGTCGCACTATACTTGGAGAGGTAGCAGACGACTCTCTCTTCATCTCCAAAAACCTGACTTAGAACAGCGCCAATTTCAAATGCCGAGGCATCCGTTTGCAAGTAAAATATGCGTTCGAAATCATGCCTAGTCAGTACCAATCCTGTAACCAAACATTCTTTTAACGTAATAAAAGCTCGATCACACTCCTCAAATTACAACCATTTGGCTTGGTTTTCGGTCAAATGAGTTAAAAGGGCTATAAGATCGCCTGAACCTTATCGGGGTCCAGACGTAAACTTAGCTCATCCACCACAAATCCCAAATATTTTAGTTGGGGATTTCTCAAAACTGGCCACCAAGTCAGCCGTCCAAAGTCAGAGAGACGGTACGAAGAGTGGCTAAATGGGATTTGAAATCTTGAGACACAACAATGATATCGTTAAAATACACCAGAACCAAAGGTTCGAAGTTTGTGCTTAGGATTGAGTCCATCAGGCATTGCTAGGTGGCTGGCGTATTGGTCAAAACGGTGTAACCTCCCGGGGGCCGTAAAAGCGGTTAAGTCTCGCAAAGTTCCAGCCACGAAGACTTGCCAATAGGCACCCTTGATGTCTAATGAACAGAGGTAAATGGTACTCCGCAACCGATCTACAGAATCGGTAAGACTTATCCACGCACTCTTGCAAGGTTCAATAATATTTCCCCAAAAAATCAGTTTTTGTTGTATTGGTGACGCTGGATAGAACCTTTGTTTGATGAAGTTAGTGCCCGGTGACAACTCAATCTCATGAACGACGGCATGAGTTCGGCCTAAACTACTACTCATCAAAGTCCGCATGCTTACAATCAACTGATCTAAAGCTTTTCTTTGGAAAGGAGAGAAATGAGAAATGTTTTGCCGAAGATCGAGAACGATATCCATAGCGGTCCAAGAGTCTGGTATCACAAGAATGTCAGTAATCTTCACCTTATTCTCAAATCGAAGTAGATACACTATAACAAGTCTGGCCGTTGGCTACACTACTATAATCAATGGTTATAACTTTAAGCCTAAACGTTGAAGAATCGCTCTCCTCCCCAGAATTCAACAAACTAATCACCAGATACCCTAGAATGGAGACTTCTAAGTATTGACGTTGGTCCCCGGAAACACGCTACATAACATAATCTAAAGACAATGCTTGTGAAGGAGTTTCCCAAACACTGGCAAAACAACTTTACAGTCGCGCCGCCTGCACTACGGCGATAACAAAACCTACGATGAGGGGCAATGACTGAACTTATGACTTACTTGGTCACAATTGAAGCACCTTAACATTCGACATAAAAGGAGAAGATACAGGTGCTGTTTGAGTCGTTGCAGCATTAAGTGTCAGACACACTTATATCGGGGTCCGCACAAGAGCTTCTCTTCCGTGATGGAAAATGGTGTTAATCCGACCGATGTTTCTTTTCTTTGAGTTTTAAGCATTCAGACTCTAACTCAGTCAATGATACAACAGCAGGTAGATGTATAATATGAAAGAGTGATAGATTTCGAGAAATAATTGCCAATTGCTCACTTTCGGGTACAGACCCGTATCTGCGGGGTAGACCTTATACACGAGAAGTAATCTATGAATTTAAAAGTTTTATTCTTCGAGCGTACGTTATAAACATAAAAACGAGCTTGTAAAAATGTACGTTGATTTATGTAAATTAATTTGAGATTTGACAATTGTTCGTTATAAGCAATCGTTCGTTTATAGTATAACTTACCATTTTCAATTGTTTCAATATTATTTATTACTTTTATGATTTCTTTTGTTCGGAAATCTTTATATAAGAATTCTGGTTAAAGTTCAAGTTTTTGTGATTGTAAAGTAGACGTATTTAGACAAAATGGAACTTTGCATTATTATTATTACGCATTTTATGTTTTATAGAACCGAGCTATTGATGATGTATACCTACTCACCCTCTTCTTTCTCGGTTTGCTTGATTACAGAGAAATCTTAAATGCAAATCATTATAAATAGAATTTGAAATTTACCGTTATGTTCTTAGTGTATGAGCCTTAAGGGTTTCTAGCATTTTTAACACAGAATTTTAGTCAACTGTACCCTCGTGTAGAAGTGAACTTTGGGAAATTTGCCACAATTAGTTAAGAAATATTTATTAGGAGTATTTCTTTATAAGGTATGTAGATATTTAAGAATGCAGTAGCGTGTACAAAACTTCTTTTGGGTCCTGCGCAGCAACTTACTTCAATTTGTCAAGTTTTATTGAGATATTTTAAACAGCTATTCAATCACGAAGAGAAGAAGTATAGAAAGTTTTTACTTGGACCATATTTTATTGATTTGAAGCATATAAGGATTGCACGAAACTATCAGCTTTTGTGAGAATGATAATAGTGAGACACTCCATGTATACTATAAACGTATAATTATAATTTGTCGGGTTATGATTCATAAACTTCCTATTTATAATAAATTAATAATTAACCAAGTAATATATTTTAAATATAGAAGACACTCATTCACAAAACACGGCTTTTCGTGTAATTTATTGTTTTATATTAACAAGAAAATTACAGAAACCTAGAAAATTTTAAATTTTATTTTTTAAGGTGCCATCAACAAATTGATTTTTCTTTTTGTTATAATAAGAGAGGGCTGCAGCTGACACTGGCATTAAAAGTAAAAGGAAGACCTTGTACCAACCATATTAATGAAAACAAAACATTATAAAAACGCCACCTTCATTTGTCTTTTCTAATATTCTAGCAAATTATGCTTTATAGTACATTCTTTTTTTTGCTGTAGGAATCTAAGGAGACAAGAGAAGTTTATTTACTGTCAATAAAAGGTCGTCGAATAATATTTAATAATTTTATTGTTTTAACACGTTAATGATTTTAAAAGGAATACGCAAATTTCTAAAGTTATTGTTTACAAAAATCGTAAATTATCCATGTTTACCGCTAAAATAGAATCATGGAAGCAATAATTATTGTTAATTTGAATTTCATAAATTGGTATTAATAAAACAATCGTAAAAATTTGTCTTATAATTTCCTCTTCCTCATTTTCTAATAATGTATAGTATCTAAATTTATTATTATTATTATTATTACTATAATTTTTATTTTTATTATTAATTACTATTTCATGCTTGAACTTGAAAAACGAAACTTTCTTTTTAAAGATGGAAAAAGCCCGGATTTATTAATAATAATAACTTATGTAATGAGTTGTCCAGAACATTACTTTTTCTTTATAAATCAAAATTGGAATAAATATTAGCATTATCTAACAAAATTTTTCTTAAAGTAATTAACTGATTATAAAATGTTAACACTATAAATTTCTAAATACCACCTGCGGTTAGATACTTGAACATAATAAATTCCAATTTTTCCATGTAGCTCTTGTCACATTAACTTATATTAAACGATATTTTTATAATTCTGAATGATATTTATTTCCTTCCGTCAAAATTATATTGTAAATTTCAAAATTATGTTGATAACCATGACGAATCCAATTACATAGTGGGATGCTTTAATTTACATTTGCATTCTGTCCTTCGTCTCACACTTTATAATCGGCAAATATTATAATTAATAAAAGCAGACGTAATGGCAAATTAATGTTTTTGCAAAATAAATGTAATAAATACGATATGATTATAATAATTGTCTAGATAAAATAAGGTTGTGGAAAATGTCAAAAACAAGGATATGAAACGTAAATCATGCAAGTTTATTTCTTTTTTATTGAACTTCTATATTTACAGTCTCTCTCACCTAGGATATTGTAATAATAATATAATGAAAATTCGAATGGGCCTTTATAGTCTATCGAGCTTTTACTCTTAACTACTAGAGTGAATTCCATCAGAAATACTAACAAAGTGAATATAAGGCTTAGCCTTTTCGATATATTCACTTACATATTAATCGTATATTGTTAATTATTTTATTAGTCTGGCAAGGTTAAAAATAGATTTTTACGGATTCGGACGGGTAGTATTGTACTGAGCTGATACCGAAACTTTTCTTACTGGCCCTTACGGGATATTTTTGTACTGAACCAAAACGGAAGCTTCTTTTACGGATTCGAACGGGCAGTTTATGTACTGAACTAATGCCGAGAATTTTCATACTGGCCCTGACGAGACAGTTTCGTATTGCACGGAAGCAAAGGGTTTTTGTACGGGGAGAGGCAAACCGAAATGTACGACGCTGACGCCGAAAAGTCTCGTACTGGCTCTGACGAGATATTTTCGTTCTGAACCGAAGCAGAGGATTTTCGTACAGACACAGAAAAGCGGTGCTGTACTAAGCCGATGCAAACAATTTTCTTACTGGCCCTGACGGGATATTTTTGTGCTGAACCATAGCGAAAGGTTTCCTTACGAATTCGGACGAGCAGTTGTGTACTGAGCTGGTGCCAAAAGTTTTCTTACTGGCCCTAACGGGATATTTTTGTACTGAAGCAAAGCAGAGGTTTTTTGTACGAGCACAGGAATGCAATATTGTACTTAGCTGAGCATTTTCTTACTGGCTCTGACGGGATATTTTCGTACTGAACCGAAGCAGAACAGTTTTTGTGCGGGTACAGACAAACAGGATTGGGCTGAGCGGATGGCGAGAATTCTCTTACTGACCCTGACGGGTTATTTTCATACTGAAACGAAGCAGTCAATAGACACCTCCTTGTGGCAATAATCGACACCACACACCCCCTAGGCAAATTTTATAAGTCCCAGGCAGTTGGCGCAAGAGAAACTCCTCTAGTAATTGGATAATTACGTAGGAGTCTCTGTTAAGGATTCACAGGTACCAACTTTCAAGAGCTGGTCATACACAGGAGAGATACTTCGTATCGTTCTCTCTCTCTCAACTAATTGAAAGAGATGGTTGATAGTCTCTCACCTCTTTGCAAGATTGCACACCTCCAAATAGTCCAAACAGATCAGCCGTCTTACTGCCGTGTTTGTGCAGCTGTGATGCCATCGCTATTCAGGTCAGCTGCGACGTAGAAGGCAAAATGGGCAACACAAATGCAAAAATTAAAACTACTCGACCTTTTGCATGTGATTATGGCAGAATGACTAGGCTACTTTTGTGCAACCGACCCTTAAACTTACAAAAACAACAAACGGTTTCAGAGCAGTAGCTCAGCCTCACTATGCACCGGTCTATCTTTACCAATACCTTATGTACTTCCTGGATTACAGCGGACCCTGACTAGGATTTTTACAGTTTCTGCCAAGATCTTTTTTCCTAAAAAGAAGCATCTGGCTACGTAGGCATCAACGGTAATGAACGCCTAGCTAAACAATCAGCCTCCAGTAACGCGACGGTTTACTGAACGCATGCCACGTTACCATTTCCGACTTCAAGATCAAATTAAAACAACGATTTACAAAATGACGGTAACCCTAAAGTTCTGCTAGACAAAAGAAGGAGAACATGAAAACTGCCTGTTTCGTCAAAGTTATTGCGCATGGAACATGGAACGAGAATGGGCATCGAGTACATCTGGTTAATTTTCTTATATCTTCTTGCTTGCAAATCCACATTCTAACCAAGATAGTTTTTCTTTAACTCTTAGTTATGACTAAAGCGTTTACTGAATTTGATCAAAGCATCCTTAGAACGGCTCTTAGATTGCGCTTGAGGGGCTGTGGAAAGAAGAAGAGGTAACAAATGAACACCATCGCGTTCTGGCTATTCGGATACGAGGGTCGACACCATTGCCCTTACCTTCAGATATACGAGAAGATTTAAAGTCATCACTAATTGTAGGAACTCTAAAAAGCTCCCAAATCTAGACATATCCATCTTTGAATAAATCAAAGATAAATGGAGGTACAGAAATAGACGATCTCAACCTCCACATAGAGAAGCCGTTTGGCAAACACGCCGCAGTCTTTCAGGCTAAAGTGGTTGGCATAATGCAAACAGCAATGGAAATAGTTAAATAAAACAATAGCATATCCAGTAACGGTAAAGTGACGCTACACGCCCTAGGTGGGCATAAAATCACCTAGGGTATTGTTTTACAATGCCGAAACACACTGAAATATCGTTTTAATGTCCTATAGAGCAAAGGACGTGTAGGAAATCGTGGCAACGAAAAGGCGGACATGTTTGGTGGCCTAAATAGAAGTGTGCCTTGGTTCACCCCCCACCCCCTCCAGAAAACAATCAAATGAAGAGTGGTCGTTTTAGCTGTTCTCAGTATTGCAGGAATTCTAGACATTTTTAATTGTAGACTGAAACGTACAGTAAAAAAACTCAGTCTACGTCCACAAGCTTTTGTCGGTTTAAATTGAACACAGTATGCATGCTGTACCAAATCACGTGCTATAAGTAAAATTGCATTTTTTTTGTGCTTTTGAGTACTTTCTTCTGATGAGAGATGTTTCTTACGGATAAGCCAAGAAATTACAAAAGGCAAGGACAGTAATAAGACTCATTATTAGCTTTTCTTGAAAATAAAAGTTGTAATTGGCAATGACTGTATTCTATTAGATTGGTATTCCGGAAATTAACGCTAAGTATTAAGGAAGACAAGACTTCATTTTCTGTTGATGCTATAAACAATAAACCCTGATTTTATAAGGTGTACCTACCTCTTCTAATATTCTAGTAGTTTCATTATACAGTAGTGCATTAACTGTTTTTTATTATTAAAGAAAAAGTAGTAAACATGCTCTAAAGTTGAAGGTTATTTCTATTCTCATAAACCTTCATAATACTAATGAACGGCACTCGTCCGCAAATACCCCATAAATAAACAAAATAGATAAATAAGTCCGCCCACTTACTGCTTGTACTGAATCCTTTAAAGTAATGTTACCACTAGAATGAAATATTTTAAATCTATCACAGGAAAGTGTTGTCTGAAAACAAGTAAAAAGGTTACACCACTCGAGAAGACCAAAGCAAATATAATTCATATAAAGGTTGAAAGCCATTATTTTATTGTTATAATTGATATAACCAGCAAGAATAACATTAATCCATTATATTACATACATACATACATAAGAATAAAACTAATAAAAGTAAAATACTAGTAAGTGTCGGGGCCAACTGCGCTGGGTCAGGGATGTGCCGTAACTAACCTCTTGAAACATATTGACAAGTCAAGTACAACTAATTACACTCCAATGCTCTTCACTGATTTATTGTACAAATATTAATTAGGTACACACAAAAAAAGTTGTTTTCTTCTTTGTCAATGAACAATATTATTGACATCTAAATTTATTTCGGATGTTTAATTAACACATACAATGATAAATAGTGTTGATGTATATAGCAAGTGTAAGGACATGGCTTTTATAGATTTTTTCAATTTACAACAACATAATATCAATTTCTTCGGATTCTCATTTATTATATTGCTAATTCTAGATTGCAGGATATATGTTTTAGTTTTAATGGATTTTCCACTTTATATTTCCAACCTATTCATAGCTATTAGTGATAAATGATAGATCACAATTTAAAGGTCAATATGATATTTTAAATCTAGCAGGAGGAAATGTTTATATTTATATTTTCATAATATACAGCTTTCCATAAAGAATTTTTTCAACAGGTCAACCATTAATAATTGCTAATCTCTTCTCTAATAATTAATTAATAAACTGCTTCTACTTCTTCTGTTTTGCAAAGAAAAATCTTAACTTTTTTTTATTTTTAGTAAAGGTCGCAATATTAAGTATTATTTGCAGGACAGTCAAACCAGCGTATAGATATTGACAAGTAGAACAACTTTTCAAAAATCTTTTGTTCTTTTCAAACGCCGGCCGGTGACCTTGAACTAAGAGTTGGCTGGTAGTACCGATATTTCGAATTGGTGGCGCTGCGCTTGTATCAGTGGCGTGCCTAGATTTATTTATAGGCATTATGAATTACTAGAAAGGCTACCATTGCATTGTTTGTTATTAAATTTCATTTTACCAAATTTATAATGGCATTGTGTTAAATTAAAGATGAGGATGTAAATCATGCACAAATATCCAAAGAAATCAAATTTATCACAATACATTTTAGATGCATTATTGTTCTTGTACACAAATATTTATCTTCAATGGTTACATTTAAATAAATCAAAAAAAATAAATTGGTTGTTTTCATATTACTTATAAAAAAATTATTTATTTATACATGTATTATGTACAACTATTGTTTTTTTATCGACACTTACATTAATATTATTTCTCTTGTTTCATAAAATTTAAATAAAATAAGTCAAAATTACATGCAATATGATACAACTACTAACTATAATAATTAACTTATTGTACAGGTTGAAAATATTTTATGTTTCTAAACTAATTACTAAATAATCCAGGACTGACTTATGCTGAATTTCAATTTGTAGTTTTTATATCCATTGACATAATTAATTTGTTATGATTATGTTATACATGAATTTCTGATACTTTGTTAGAGCCGTTGGAACTAATTTAGATTCTGTTTTGTTTTGACAGATTGGTTCTCTGTGAAAGTTCAATTTAAAAATCAAAATCATGACAATAGCGCTATTGTTAAAAATAGTCTTGCAGTGGTTGATTAGCAATCTGCCGCTGTTTCCTCAATGACTGAACTTGTTGTTGTAATGAACGAATCTTAAGCCACAATGCTTTTTTTCTCGGTGTCCTCTCCCTCAATGACTTGAGGTTTGGATATGCTGAGATGGTGGTGGAGATATATTAGATACTACGGCAAGATCAAGAGGTTCTGTTGTAGGTGGTGCTTGTATATGCACATCAGAATCTGTTAAACATGAAATATGTAAGAAAACATTAACAGTCAATATACAAGCAAACATTATAATCTTACTTTAAACAACACTTGTTGTTTATTAAATTTAGAAATAGCTTTAAATTTGTTTCATTTAAATTATATCATTTGAAATATCGTTTATCTCTATAACAAAATAAAAAATTAAAGTATTAAAAACTTCTTAAATAGGAATACTATAAATATTCCTCTTGCAATTTAATGAATTTTAGTAATGATATAAATATATATTTGTGATTATTTCAAAAGTATAAATAATGAATTACTTAACAGTCATCGTTAGAAGAGTTGAATTAGTAAATACTACTACGATATTTATTAAAAGCTCGGTAGATATGCATACCTAACAGCACCAGACTTGTATCTTGTTCTGCTGCTTGCTGGGTTATTATTGTTGATATCGCATTTGCAGTAAGACATTTCTTATTTCTATCTTTAATGAGATGGTCTTCAAAATATGCTGAGCAGATCTTATAATATGAACTTTGCACCAACACATCTAAGTTATTTTGGTACACATCATAGACTCCGCTAAAACATGCCCATTCTTCATATCTACAATATTTATCATCATCATTATAGTTAATCGGAAGTAACAAAACTTTTGTTCCTTACCTTTGTGTTTATTCTTGGGGACTTTAAAAAAATGTACATTAAACGTTTCGTTATTTGCACGGCACCCTTTCACCATATAAATGCTCCTCAGACATATTTGTAAAAATTCACCAGCGCTAAATAAGTATATAAAACTATGAAAACGTGTACGACACTGGTTTAACCTCAATTACTATATGCCGGTAACCTCGCTCTGCGTTTGACCGTCGTGACATCTATTATAGAAACGCGTACTACCAGCCAACTCGCGTGTTTGTTTCCGAGCTAATTTCCCGCGTTTTATAAGAGTTTGTCTCTTTGTCAATCTATACGCTGGTCAAACCCTAGCTGAATCGAAGAGCGACACCCTATCTCCACCCTAAAAATTATTTTTCTTCTCAGTTTGACGTCATACTTAAAGTTACCAATAAGATTCAAGGAAATTTAATACGCCATCTACACTTCTATCATAGAACTACATTTGTAAACAAAAACAGGGAGGTAATTTTAAAAGAAGTCGAAATTGTTATCTCTAGGTTATGTAACTGTCAAATTGTTAAATTATGTAGTAGACAGCCTCACATTACTTTATTTTAAATAAATGCATTACATACGTATGCAACACGTAATTTTCTTCACGATGCTTTAATTTGGTATTGGTCAATTATCTGCAGCAAGAAGAATTTTAGTTGTACATTCCCTGTGTAAACAGTAGTTCTTTGAGAGTAAAGATGTTAAGTTATTAAAAGTTAAAAAATTATGTTTTGCAAAAACATAGCATTATAGTTTATAATACAATTTATTGAAAATCGTTATAAAATACTGTGTCCCAAGGGAAGCTAATCAGCTTAAAAAAACGTTCATCATCGTAGAAAAATAATGGAGCTGAATGAATTGATAATTGGTATTCGCAAAAAAAAATACCTTAATTCTTGTTTAGATTTCGGAAAAGGTTGAAATTTGAAATTTCACACACACTGCTCCACAAGAATCGTGCAGATATTTTATAGCTAGGAAATGTTGATTAATTACAATGTGTAAAATGCTGTGTTCTCATTAGTAAGAAACAGTTATACCTTGTTTTTTACTAGCTGTCATGCTGTGCCAAAACACAAAAATCTTATAAAAAAATTAACATATTAATATTTTATACAACATAATTTAGAAAAACTTAAAACTAATGTAAAGAGAAATAAAATATTTAATGTAATATTATTTAATTTAATATTAAAGTAACACAATCTAATTGTTAAGATATCTATAACTATTTTGGATTATTTTGATAAAAGGAATATTTTATCAAAAGCATAATTTGATAGCTGACATTGGTTTACTTTTTGATAATAATCACCTATATATAATTTTATTTTCTGTTTCTGATATAAACTTTGTGATCACTGCCCTGCACCAAACTGCAAAACTTTAATTAAATGTACAATAAAGATTTCGAGGTCCATTAGTTAAGCCAAAGACGTAAGTTTAAAAACTAGATCATTGTGTTGTCTTTGCAATGGTGACTGTGCTTGGATTGTCTGCAGTGCTCGATAATTCCCATTTTAGTCTAAAACATTTAAAACTCCTAAAACATTGGTATCTTGTCATTGTATATTATGCTCTTCACTTATTTGGTTGAACAGCCTTACATTGCCCTACATACATTCAATGGCTGTTTCCAACTGTAAACCAGATTCTTAAAATTACACCTTTCTGCCATGGATTCCACAAACTATTTTGTTACATATCAAATTATAAAGTTCTAAAACCACTCTTAATTTTTCTGTATTATGCAAATATTGTTACTTTTCTTGTTATTGGAATTAGTTCCGAAAAAATGAGTACTGGACCAAGTTTACACGTTTATCTTTTTCAGTATTGTGCGGTTTCTTCAAGTCATTGATTTCAATCTGCACTGCACTTGGCTTACGCTACACGGTAAAGATCATGATTTTCTTATTATTAATATAACACAAGTAGGTAGACTATCAGATGAAGTTATAACGTTGCAAACTTAAAATGTTTAAAATCATGACATCACGACAAAGCATCATATAGAATAGCCTTGCCTGACAAAAATGAATAAAATAAAGAATAAACATTACTTAGTAAAGCAGGACAAACGAATTTATAATATTTAAAAAACTTCTACAAACATCCTTCACCTGATTGATCTGTGATATTCATTTCCCATTTTTGAGGCATTATTGTTCAAGCAGAACTAAGGCCATAGAATGACCCTAACATTCAGAAAATCAAGTTATCGACTATAACATGACAGGAAATTAATTACACCTACACAATTATGTGTAATTGATTTTTATATTTGTTTTTATTATAAAAAATATTCTTTTTTTCTTGTCCGCTGATGAAGTAATTTAGTTGGTTGAAACTATTGGTTTTGACATGTGGGTTTCGGTTTTAGTATTATTGCAACTTTAACACATCTAATAGCATACACATAGCTCTTGTTTTGTTTCTGTTGACCTTAACAAAATTTACGATGTGCTAACCTGTCTAGTAAAATTCATTCACTTTAATACAATTTGCATATTTTTTATAATTAATAGTTTATAGAGCTTATTTGTGAACTTTTAGAAAAAACGTTTTTTACTTGATTTATGCAAATTATTTAAAATATAATTCTTTTTTTTGTTTCCAACAGTAGGCAGCACATACTACATACATCTTGCTACTTTTGGTGTCTATACTATATAATTCCATTAATATCCATTATAAATTATAGCCTCGTATGGAATATGCCCTTATGTTTGAAAATGTCAGGTCAGGTTATAAGATTGTAGGTTGGAAAGTCATTAAGGATTTTGTTTTAATGTATTCACTTTCGTTTGCGTTTATTCATTAAATGTTAATAATAACGATACTATTTATCTATTTATTTCTCCATAAACGAAATTATTACCTTAATGTTAATTTGAAAATGTGACAACGTAACCTATACTAAGTATAAAGTTCCCAACATTGTTATTTTAGTCTGTTTTAGTACATTTAGTAACTAGGGAATTACTTCATTCTGTTTCCTGTAACTACTGTCAATTATAACCTCAAATAATTTTATAACACTTTTATTGACGTGGAATATTTAACAGTTTGTATTCTAACCTTAAATTGGTATCGTTTTGCAAAGTTACAACTAAATATATACCTAGTAGTTTGTTTATTTTTATGAAAGAACACTGTCCTTTCCTTATATTTTACTTTTTCAAACATTTCGTCGCAGTTCTAATTAATTTATAGCAAAATACATAGCTTGCTTATGATACATATACACCAACCTTCAATACTGACATAATGCAACGTTATTTGTATAATTGCACGTGCTTGTTTGTCATCATGAGCATGACAATATTTTTTGACTTATAGTAAAAATAAATTCTATACGTCACAGTGCTACCAACTGAAACTAAGCAATATCAAACTATTTGTTTTCACTTAAAGAAACTTAAGTAGAATAGCAGTAATTTGAACGTACTAGTGTTTTCTCTGCTGGCCGAAAGACAAGATCGTCGCGACCTCTATTAAAAATTAAACCAACTAGTTTCAAGGTGATCACACTGTTACCGTAACACTAAAAAATATCGAACATATCGGAAGAAACATAAATGTTATGTCTTCAGATTTGAAGATTTATGGTTAGCTCAGTTGCAGCTGATGAGCACCCGCTTTTCGTCATTTTGATATATTATAGAAGCGTTCCATGCACATAGCAATCCGTGTACCTCGATATACGTTTAATTCTGGAGCGATCCAAATTTATTGAACGGTGCAAGTAGCACTATTTGTCATTTGGAACATTATAACCGAAACATACCCAACAAATATAAAAATGCGTAAATTCTCACGCATTAGAAAAAGATTTCTGCAATAAACTAATTATTTTATTATTAATTTGTATTACAACCTAAAATTCTATTAGGTACTATTTGTTTGAACTGAACGAAACTGATTTGGATCGCTACATCTTTTGGTTAATGATTCTCCCCTGTTGGTCTTTCTTATTTCGACAACAGAATTTGTTTTTATTCGAACACTCAAATTAATTACTTTAAAAACGGGGCGCGTTGAGGAGCAACCAGAGACATTAAATACTTAGACCGGCTGTCAGGCAGGCAGGTTCAATGAATAAATGCCACCGCAGGTGGCTGCCATTTAGAAAACTTAATTTCTCTATGGCTGGTGAATTGGAAAAAATGGTGGGATAACTCCTGTCGTGCACGCCATCATGTCGGGTACCAAGCAGTCCGCACGCCCGCAGTCCACGGTGATGATGGTCTGGTGGCGATGGTGGTGCAGGCCGGAAGCAGGTCCTCCATAATCCCCGTCGGTGGTGGTGCCCAAGGACGGCCAGCGAGCCGTCACACAGAGACGACGAGGAGTTCGACGCGACGGTTCTTTTCAGAACGGTGTTGGAATTGTGTGGTGAGAAGTGTGAGAGTGTGTATGTGTTAGAGTAGTGATGTGTGAGTGTCTAGGTGTAGGTAGTGTGCCGTGGAAGTGCAAAACTGTTCCGGCATTTGCCTTAACCACTGGGGAAACCACGGAAAACCCAGTGAGAACAGTGTGGTGGTTGGAATGGGTGTGGTGATTATTGACGGGAGTAGGTACCTCGAGGAGCCCCGGGCTCGAGGGTTTGGGTAGGAATGGAATTTGGTAATCACGGCCCGGTAGCTACCCGGGCCGATCGGGTGAGGCTGAGATGAGTGGTGATGATAGCCGGGCCTGCGCACCCCTACGCAGACGCCGGTTGGTGGTGGAGCGGCCGTTGATCCATCTACTGCATCTTGGGTATGGTTGGGTGTGTGGCGGTCGCGGTCTTCAAGCCCCCTCAATTCCTGGAGACCGACGGTCGGTTGGGTTGATGCAGCGATGCGACCTCAAGTCGCCCCGTTGGTGGTGGAAGTGGGCCAGGCCTGTGCCCCCCCAAACACAGACTCTGGAGGGTGGGTTGGCTGTAGCTCCCCAACTACCGCGTTTGTGGTTGAGCCCGTACTCTTCGTCACCGATGCGTCACCGCTCTCGCTGCAGACCGGGTCGACTGCCTCGATTCGCACTCGAGGCCGGAATGCAATCGATCGTCGGCTGTCAGGGCTGCAACCTGCAGCTTTATGGCAGCCATATTATTTATTCCTTTAAAAGCGGGAAATTCGAATTGCTACACTTCATTCCTGAATAGTAACTAATATAAATACTCAATAAAAATAAGACAAAAAAATTTCAAAAGATTTATATTTAGGTACATAAATAATCTTTACAATACAGTTTGTAACATTCTCAATATATTTTGAGCAATTTTCAGAAAGCAGATGATAAATTCTGAATGTAATTATATATGAGATATTTTGTTTTATTCCCTGCCAAGTACATTTATAACAAAATCATCAAATTTTCCACCATGACTTATCAAAAAGCAGTTAAATTTGCTGTAAGAATTCAATAAAATTATTTTCATTTGAATAGCAATGGCCTAGTTTTATTTTTAATAAATTGAAAAAATAATGTGAGAATATTTTGTTTTAATGATAATTATAATCACACAATAAAAATTAATATTACATCCATATCACTCAATATAAAAATACATTACAAAGAAACACATATAAATAAGGTATGAAGGATTCTGCTGTCCACAAAATAATACTAACTTGTTAAATGTTTGTCGAATGTTACGCCGTCTTATATTTTCATGAATTGGAATTGTAACTGTTTTATCACCTACGATTTTTTTAAAAGTTGTTACTTCAGCTTTTGCACTTGCTTTGCATAATTACAGCATTTTCTAGGATATTTATTTAATTTAAAGACCATGCAATCCGTTTTAGATTTTCTTCTTTTCGGAGATGGAAATGCATAAGAGTGTTCAATTTGAATATAACCGATGCTATTTTTAACAGGTTCCTGTGAAGAAATTTCACAATATGCTATCTGCTGTACTTCAGTTTGTGTTTTGTTATTTGCATTTTCAGGAAAATCTAGTCTGCGTGTTATGATTTTTGGTAACAGGCTGGCACTTGTTGGATAATTGGCTTGCTCACGATTTATTTGAATTGGCTGAAGATCTCGGGGTGGAGTCTGCAAGTACAACTTTTACCTGTAATCATTTAAATGATTGTTCACAAAAAAATTCATAAAACAAACCATACCTTACATAAAGATGGCAGCAGCACAGCATTTTCTTTTAAAAGTTTATTTACATGTTCCCTAAAATTGGTTACTTTAAGATGTTCTGAGCATACTACACTTTTTCTTGTGTATTTTAGAATGCTAAGATTCAAAGCCATCAGTTTAATAGGTGAGGTTTTTTAACGGCAACCTAATCACACACTTATTTATTACTTACAAGCACATTAAAAGTCCATTAACTATTAAAATTAATTTATTAACAAAAGAATCACTCAATAGTTCTATTTAAAGTTAAAAGCACATGGAAAGAGGCAAGAACCAACAAGTAAACAAATTTAACCTATAAAACTTTGCAACATGGCGCCGATTTCGCCTAGAAAAATTCCCCCCAACCAAACAATGCATTTCAACTTGACAGCCGGTCTATAAGTATTTAATGTCTCTGGGAGCAACCAGTGGACTCACTCAACGGTTGACAGTGTTGAGTAGCAGTGCAATTCCAGTCACTCAGGTAACGGAAACATACAAAACTCTATATTGGCCAGTGATGTGCGTGTCAACAATGTCGACGTCAACAATTCATTCTTGACATGTCAACAATAAGAATTGTTGACATGACCTTATTGATGTCAACTATGTCAACAATATCAACAATTTAGACATTATGAATGCACATGCGCAAAGCTGTTAAACTTGATTTTTCCTTTATTATTTAAATCTTAAATAGTTTATTACAATAATTTTTATTTGACTTAAAGTATGTGAGGGCAAATAGGAGGCACAGGGAATTGTGAGATGCTTAAGTACGTTCAAGTCTAATGTACGTATAGAATAATTTTGATAAAAAAAATAAATCATCAACTTGCATATTCTGTAAGTGAATTAGTGAAATTGTTGAGTGTTGGTAAGTTACATTAGTTGTGAAATTTGAATATCAACTGCATATATAACCTCCCCTACAAGCGCGCGGTCTACAGTTTAGCGTGCGCAGACCAAAAACCAGGAACACGAAAGATCAAAAGAACCGCTCTGAGTGATATAACTGATTCTGTAAGGTATAAACTGTGCCCCCACATATCCGAACTAAAAATCTTAGTATGGGCCTATGGAGCTATGAGTAAACATACTTGTAATTTTACTGATTCCATGGAAATAAGAATAAATACATAGGATTTAGTTTTTTAATGCCATTTTATTTAAATAATATTTTGGTTTTTCTTTTCCATCTTCAGTTACTGTCACAGTCTTTTATAACTGAAAACCCAATTCATCAAAATTCTTATTCTTGGGCCTTTCAGCCGTTTTGATTCTTGAATTGTTTTGAACATCTTATTAATGATCTTATTAGACATTTTAGCTTATTTTAGCACCTGTGTTTACAGGTTAGATTTAACGAAAAATGTGCAGAATCCTACTTTATTTGCAAAGTTGACACATTGTTGACATTTTTGACGTGAAAAATCAATTGTTGACAAATTGTTGACACGAAAATGTCAACAATCATTGTTGACGTGTCAACGCACATCACTGATATTGGCAGCAACTCAACCGTTTAGGTCAGCTGAGTGACTGTATTATGAATACCGCAGCTAACTTCAAGTCCAAAAGTTAAAATCCGTAAACTGTAATAACTAATTACTAGTCAAAACAATTTTTATATTAGCATACAGTAAATTTATTTTGTTTACATACAAGACATGACTAGAGTACTTAAACACCAAAAACCGAAAAGTGTTATATTCATCAGGGGATTCTAGGCACAACTAGTTTGTACATTGTTATGAGACTTTTGACGTTCACCCGAAACTCTTACCAGTATTATCGACCTTTGAATAGTAACAGACTAGAATAGGTTTATAGGCTTTTTGGACAAATATCATGGAAAACCTGGAAAAGTTAGGAAATATAATTGCAATGTAGAGTCCCAACCCTGGATCAAGCGCTTGTGCGTAAAGACTCATCTCCGACAACACCCCAACAGAAGAGACAGTAAGACACCTGAGCAAACAACAGGCTGTGTCTTACAGTAAACCCGGGGAAGAGTTCAGGATGGCAATAGCAATCACAGACGCATCAGTCATGATCAAGATTGTAGGTGGGTTCAACAGGCAAAATCCTTGATTGCTTACTACGGATTGGCATCTGATGAGCGGCAGAGAAGGCGACAAAAATCGAAAGAAAATCAAATTGACATAGTTGCACTAACAGAGACTAAAAAGAAAGACCAAAGAGTTGAAGAGGCGGACGATGAGTAAGTATACAATGTTTTACTCAGGAGTTCCGCGGTATGAAAGAGCCAGGTGTGGCCTTCATGGTTTCCAACAATCTGATAAATAATGTTGTTAGCTAGCGCTTTATAAATGAAAGATTAATACCGACCAAATAAACACGCGACGGTAGCTGAGAAAGTCCAGTTTTTCAATCAGCTCCAGGAGACCATCGACGAGTACCGAGGCAATGCCATCGTATGGAAGATCTTAATGGAATAGTAGGAAGTAATGAGACTGCGTATGAAGAAGTAGTCAGAAGGTATGGTGAATGTCCGAGTGTTTTAAGTAGAAATGGAAAGAATATGCTTGACCTTTGTGTAGCCAATGACTTGATTGTAGTAAATACATTCTACCCCACAAGAAAACCCATCAGTACACCAGAATTTCGGAGGAGAGAAATGAAAAATCAGTTATAGATTAAATACTGGTTAGACGGCAGTAAAGAAGTCAAGTTACAGCTGTGAGAGTCAGAACTAGGTATTGACCACTGTTTGCTGGAAGTCAAATTAAAGATGTTGGATAGTAGGAAGGTGGCAAACCGTAACCGTAAGAAACGACCAATTAATAGGAAACCCAAATTCAAGATAAATTATTACAAACTAAGATCTCCTGAATTAAGAAAACTGTTTGAGCTGCTAAGCAGGAGATAGCTAATCCAACAGAAGTTCTTAGGGAGGTAGGACTTGTGGAACTCTAGAAAGCTTTTAAGCAGGTACTCTTGGAAGTCGCGGAGTAGGATTTGGCAAAAGTGGGGTGAACAAGAGGAGGGGAAAGAGAGCAAAGTGGTGGAACGACGAGGTTAAAAGAGAAATAAAGCTCAAGAAAGAAAGGTTTGAGAAGTACTTACGACTAAAGATGAGAAAACAGTGGCGTACAACAGATACAAGCAACAGAGGAGAGTAGCCAGAGTTGCGGTGAAGAGGGTTCAAGAGCAGTCGTGGGAGGAATTTGACAGGAAGATAGAAGAAGATTTTGAGCAAGACCAGAAATTGTTCTATCGAGTTCTAAAGAACATGAGAAAAGAGTCAGAGTGCCATATTAAACAAATAAAAGATAAAGCTGGAAAAGTGTTACAGGAAGAGAGAGAGAGAGAGAGAGAGAGAGAGATGATGTAAAGATGGAGAGAACATTTCATGGAACTTTTGGAAGGGACTGATACTGTACCTGAGACAGAACCCCTGGTAACGTTGGACACGGTACCAGAACCTTTTTTTGAGGGAGAGTTGAACACAGCTCTGAAGAAGATAAAGACCGGAAAGGCAGCTGGCTACGAACATATATCACCAGAAATTATTAAGTCCCTTGGGCCTAAAAGCAAGGGCATGATGCTAAGGATTTGTAACTTAGCTTTTGCACAAAAGAGGGTACCGGACGATTGGAAAGTTTCTATCGTTGTACCGATATTCAGAAATGGGGATGGGAGAGATTGTAGAAATTACGGAGGTATATTTTTACTGAGTGTCTCTGAGAAGGCTACGAGACGCCGTCGAGTATAAAATAGACGAAGTGCAGTGTGGCTTCCGGGGAGCTAGAAGTACTCAAGCCCTGATCTTGATAAGACAATTGGACGAAAGAGCGGTTATACACCAAAAGAACATTAACTGTACTTTCATAGACCTGGAAAAAGCCTTTGATCGTATACCGAGGGCACGTCTCTGGCGGACCTTGGAGGATTACGGTCTGCACAAACATGTTGTCGAAGCGATAAACAGCAATTACGATGGCTGTAGGAACTATGTAAGAACAGGGAATATGGCATTATCCGACTTCTACACTACGAAAGGTGTGAGGCAGGACAGCATCCAGTCCCCTGCTGTTTATCATTATAATGGACACTGTGGTCAAAAGGTGCCGTCCCCTATTAGACCGTTTTAAACAGGTCACTAAAAAATGGTCCAAGTAGGGTTTTCTGAACTTACTTTTGCAGATGACGTTGCTTTCCAGATCTGCTAGAGACCTTCAACACAAGCTGAACGTGTGGAACGAGGAGCTTTTAAAATGTGACATGAAAATTAGTAAAAAAAAAAATAAGACGAAAACTATGATCCTTTCACAATACAGGGGCATAAAACACAGCATTTACATAGATGGCGCTAAACTGGAACAAGTAGAAAGTTTCAAGTACCTTGGCTCCGTAATTCACAAATCGGCAAGCTCGACAAGGAGCTGAACAGTAGAGTGACTGCAGCCAGCTGGCTGTTCTATGATCTCAGAACGGGATTCCTTGCCAAGCATGAAGTGTCCAAGAATACCAAGAAAGTAGTGTACAATACCGTTTTTGTCCCCACAATTACCTATGGGAGCGATAGCTGGGCCCTGGGGAAATCAAACCACAGCAGACTGCAGGCTATGGAGATACGTCTTCTGAGAAGATCGAGAGCAAAACCCGAAGGCATCCAGTCAGAAACGACACCATCCGCAGCTCTGTAGGAGTGAGACCCCTGCTGGAGAAGGTGAAGCAAGGCCAGCTAAGATAGTTTGGGTACCTGACTAGAATGCCAGACAACAGGGTGGCCAAACTCTCTTATGAAGCCAAACCAGACCCGGCTTGGAAGAAACCATGGAAAATTTGGTCTTACCAGATCCAGGAGATTTTGAGAAGGAGAAACACCACCTTCGCCGAAGCTACTCGTCTGACCAGAGGCAAGACAAGCTGGAAGAAATTCTGGAGAACCTCGACACATAGCGGTACAAGAGGACGCAATTAAGTATGGGCTCGGAGTTTTCATGGAACAAATAGAGGAGGCCTTATTTGCAACTCTAGAAGTTCTACATGATTACACAAAAATATAGAGTAAAAAAAGGCCAACAATCATAAAATCACAAATGAGAACTGGGGTAGCACAATTCTGGCAGAGCCTCCAAACAGGACAGTCAGGATGAATCGGACAATCTCAAAAGGTGTAATCTCATGTAACAAGATCAAATGGGCCATAAACTCATTTGAGATTTACAGATCTCCAGGGCCCTGATGAGATTTGTTCTGTGATACTAGTACAAGAGGAAACAGACTCCTATCAGGTAGATAACATAATCAAACTGTACAAGATTTAAAGATTGGCTTGTTTGGGAATAACAGGAGCCATGAGAACGACTACTATAGTTACAATGAAGATCCTGCTGGATCTTCCTCCACTAGACATTGTGATACAAGGAGAAGCAATATGCACAAACTCTAGAACGCAGAAAATCTGAGCACTACAAACTCAAGCGGCTGCTGCTCTATCCCAGTATGCCCAATTTATCTCACTACAGCTAACGTTGAATCGCACACTAAGTAACTTTAATTTTTTAAATATCTTTAAATAACTATAAAGATCAAAGTTGTACGAGACGAGATGTCATTATAGGTAATGTAAGGTTAGATAATTACTGGAGAAATAAATAAATTCTTGCCAAAATGACAAGCAATGTATACTGCAAGATATATAGTTTATCTCATTTCTATAATTCCTGTTAAATTTTTGTTGTGTTGGTAACAAAACCTTCTAAACACTAGAACTTTTCATTAGGTGTTTTCGGAAAATCGCTCGGAACCACTGGGTTACAACCTTACCGTTCGTTTATTCCGCTGGGTTGGTTATTGAGCTTTTTAATATTCGCTCCGACTCGTAACCCGGTTATAAAAAACTAACCCTGGTCGATGAGTAACGTTGTCCAGGTTTCTTCAAAAGTTGAGGTTAGAAGGGTGGCGCCAAACGTAACCTAACTAATTGTGGCTTGTGCTGGCCCAAACGCAACAACGTAAACACTGCCGGGCGTTTGGAAAATACATTGATCGGGTTGGAAACTGATCAGGTTAACAACCACACGGGTTAAGAACCCCGATCTATTTTCCGAAAACGCCTATTGAAAAATGTTGACAATATTATTTGTTTTTATTTAAAATTAGAGGTTAGATTGTCATTCAGAAAAGGTAAATGTTTACATTTCGTAAAGTTACCTTTTGTTGTTTGTTTATTATTTGGAATAAAAATTTATTTTTTCTGTTTATTACTTCACCATTAATTGTAATCAAACTGATTTGCACATAAAAACAAATTTACTGCAGTTTAACCCTATTTTGACATATGACATTTGTTTGACAGAAGATTTTCTAGTGAGAAATGTGTAACTAGAAATAGTGACACCAACATAAATAAGTTTGGGGTATAACAGTGCATGCTACTAAAACCCTAAACATTTGAAATTGATTGGAATTATAGAAATGAGATAAGGTATATGATGTGATACAAGTTCCAGGCAGCTACTTCAGGAGAGTGTCATAGACCTCAATAAACTGGGGATGTGTCAGTTTTATAAAAAATGAAGTTATCTGTAGTAATTTTTACGTCTGCAGTTTAGCAAGTAATTATTATTATTATTATTATTACCTTTCATAACAGAAACAATACCAAATTGTTATGGAAATATTCTATTTGCAAGAAGACTTCCTAACTGTTTAAATATTCCTATTTCAAATAGGCCATAGATTTGGCAACGCGGTTCCATTCTGTGCAGTGAAGTTATCCAAGCTGTTAGGATATTCACAGAAATACTACGCCACTGGAAAACTACATTATTTTTATTGTAACAAAGCTATCAATAGTGCAAGATGTGTTGCCTAGCCATCAGTAAATTTCGTGATCGCGTGGTTTGTAATCAGTGTTGATGTTTTTGTATTTGTGGATCAATTATAATACAGCATTTATGCAATTTTAACCGAGTGGTTTACAATTGTTTCAAGTTTTGCCATTCTTTCTTACAATTAATAAAACTTCAACATTAAACAAATTTGGTGACTGATATTAGTTTTTTGTAATTTATAATTTTGCAGATTGATTTGTTTTTCTAATAATATTCTTGTCATACTCAACGGGAATATCAAATATGTTATGAGAATTTGCCGAATAAAAAAATCTAAACAAAAAAATCTGAGTATTAAAGATAACTTTATGTTCGATTTATGGATAATGTAATTAGTTAAGAAAATCATCACTGTGCTGCTAGACATCAAGTTTGATAGTATATTTCAAATATACCTAAACATAAAGCAATACTGATTGATCACCTCTCAATTAGCATTAATTTCATTCCATTCGTTAATAATTGTAGAAGAGATGGGCAAACATCTAATATGAATAGAAAAATATTTCACTTCAACTCCTATACCAGAAACAATGGACAATGGGTATTGTTTTGTCAGTTACTTGCTAGAATCAAGCCAGCTTTCTTAGAAAGACGTACACCCCAATATAATTAGAACTGAGACTGTAACCCTGTCGGCATAGAGGCTACCTGAAGTGGGCAATTAATTGTACATCTAAATCAAACATTTGGCTAATTTTGTTTAAGAAGCAATTTTTGGTGTTTCATCCATTATACAAGATTTAATGCTAACTGCAGTAAACAATTTATATATAACGCAAGTTAAATAAAAAAAATAATTAAGCTTACATCTTTCTAACAAGCTGTGGTCTTTAAAAAAGTTAAATAGTGATGCGGACAACAGGATTGTTAAAAGGTGTAAAGCATAAATAAAACAAATGCATGGAGCGCCAGAGATATAAAATATATTTCAACAATTATTTCTATAAATTTTACATAGAAAGTCTTGGCGCAAGTTTATGTAGAAATTTACATGATTTTTTGTTCTTTTTGACTTATTTTTTACATTTTTTTTTAATTCTTTGTACTTTGAAATATGACTTAAATGTCTACTCCCATTAAAAATTTTTTTTAAATAGAAATTTTTAATAAGATTACACAATATAAAATAATCGCAATTAAACAAAAAAAAATGTCTTACAAACTATAAACTAATATAAATACTTATTTCTACAACAGACTGATGTTAAGTGTCTGAAATATTGTAAACAAGAGATATTTCAGAATTGTCCAGCTTTTTTCTTTTTTTAATATTGTTTTAAATGATAATAGGAAAAAAAGAATGTTTATTTTCTTGCAAAAAAAAGTTCAGTCGCCCAGTGCTGTATTTTTGCACGTGGAACACTATGGTCTAAAACGACCAAAAATAAAAGATACAATTTGCATTAAACACAAAAAAAATGAAAAAATATGTACAAATGGAACAAAAACAAATTCCTGGAAAATAATTACACGAGTAATAATTGCCGCAATTTAATTTTTTCGTTATCAAATTGTTGCAAAATCTAAAATTACGTTGTAATATTAAAAAGGAAAAAGGGAACAAAAAAGTTAAAACAGCATGCTTATTATGAAAATTTAAAATCTTAAATCGAGAGAAAAATCATAATGTGCAACAACTTAATAACAGATATGCATTTTTTTGCAGAAAATAATTACTAAACAAACAAAAACAAAATGTTCCACCCCATTCTAACAATAAATCCCTGGAAATATTACATATTTATGTTATCACAATCTCTTTTTTTTTAACTGATTTTCTTCTCTATAAATATAATGCTTCTGAACTGAATTATGATGTTTTTCTTCTTGTTATAAAAGAGAAGACGAAATAACTGTAATTAAATTTTGATATAGCAAAAGATATGCTCAAAGTGACAAATGCATTTTAAAATGTATTCAAATAAAACAGTATGTATTATCCTATGTATTTTCTATTGCTACAGATCTGCGTAATTATGCGACAAAATATTATGTGCATAACAAACGGGTTTATACAGGAAAATGAGATTTTTTTAGAAGACCCAAAAACAAAATTTGGATAAGAATTGCTTTAATACTTGTCAATAATTCCCTTATTGTTATAAATAAGGGTTAATTTCACTCCTTGATAAAATATTTTACAATTTTAACAGGCATCAAAAATCACCTACTTTGTTCGGTTTATAAAAAAACACTTACCGACACAAGAAGTGGTGACACATCACGATAATATGGCAAATAAAAATGACTAAACAGTAACTGACTAAGGTAAGATGCTCTCTTTTCTTTTTAGTCGTTGCGTATATCATAATATATTTAAAAATGCCATTATGTAGTAAAACCTTATAAATGAAAAGCATCATAAACTGTTTATTATAAAATGTGGTATCAACTTACTCATAATGCTCATCAGTTACAGCTTAAAATTAATACAAACACAACTACACTATCGCCAAGACTATTTGCAAAATTTAGATGGCAATCCGCTATTTTCAATTAATCATGCTGAATTTGTACTTTATACAATTTCGTTCGTTCTTCTTGCTCTTGATGAATTTTACTACTAATTTTCAACTGAATTAGGTAGGTATATAAAATAATCCAAATTTAAAAATTAAAAAAAAACAATAAATGCACAACTTGGTCTATACACAATTAATTAATTAAACCTTTATACAATAATTATCTGCTATTTCTATTTTTTTCTCCTTTTCATTCTTTGCGATATCTTGTAAGATTTTTTTTATAAAACATTTCCATCATATTTATAATTAATAAGATGGAGCACCCCGCTTAGTCATTACTGCTACTACCGTTTTTATGTATATTTTTTTTAAATCCTATGACTTAGCAAAAAAAAACAAAAACTACTCGACTTCTATATGATATCTGTTATTTTTCATATGTCTTTTACGTTTGACATTTGGTGGTGTTGAATTTGTTTGATTATTGTGGTTTTTGTTGTTTTTCCGAGCCGCCCACATGTTGTGGTGTTTAGGTGGATGTGACTTTTGTGATGCTATATGATGTATGTTATTATTTGGTGATATACCACGCGATGGAGGATCTGAACCCTGAAACAATAAAAAAAAAAAAAGCAAGAATTATTAAAAATAATACCAATAATTGTAGTAATTACAGTAGAGATTGGAATTTACTTGAAGGGCAATTTTCTGGCAATGTCAGTGTCAATCATTTAACTTTTAACATTTGAGAAATGATCAATCTAAAGTCTGCTACTTTGTTAAATAATTGTCAGAATTCTTCTGATAAGGTTCTATTGACCATTTATCATTTACCAATTCTGATTTATACTTGTTCCACTAAATAATAATTAAATTTGAAGTTATGGCTAAATCTTGCATTTCTCATAATGTAACACCAAATTAGCGTGAAGTTTATTTCTTATTAAACGATAAATATTAAATTAAATGCTAAATGATTGAGTATAAACCCACCTTGTAGTAGATGATTATTTCTCGTCGTTGTTTTCCTCTTTTTATTAAATCATAAACTCTAAATTAATCTTGCGTTCTTTTTATTGAAAAACAAATTAGAACTTCCACAAGTGAAGACATTCAATTGGAGCATTAAATGCCGTTTCGATATCGTCGCAAAACCCCCACCCCTATCCCCTCTCATGGACGTCTATGGACTCGAGTTTAAATCTGCAAAAGGCAAAACACTCTGAAGTGGCTCTACATCACAGCGCTCCTGATCCCAGATCGCTAGAACCTTGCATAAGGTCCCAGTCATCTTTGTCTGTTTTCGCCGCTAGATGTCACAACGTTCGCTCCGTGAGCGCAAGGTTTTGGTCAAGATGGGCCAACGTGTTCTTGAGCTATTCTGATTTTTTTGTTTTGAAAAAGTGCAAAATTTCCAACTTTGGCCCCCCCTGGTTCCCCTCCTATTGGGAAATTCATGAAAAGCCGCCAGACAACAACTCGCCTAGGGCCAGCCTATAGCCGAGAATCGTGAAGATATTAAATTCTTTTATACTTATGGTGAGTAAATAATTAACTTAAGATTCGAGATATTTTTAAAAACAGTTTTGTGAGGTTAGGTCAAATATACATAACTGTTTCAAATTATAAAACATTTATTTTTGTTAAGTTGACAGCACTACAAAGTTATATTTTATTGAAAGGCAAAACTGAAAATTTTCTTTTGTAGCTGGATGATTTCCCCGATTTTAAAATGTAAATATTAAACAAATGTAATGTAAGTTACAAAAATGTATAATTTATTAACATGAAAATAATTATTAAAAGCACACAAAGTTGTTGGAATTATGCCAAATTATTATTTTAATAAAGTAATCTTAGCTAATGCAGATTTGGCAACGTAGCCAGTGCAATTCGCGATTCGAATTAATTTTTGCACGCTTTAAAATCAGTTGATTTTGACATAAAAACTCACTAGATATTTAAAATGGCCGATATAACGAAAATCTTACTTTGACATTTCGATACATTTCAACTAAAATTCTTCCAAAAAGTTTATTTTAAGGTATTCTTGATAGTCACTTGTAATTATTGTAGGTCTATTAATACTATTCTTGTGGCTAACTTTATAGACTGTTTATAGATACATAAATTATCTTTGAAATTAATATCATTTTAGGTTATCCTGCTCAAATTTTAACATTGTTAGCGATTATATCAATAACAAACTAAAACTTCTTATGTTAGGTGAGATTTTAGGTCACGAGAAATAACTAAAACTAAAACAACAGGAATATATGCAACATTCTGGTTTTTATTTCAGTACGCAAAAGGTAAGTGCTTTATTAGACTGTGTTCGATTTGATTCTTTGTATGAAATAGTTTCTTATCAGCTGGAATGCAAAGTAATAACAGAACAACACATATTTAAATTCTGATTTTTAGAAAAAAGTTAAATTAGCTTACTATTTATAAAATAACATTTCTAGTGGTAACATCTTGGAAATTTCTAAATTTGGCACCAATTTCTGGAATCAAGATAGATGCTAAATCTAGCCAAATCGCAATACTTTAACAATAAGGTGATTTTACTTTAACTGCCTATATGCTAGAAAATATAACTTAAAATTTATTTTTACCTAACCTCTACCAATTTGTTAAGGTGGAAATCGGTGAAATTAGCCTGCCCTACTGTTTTATAATTTGAAACGAATAACTTTTTTCATTTTAATTGTTTAAACAGACTAATTAAAGATTTCAAGAGCTTACTGGTAAATTAAATTCGAGTTTTTTTTAAAAAAAAATTAATAGAATAATTGTACAGAAAAATCTAATGCTCACAATCAGAAATGTTAAAACAACACGGCTCATTTTGGAATTCACATTCACATCTTTTTTTTTTGATTACCTTATGTAGTTTTATGAGTGCAAGCACTACTGTAATTTAACAATTTACATAAGCTTTGCCTCAGGCTTACTGTTAACGATATTTTAATTAATTTTAAGTTATTAACAATAACAAATAGGTTATTATTAGCAAACTGGCAACTGGAAATTCATGTTTATAAAAACTACTCAAAACTTATTATTAATAATGTTATCGGTTGACAATACTGAACACCACAGTTTGAAAATATTGCAAATATTTAAACTCTAAAATCTATCAGAACAATTAAATCTTCCGGTTAGCACGGTGTGAATTTATGTTACATTATAAATTGCACGATGTATGTTCTTGTTATTCAGTTGATAAATTCTCTAAGCTTACGAGCACTTAGTTATTTTCCTTCCAATCTCTACTGAATGTGTCATATAAAACAGGTCACACAAATTACTCCACTTACTTCTGAACTGGTTCCACTATCGACACTAGACGTCGAACCACTACTCGATAAAGAACGAGGTGATCTCGAAGTACCTATCACTTTTGAAAATTGTAACGAAGGTGAACCTACTGGAGGGCTGTGTAGCGTTGAAAATTGTTGCTCAACCCATCTTCTGTAACGTACAACTTCGTCTGTGACACGAACAATACGACCCAAAATCGACTGCCTCAAACAATCCCTATACATATTTAACGGACTCACCGCATTCGATAGAGCTACGTAGGCATAATCAAATGCTCGTTTCACCTATAAAATAAAATTCAAATTTAAAAAAAAACTTAATCTTCATTTTTTTGTTAACTTAATAATAATTATGAGGCTTCTCATAAGTAGAGAAGCCCATGCCCAAAAATTGCACCACACTATTTTATTTTTACAAATAAAAGTGGATGCGGGTAAAATAACGGGGTGTTAGCAGAAGTGACCTCACTAGACGTTCATTGGTACACTCAGCTCCCCTAAACAAGGAAGGAAGAGGAGAATTTAGCAGACCCCTTATATAAGGATCACGATTACATATTAACAGTAAGAAATGTTTGCACTGCCATCTATCAACAGACCATCAAACAATCTCATAAATTTTTTTTAATTACAAAAATTAAAATTTAGTTGAAATGGTTTTTAAATAAGGTATTGTAAATATTTTCTCTACATGCAGTGTGTAAAATAGCTACGTTGTGCACATTACTGCACTGGGTCGAATAGGTATTTGTTATTTTATTAGTTATGAAATGTTGTTTCTATGGCATCAAGTTTTCAAAGCTCTAAAACACACATAGTTGCATAAATAATTATTACGGCACAATTTAATTTTTATTAAAGAACTAAAAGATTATCTAATCTCTATTTTAATGTAGAATGCGTTAATTATACGACAATTTTAAAAAGGGACTTCCCTTTTTCTAATTTCTTACTCAATCCAATATTATTTCCACAAGAGTAACTGCAATCTTTCAAATTCTAAAAAAACCTAGTATTACTTAACATGCCCTGATTTAATAATTATAAGAACACATAACAGGATAATTATTTTTAATAGTAATCTGTCTCTTTTTTTTCCTTTAATCACAAAAACTATAATTAAGTTAAGCAATGAAGTCCTGTAAAAGTATGAGACAGTTCTAATTGCAAAATATTTAGTTTTTTCTTAAAAATTCAATTTTATTATTTACAGAAAACGTGGTTTAACTCATATAAATAAGGAAGCCATTACCATCATAATTAATTACATCAGGATTGTTAATTACTAAAACTGGTTGAGATAGGTAGAATGGTTCCACTTTATGATTTTCTACATTTTAAATAATGCAAAACTGTTAATTTTCCCAAATTATAATTAAATAGTTTTAAAAGCAAGAAAGTTATTAACCTTTACTTTGACAAATCAAGTGTCACACATTAATTAGGTTAAGTTTAAGGTTAAATGCAGCAGGTTTTTTAAAAAGCACATTTTAACGTAATGCAACTAACTTGTTATATTTTAAGGAATTGCAAAATGGATACAAACATGAATAACAAGATTAGAAACAAGAATAATTTGCAATTGACATTTGTCAATAAATAATATTTTTTGTTTTAAAAGGGAAAGTTTCTTTGTTTTCCTAAAATAAAAATCACAGCACTCTAATTTGATTTTAATTTATAGGTAGCTGTCAACTTGACAATGTCAAGTAATTCAACAAAAATATAAATGATTCCAATATTCACTGATTTGCTAGCTGTATGAAATTTAAAAAAACTTAGTAATGACCTAATGTTTACAAATTTTGCCATAAAAACACCCACGTTTAGAAGATTCTCATTCATGGTCTGCTCTGAGTCACAATAAAAAATAAACAGTAAGTACAAGTATTACTTTTTTTAAATCTAATTGTTTATAGCTTTTCTATAAAAAGAGTTAACTTTTAAATTTAATATAATTTTTAAAATCCGAGTTACCCTACTATACATACCTAATAGAGAAAATTTAGAGTAAATTTTGTTCTAGAAAAAACAAGATTCTACAACTAGAACAATTACAAATGATATTTGGGTTGTGTTAACATTTTGCATACCTGTAAAACACCGTAACTACTCCTTCCAATGTCGTTACTTGGAAGAAGCGGATCTTCAATGCACAACAGACTAGGCCGATGACCATCAATCATGTCTTTCTGCATTTCTTCTTTATTGATGTACCTGCCGCCATCCTTTATCCTAATACCAGTTTGCATATAATTAAATTTCCTACCGTACAATTCCAAAAATTCTATGAGCAAGACACCTAAATTAGCATCCTTAAGCTGATCCGCGGGTCGATGGTATAATTGCAAAAAACTAATGCACATTAAAATTAAACTATAACTAGAAATGCCACCTGTAAACACTTCATTCAAGTCTCTTTCTAAAAGGAACTGTTTTAAAACGTATACTAGTTTTGGTAACACTGGAAATTGGCGCATGTAACGCTTTATTAGTTCTGCTGATTTTACACCATTGCACATATTAAAAGAAATGTCCACTTTCACTTCAGTCTTTTTATCTGTAAGTTTAACTATTGGCACGGAAGCCTTATCGAGCACTTTTATACAACCTTCTTCTGCTATGTCTTTGTCAAGAAATTCTTTTTCTAATGTTCTTAGTGGTAAATACGACCACTTTCCTGAAAACAAAAAAATAAAGCAATGTTAAAAGGGTAGTCTTTCTCTATTTTTTTAATTATATTCATAAAATTGAAAGTCAGAAGCTGACCTTGCAAAATATGAGGAAAGCAAGTACTAATGAACCATTATTAAGTAAATCACGTGTAACATGAATACTAATATCTACTTTACTAATCTTCTCAGTACTTATTTTTTTTACTTTATCAACTAGAATATGAAAACATTTAAAAAAGAAGCAGGAAAAAACCTGACAAGATTTATATTGAGAACATGATGTAATAACAGCATACACACACATTTCAAACTAATAAATTATCATTATCATACTAAGGTCAGTAAAGAAGTATTATCTGGAATTAGTTACGATTCACTGACATAATAATTACAATTATTACGACTTTTCACAATAAGATTTTTATTTCTTCGATAATTGAAATTATGAAAGTATTCGACTTTCTTAAATATAAAGGAATTCTTTATCAAAAAGTGTTGAATTAAGTTACACTTCATTAATGTGAGATATTTTATTCATTTAAAAAGTATTTACCACTTTTTCTTCGGTTTCTACTATAAAATTGTTAAAAACATGGATGGTGGTTTATTAAAATAATTTTTTTGTTATTCAATAATTATGCAAGATTGTTATGAGATTAAATTGATATGATTGTAGTTTTTTTTTTGTGGTTATTATGATTGTGTCGACAGCACCGAAAATTAAGTGTATTCGTTTGATTTATTAAAATACATTGATAATGACAGTAAACTAACCTTCAAAATTGCAACTGTCATTTTGACTTTTACAGTTTTTTGTGATCATTATGATTGTGTTGACAACACTGAAAAATTAAGAATATTCATTTGTTTTATTAAAAATAAATTGACAATGACAGTAAACTAACCTTCAAAACTGCAACTGTCATTTTGACTTTTACAGTTTTAATTAATTCAGTGTACACTTTAACCTAATTTAAATGTTTTCTTTGTGGATTGTATACATAAATTGTAATAGCATTTCAAACGACTTCGATTATAAATTACTAAAATTAAACTGTAATATTACAAACTGATCTTGTATAGTTTATCTGATTGCAAATGATGATTTAGTTTTCTGGTTGGCTGATTCTTACTACTAATTTAAAATGTTATTAAGGTTAGTAAAATTCTCAAAATTTAAAACGAGTTTTATTATATTCTAGAATTATCAAATCATTATTACAGTTAGAAAATAAACTGCTAATGAAGATTTTTAATTATTTTGAAGACCTTCTATGGGTGCCTATCAGGATAATCTAATGATCGCAAGGCTAAATAGTACATTAGAAAGAATAAATATGAATGAAGATTAACTAAAAGAAAACAAAAAATAAGTTAACATAATACAAAATGTCATTCTAGCTAGACATATACACGTAAGGAAAGGGTAAAAAAATTTCCAACTTCTTATTTTAACTTTGAAAGTACCTACCTATAACTACAAGATCAATGTCACTAGTAGGTAAGTAAAGGCCGGTTCTGTAAGATCCAAATACTTGTACTTGAGCATCTGGCCACATCGATATGATTATCCTTTCGATACGATGAATTACATCTCCACGTATGCGATGTTCAATTTTTGTAGGAGACATGTATTCATAAAAGTGTTCAATTTCCTCGTGTAGTCTGAAAATAGAATTTAAGAATTAACTATAACTGTCTTCGGTATGCTTTAATTAATGATATATTATAATCTTATGTTGACCATGAATTAACGTATTTAGTATTGTGTAATTATAAAATTAATACTTTCAATTTAATATTCAAGTTTTTGTATGAGAATATTTTATGTGATTATCATATATGTTGATTTCTTTCTACGAAGTAACAAAATAAAAAAAAAGCAGAGAAAAAATATGGGTTTTAATAATGGTACTATTCAGTGCTACGTACCATTATTTCATGTATTTATTCCAGTTTTCTGAATCTTTAATTAGTATAACAGAGTGGAACAATGCAAACATATAGTTCATTTCTAAAATTAAAACAGAAAACTAGAACATTTTGTCAAATCTAAAGTTTTGAAATTGAGATTTCTGATTTCTCAAAAATTGACAGTGACATAAGGCTAATTTAGGCATTACAAATTTCTAAGTTTTCACAGAAGTCTCAAAAGTCTATCTTTTAGTCTTAAAGGGCCACAACTATACACGAAAATCGACATAAACAACTTTCAGCTGGAAAATTACTAAATCTAATGTCAAATTGACAGATACAAAAGTGAGGTTAAGTTTCAAGATCTAAGATGAAGCTTAAGTAAATTTTAAGAAAAGCTTCGTAACTCATCGTTCTGTTTTCCACGATTTAGAACAAACTATAATTTCTAATTCTGTGCAAATATTTGATGAAATATTAAGATCATTTACATATTTTTATTAAATTTATCTAAAATTTACCGTTTCCTTTAAAATAATCTTTTAACACGATATAGCATGCTTAAGTTTATTTGTATATTTTGTAAAATTAAAATCTTTCAACAAAATAATAATAAACTGTACCTAATTATTTCGAATGAATATTTTTCATATCATCTATTCAAAAATGAAGTAACCTGTATAATTACGGTTACTATGTTGGTCATGATTTCACGGTCATGGTCAATTTGTATGATGTTCTGTTATAAACATGAAAAGAATGTATGCTATTTTTTACAAAAAAAAATTAACTCTTTTTTCCTAACCTGTACAAAAAGTTTTGTAGGAAGTAGACACATCTAGATTTGTAAATAACAATGCTATAGATGCGTAATAATTTTCTAATATCAAAACAGGTTCCCTTCAGGATATAAAATAATATTCTTAGGCGTTATAATAATTAATAGAACATAGCTTTTTAATGTTAAAAATCTACACATATAAAACAGAGATATTTATTAATCTCGATCTTTATATCAATTATTATACAAATTTGAGTAATTTTAAACAAATTCAAAACAGTTTATGAACAAGAATGTACAGCAAAACTTATTTTTAGTATCTCAACAGACTTAATCACTATTTATAAATAATAATAGGGAAGAATGGGGGCAATTTACCTAATTTTTTTTCTTTTATAAATATAAATAAATTCCTGAATTTGCGAAACTACTCAAATGTATATGGGATATGTCTATTTTAATATATTTTTAGGTTTAGATTTTTGAAGGTGTGTATACCTAAATGTCAAAGTCGGTTTGAAGGCCATCTGATGACAGATGGCCGAGTTGTTTTTAAAAGTAAAGTTGAGCCTTTAAAATCGTCGCAAAAAAAATTATAAAATAAAGATAAAACACTTACCCAATAATGCCCCGTTGATAATTATAATTATCTTTACGCCAGGGACAGCCTCCAAATTCACCCACAACTTTTTCTGGATGGCGATTCATACCTCTTGTACTAGCACGATTCTCGAACTTTCGTCTTCGCGGTAAAAAACTATTGGTTTTATCACTTTTACCATTGATCACATTGATATTTGCTTGATTTTGTGTATTAATTGTGTTGTTAAGAGCTTCTACATCACTGTCGATCTCTTTTATATTCATATTATCAAAATCTTGTTGAGTTTGCCACAAACGAAGCCACAAATGTTTAGCAGGACCTTCTTGTTCTGGCTGAAACCAAGATATCGAAGGATCCATTCAAGGGGTATACACTTAATTATTGCGTATTCACGACCATTAGGGCACCGTTAATTAAACTTCCACATTTATTTCGCGACAACCACGAGAATCACGCTAAAGTCACACCTTGCAAAAATCAGATTGACAGGTTAGTTTCTCACCCGCTAGGTTGCGGCAGATGTTTTCGTCTGTCAAATCGGCTATCTTCGGGTATTCAAGAAAAAATGCAAACCGCCAAATTTAAATTTTCTGATGTAATTAATTTCGATTTTAAAACTAATCGTTTTTCGATAAAAAAAAATTATTTAGAATGTACCTACCGTAAATCTCAAACTCGCCGAACATACTGGATGAATTGGTGTACCTTTTAATATGTCAGACGCTTGACATTTATATTCATCATAAGAAAATGCTGAAACAAACTGTTCAAGACTATTTTATTCATAACGCTGTAATTGGTTTTATTTCCGGATTTATACATTTACTGTCAAGAAATTGTCAGAACATTATTAATAACAGATTTCGTGTAACCTTTAACTAAACTGTATACTATGAAATTTAACTGTTGGTAGGTTTAATAATTCAAAATTAAATATAAAAAAGTATGAAATTACTACATTGCTTGGACTCAATTGTTATTACGTACCTGTCTGTAGTGTTGTCTTGTAATTTTTAATTATTGTGTAACACGCCGTTTATATGTCAAAATCAAAATACTCCAGCTGTATACTTCTTACTACTGATTAAAAGTTTTGATAAATAAAATTTACGACGAACAAATATAATGTATGTATAAAAATAAATTTTATTTAAATATTTTGTAAGTGAAATATTATCTGCGTTAGATAATACTTACAATCAAAAAAATAGAGCAAACGAATTTTTTAATTTTATTTTTTGTGAATAATACAGAAATTCATACAGTAGCAGGTACTTAGTGTTATCTATTATCAGTGATAAAGTTAATTTACCATAATTCTCGGATATACTCTACAAAAAAATACTTCATTCAATAATTTATAACATTCATAATAAAAAGAATCGAAACATTCATGATGACCTTTCGTCTTTTAGATAGCATACTTCATACATTGTATGTTGTTGGTAAATAATCAAGAACATAAAAAAAGTCTTCTTTTTCAAATTTATACCTTCACTGTTTGATATTACAAACTTAATGCAAATTAAAACTTAGCATCTACCAATAATACCACAAAAATTTATAATATTAAATACTGATTACATAAAACTGTCAGAAACATTATATTATCAGTCTTTTATAAACACAGTATGAAGTTAAACTCGTTACGGGAAGAGTTTTTGGACTAGTTCTTTCTTATTTGCTTTACCCATAGCATTCTTAGGTATGGCATCTACTATTTTCAATAATCGTGGCACATTATAAGCAGCCATTTTATTTTTGGCCCATGTTTGTAATGTCTCCACTGTCATTTCTTTTTCTGGTTTAATAACAACAATTGTGCCTACTATTTCTCCCCATTTTTCATCTCTAACTCCAACAACAACACAATCAACGATATCAGGATGATCCAAGAGTTTCGTTTCGATTTCCAAGGCACTAACTTTGTAACCACCAGTTTTTATTATGTCAACACTCGATCTTCCTAATAGTTTAAATAATTTACTTTCCTGAGAATATTGACAAATATCACCAGTCTTAAACCATTTACCAGTTGTAAATTCATTTTCAGTAGCTTCGGGCCTATTGTAATACTCTTTAAAAATCCCGTCGCTCTTAACAAGAATTTCACCGACTGGATCTTCGGTAAAAGTGAGACTATGATTCATCTTAATTTGCACGTTACCATTGTTATTAGTAGCTTCTACTAGTGTTGTGAAGTCACCTTCATCCTCTTCCGGTGGCTGTCCCAATCTAACAGTTACACCTGGTAAAGGTACTCCAACATATCCAGGCTTACGTTCCGAATCATATTCGTGAGACAAACACATCCCAATCTCAGTCATTCCGTAACGTTCTAGAAGTCTGTGCCCTGTTATATCTAACCATTTCTCATATACATTCATAGGAAGTGGAGCTGAACCACTAACCATTAAACGCATTTTTGTTTTTAAAGTCATTCTAATATATTCAGTCATTTTTGGATCCTTACTAAAAACACGATCGTATTCCTCGATCAATTTCGAGTAGATCGTTGGTACTGCCATAAATACTGTTATTTTACGATCATCAGGACTTGCATTTACAGCTAATAACCATGACCATACTGCATTAGAGTCATACTTTGGTAACATATTGCATTTAGCCCCTACATACAGTGGGCACAACAAGGCATTTACAATACCATGAACGTGATGTAATGGCAGCACGTGTAAAATAACATCGTTGGGAGTCCATTTCCATGCTTCTACTAGGGTTGTAATTTGGCTAACAATACTCTTATGAGTTAACACCACACCTGGAAATTTAAATTGTATTACTATTACTCTGATTTATGATTCCTTATATGACTTATATGTACTGAAAGTATCAAGATGGAGTTTTTGTTTTTGGTTTCACTTCATAACAAGAAGTGATCTTGAATTAACTGAATTAAATCTAGTCATTCGAGAATGGATCGTGTTAACTCTAACTTTTATTCGGAAAGTCATCAAGTTTAGCATAGCTTGCATTAGGGGTAAAACAAACGTACCTATCTCTTTCTGATCGTCAGAATATAGTGAATTAGTTTATTTCTAATTTTATTATATTAATTTGTCAATTTATTTAGCTGTCAAAAAAGTGAGGTTAGATATTTAGTTGTCAATATCAAAGAAACTGAGGTTAGAAAGTTAGTTGTTAATGTCAAAAGAAAATAAGGTTAGCTTTGAACACAAAAGTTGTTGCTAGATCAAAAAAAGATGGTTGTCAAATTTTTGAAATGAGATATTTTATAGAGAAAAGTAAAATAAATTTTTTTCTATTTCATGGGTTTATTTTATTTTTCAAATAGCATTGAATAAATGACAAAGAGGTTATAGAATTGCAAATAGTGCAGCTTTAATTAGTTAAGGCACTTTTTATAAATACAATCAATGACTTAACCCAAAATCACTTTTCGTCAACACTTAAGAAATTTGAGACAATATTTTACAAATAGAAGTAAGTATAGTTATCGCAGATCTACTTAATCGTTCTTACAACTCATTTTATAGTTGAATATCTAACATATGTCTCGACTAATCGTTCTTGAATCTTGCTTCCCAATATATCTAAACCCCTTTTAACATGGAAAATCTAGGTTAAGAACTAAAAGACAAATTCTGTTGATACCTGTCAAGTGTTCATAATTTGAGGTTAAAAATTTTGATTAGCTAAAATCCTCAAGTTTTCTGGTGATTCATAGATCAGTGACGAAATCGAATTGAAATCATCTACAAATACAGTTTTATATTTCTAATTTTCTCAATTTTGTTTAATTAATCACAATGACAGCAAATTAACCTACATTATTGCTGTCACTTTTGATAGTCAATGTGTCAATTTATCAGACACGCCAACACAATTTACAAAAACATTAAGATTTTTTTATGGTTATCCCAGAAGATTCTAACTTGAAAATTTCAATATAAAATTACCTTTAGGATTTCCCGTAGTTCCACTAGTATATAATATCATGGCATTCTTCTTATTATAAAAATCAGTCGACTGCCCGTCTTCTAAATCACTTTGATTTTGTACAATTTTTTGTGTTGAATTCTGTCGAAGCTGTTCATCTAACACATACAAGTTCTTGTTATGAGTCTTAGCAACTTTATGCATTAACTCTGAATATTCAGGTGTGGTTACTAGAAGTTTACTATTACAATCTTTTGCGTAATATTCTAACATACTTTGAGGATGTAACGAAGTCATTGGTACAGCTAGAAATTTTATAGTTTTTTCATAACTATTAAAAAATTAAGTTTCAATTTAAAAACAATAAAACACATCAAAAGAACCTACCTGTATGTCCTGACATCCAAATTGCCCATTGTGTAATAACATAATTAGCATCGTTAGGACATAAAAATAACACTTGCTCGTTAATTTTTCCTTTTAGTTCTTTATCAATTTCTTTAGATAACTCTTTAGCACTCAGAAATAAGTTTGCATAAGTGTAACTTCCTAACGTATCACGTAACGCTATTCTATCACTGAAGCTTGCAGCTTTTCGAAACACCGGTGTTACATCATTAGAACGTGGACCAACGTGTGGTTTAGGTTTGGTTTGGGTTTGTTGTAGACGTGTTGGGAAAACTGTGGTTCTTACAAGTCTTGCACAATGACGATTAAATTTCAACATTCTGAATGTTCTAAGAGCAGTGGGAAAATCTGTAAGGAGATAAACATAGTTGTTTCATTCTCAAGTTTTTCATTTTTATTACAAATATTTGGAATTTTTACAAAGAATTTATGACTAGCAGATATAAATATGTTAATAAGAAAAAAATAACTTCTAACCCTACTTTTTGTACTTAAATGGCTTCGTGAATAAAATGTTAAATTAATACAAGGAGTTTACAGTTAGTCTTACCACATCACAGTTTTAATACACCATCACTACACAATAAATTTACGCAGTAATACTTTTATAAAGAATTCATTTGACACCGCAAATATTTAAAAACAAAATAAGGTAAAGTCATGTGACGGCATTAGAAGATACAGCGCAAAATAGGGCTTTATTCGCTTTAATGGGAAAGGCATAATGAGGGGTGTTGTCAATTTCAGCAATGCAGGAATGAAAAAGGAGGGAAAATTAAATTGCAAATTCACTTCTATCTCTGCATTGCGCGAACTTGCTCTTTAACTTCTTCCATTTGTTGTGCAGATCGTAAAATTGAATCGTGCTGGTATCCTAAATGCACGCATAGGCATTGTAATTTTTTGAGGTTAGCTTCACTGTTATCAATAGCATGTTCTTGCATGGCGAAATTGCGCGCCGAATGCATTAAGATCTGAAAATAAAATTCAGCAGTAAAAGTTTGCGCCCCAGAATGTATTTTTAAAGTTTTTCAGTTACCTCGCTGCTTTTCGAACCTCTAACGATTTGTCTGGCGAGAGAGGCAACATTATTAACATTTACTTGTACGCGATCAGCTAATCGCATTTTGGAGTCTGCAAATAGGGACCTAGCACTGGTACTACTTGCAGATGCCATTGTTTAATAATAAATGTCCAATTATGTACTTTGCCCTCGGGATATCAATTTTCATAACGAGTAAACATCTAACGAGATAAAATGATGGTGTTTAAAATGCATGCGCCAGATTTGGTACCATGACAACTTGAAAGCGCGAATTTACAAAATAGGAACTTATAGTATTTATTTCTTTGCCTTCGTGAAATTATTATTGTTTACAATACCTACTCATTTTCAAATATCATTGCTTCAATATCAATTACAAGTGTTCTAATAACATAACGTTAATTTTTGTGCGAAACTTCTTACAGCAGAAAAAGAATATTACAAACGTAATGACTCATGCATGAATGTGTACAAAAATAATGTAAAGAATAAACCTTCCTGATAAAACGCTTTTAAACTGTGACGCTACGTCCAACGTCACGGTGTTTTCAAAAATTCGTTAAGTACGTATATAAGTATATATACAGGGTGCTCTTTTATATTGAAAAAATTCCTCTCTTCTTTTAGCTAAGGGCCGTCTGCACGGTGTTAAATTTGACGTCAAAATTGACTACAATTTTGTCATTGAAATCTGACATCGGTGCATACAGCACATTTAACGTCAAAACTGCGTTTAAAAATTTGACAACGAAATATTTAGAACATGTTTTAAAAATCGCGTTAATTCTGCGTGTAAAAAACATGTTCTAAATATTTCTTTGTTAAATTTTTAAATGCAGTTTTGACGTTAAGTGTGCTGTATGCAACGATGTCAGATTTCAATGACGATATTGTAGTCAATTTTAACACCATGTCAGACGGCCCTAAGGTTACACAACCAAGGACTAGAACCCTTTTGAAATAAGGGTTCCGGTTCCGGTACCGATTCCGGTTCTAGTTCCTGGTTTAAACATTAGTTTTCTGTCATTGTGAGTTGTGACCTCAAAGGTTGTGACATTTCTAATAAAAACTCACTTTAGGAAGCAACTGTCAACCTGACAGTTGGTTGGTACTACATGCACCATTCCTATTGGGATTTCATTTTTTTATTGTTGAAATGAATGAACTGTCATGTTATTTAAAATTATGAACAATTTTACAAGTTTTTAATTCCACTATTTCTCAGTATTATCTCTTTCTAAAAGTTTTATTTTGTGACAAAGTCACATTATTTATTTATTTCCTCTTAAAATCATAAATGCACAACTTCCAGAAATGTCAAACACTACATACAACTAAACCAGATAAAGTTGGATGGCGAGAATTGGTTGTGCACTGGCATAACAGTGATTTGTGGTGGAAACCGCACTTGTAGCTTGGCTTCTGTAGTGTTTACTTGCTGTACCGTCAGCATAAAAACTGAGTTTTAGTTGGTGAATTTATAATCATTACTTCTAGCATAATACTAAATAACTTTCAGCGTGCATAGGCGCTTAACTATTTACATTCATTTCTACTTTATACATCTTTGTAGTTTAATATCCTTCATACATTCAATTTATGTTTCTTCATTTTATTTTTGACTCCACACATCACAAACAGTACATAGCTATTGGCTTAAAACAAAAATATGCCATTCAACACCCAATTCTAACTGATAACAAAAACACAAGTATGACAGACACATATATTACTTGAATAATACAACAAATAACTCTCAAAAACATTAATAAATAAATGAAAAGAAACTTATAAACGTTCCGACACTCCTGCAGCTATATTTCTCAATTGTCCATACACTTTAGATGGAGGCGAACCCAAAATCAAATTACAAATGGCTCTTCTAGCTAATTGAATATTTTGAAAACTACCTAATATATGAATTTTACTATCTGCCAAAACGATTCTAGTTTTTGTAACATTTTCTATCGTAAACTTTGTTCTACCGCCTTTCCCAGCTAATCGGCCTATTGCTCTTGATAAATGATCGCCTTTTAACGTCTTAACATCTTTTATTTCGAATGTTTCAACAAACAGATCATCTAATCGCAACAATGCCAATGCATCTTCTACATCAAAACCATAAATAAATGCCTGCAATAAAAGTTAGTTAAAATTATCTACAAATAAACAAAATATTTATTATTATGAATACCTTTACGAAATCAGCAGCTCTTTGTAAATTTCCAATATCTTTGGTTTCGTTACAGGCACGAATTTCTACATTTCTTGTTTTCAAGTTAAATCGAACCTGCAGTTGTAAATGTTCTACAATCGGTGTGAAAATCTTCAACCAATTCTCTTTCAGTGGTGTATACCGATGGGCCGGCACAGGTACTTTACGAACATTATCTTTTGTTTCTGAAAACGATTTCGTCCTATGTCGTTTTGCCCGTGGTGGTTTATTCTTGCTGCGGCCTTCAATACCATTGTGAGTCTCCACTTCCATTGAACCATCTCCTGTGGTGGTATTTTTTCGTTTCAGTGGTTTTTTGGCGGGTTCGAAATTATTCACATCTATGTTCGCATCACTCATATTGATAAATCTTCGTGTATCTTTTTATCCAGAACTATTTTTATTTTGGGATTGAACGAAATATGAAAACAAATAGGTTTTTAACCTCAAGAATAATACACCACGTGCAAGACATAAAAATAAAAAAGACAAGACAATATATTAGGTTATTCAGTGTTACCACATAAATAATAGTAGAATCCACTGTATGGAAGCGCTTATTTTCAAAATGTAACAAGTTCGGAAAATTCGAAAATTGAGACGTTAATAGCACATTCTTTTAATAAGAAATATGAAATTTTGCATAATCAAAATAAACATCTCCAATAAGAGTTGATAGCATACATTAGTTAGTTTTTAAGATACTATGAAACACCTAAGCTAATAGAGAAATTTAAAATCATTAAGTCAGATACAAACACCCCAGTTTTCTCAAACAATATTGTATTCTATTATGAATAATCTCGTAATATTTATGAACTTCCAGTTAGAATTGGAAATAAAAGTAGTAATGCAGTCTGGCTATATCTACTTTCAACAGAAGTTTAAAATAGCAACTGCATGCATTAACTTCAATCCTAATACATACCAAGTGTGGAGTTTCAAACCTGTACATAGGACAATGCATGGGGATTCAGCTTTTTGTAATTCCTGCTCCCCAAATGAACCTACAGGGGAGGTAATGGTATCAATCGATAGTGTAGAAGTTCCCTCTCAATCTGGCACCAATAAATTAACCAAAAAATGCTCAGAATTACCAGAATAAATTAATAATAAAATAACTCCTAGTATGAGCTGCCGTGGATTTGACAAGCAGAAAACAAAATCAGTAGAATGCGTCATTAAAGTTTTATTAAGTTAATTTATTGGTGCCAGATTGAGAGGTAACCCTATCGATTGATACCATTACCTCTCCTGTAGGTTCATTTGGGGAGCAGGAATTACAAAAATCTGAATCCCCATGTATTAATCTTTAAATCAAAATACAAACCAATAAAGAAGAAAGTAAACTGTGTTGTTAATACAATTTAATATTTATCAATTAACTAGTTATAATATCACAACATATATAAAAAATATTTCACTCATTAAAATTGCTATAAAATATTTGGTTACATTTTAATAAAATATAAAATCAATAATAATAAAAATGGAATTAATTTTCATCATTTGAAAAATTTTAAATATGAAACTGTACCTAAGATTGCAATTTCTAATACAATTATCAGAATTAAAATTAGCTTATTATATAAAACATTTCTGCCCATTTGGCGAAGGATATTCTTCGAATTATCAAGTTGTTCATCAGCATTTGTTAGTCTGTTTTTAGCCCGTAATAGAGTTTCCCTTTGATCGCCTAATTCAGAAAGCACCTCAGTTCCAACAGTTTCAGTTTCAATGGCAATTTGATTAGACCTTGCAATACTTTCCCCAGTTCTTTCGAGTACTGCTCTGCCTTCTAAAGCTACTTGCCTGTTTCGACTCTCCCAGTCCATGGTTCTGTTTTTATAGATTTATACAAGTTTTTTTTTCTAAGAATTATTGTTTATTGATTAAAACTATAATACACTTTGTCAACATTGACTATCATTATTCTTAATGAGAAAATAATGACTATAATGACAGAAATTTTCTATATAGGTTAGAAAGTATAGAAGGGTCTACTGCTTATAGAAAGTGCTATCCGTAGGTACAGAGACATCTTTGGCCAGATATAATAAACTAAACACTAAATTTATTATTAACGCTCTTTAACTAGATGATTGTTTAAATCTCATTTATACTTTAAAACTTTCGTAACATTATAAGAAATAGATTTTGATAAAAACATCTTTACTTTACTGTATTCTACTTATTTTGGTGTAAAGTCTTCACACTTAACGCTTAACGCCATCTACAATAATCTCAACCATGTTACGTGTAGAAAATCTTAAAAAGGAGTGTAAGCCCTTGGGATTTTTATTCCCGTCGATAAAAAACTGACAGCTGTCAAAATCTGTTACCAATACATAAATTTATTGTACAAAAGTCCCGAATATTTAAAATTAAAAATGCCAATACACATAAAAGTGGGCAATTGTTGCTATGACAACAATTAGACTGGAAATGTCACGAATAAACAAAACTACTTTACATTTTTATTTACTCCTTATTAATGATTAAACAAAGTATCAGTTTAGAAATGGATTTTTACATGTAATAGTAGTACACATCAATATTTCCCAAAGAAGCCTCTTAGAGCATCCTAAATGACTTGTTATTCCTGTAACATTACAAATTAAGGATCAAGGATACAGAGGGAATGTTTAAATATTTGATGATTGTATAATAAAATATTACCACATTGGTCGTTTTATAATGTGTCAAGTAAGCAATATGACATTTTTAACAATTTTTAAAATGTTTTTTTATTTTATGGTCACATTGGCATTTAGTAAAAAAGAGCATTTTTAAAAATTTACATTGTAAAATTTAACAATGGCCCAAACTAAGGATAAAATGTCAGAGATTGATGAACATATCCTAAAACGATTTGATATACAGAAAAGACTAGGTAAAGGAGCTTACGGAATTGTATGGAAGGCAATTGATAGAAAAACTAAGGAAGTAGTGGCTGTGAAAAAAATATTTGATGCTTTTCGTAATCAGACTGATGCGCAACGAACTTTCAGGGAAATTATGTTTTTGAGATCGTTTAAAGATCATCCTAATATTGTTAAACTACTTAGTATTCACAGGTAGACAAATATGTGTTTGGAGTCTTCTCTATTGTTTTAATAACAAAGTGATTTTTTTATTTACACAGAGCTGCCAACAATAGAGATATTTATTTAGGATTTGAATATATGGAAACTGATCTTCATAATGTAATTAAGCGAGGGAATATTTTAAAAGATATTCACAAGAGGTATATAATGTATCAGTTATTAAAAGCAACAAAGTATATACATTCGGGGAATGTTATTCATCGCGATCAAAAGCCAAGTAATGTTTTGTTGGATAGTTTGTGTAGGTGAGAATTAAAATAAATGAAATGTGTTAGTTAAAGATAACAGTGATATCTTCTCAGGTGCAAAATTGCAGACTTTGGTCTAGCAAGATCGTTAACTCAAACGCTTGGAAATAGTCCTAGCGGAACAGATCCAACATTAACAGATTATGTAGCTACAAGATGGTATAGAGCGCCTGAAATACTAATAGCTAACAGGAAGTATGGTGTCTCTATTATTGTAATATTGCTGAGAATTGTGAGAAATAATCATTGTTTCAGATACACAAAAGGTATAGATATGTGGAGTTTGGGATGTATCCTTGGTGAAATGATACTTGGTAAACCAGTATTCCCTGGAACATCAACTGTTAATCAAGTCGAAAAAATTATGGCAACAATAGTTCCTCCTTCTCAAGAAGGTATCTAGTTAAGGTTTTTATGTCAAATTTAATTTTCTCTTGATTTCGTTTTGATTAAAAATGCAGGGTATACATAAATATTTAATTTTCTTCGGTATTGATGATTGAAATATTTTATTTGTGTTATTATTAATGATAGTCAACTAGCCTTCTTGTAACTGCTACTGTCATTTTGACAGTTTACAGTTGTTAGTAGCAATTGTCACAGATTGACAAATTATTAAAAGTGTTCATCAGGGCTACGTTCAGAAATAGGGAAATGAGTGAGTAATAGTAAGGTGAAAGGTGACTGACGTCACCGGCAATGATGGGTTGACCTTCATTTTTGAACAACATTTGCGAGCGAAGTGCAGTGATGTGTGAACGTGATGATGCTAATGCTAATATTGCATTTCTATTATAATTATTGTTATTATGTGACATGATTATATTTATTATGACAGTCAAATTATAGTCAGTTAGGTTAGAAATGACGTTCACCCGTTGCTCACCCTAGTCCTGACTGGGTAGACAAAAGCGTAACATTAGCGTTATCCCAACGACTTACTGAACGAGAGCGCAGGTGAGGTTTCTCTCAATCGCCTGTATTTCTGAATGTGCAGAGTGACACAAAGGTTACACAAACTTCACTGTGGGTATGATTCTGAATGTAGCCCAGAGGTGGCTCTTAATGGTGCTTTTGTTGTATTTATTTTTACACTGTTGACAGGCATTTATGTCACCTATTTTAATTTGTGACTATGTATCACTCAAAAATTTTGTAGTAATGCTTGAAGGTTTTAATAATTTCATTTTATGTTTTATTTTTAAATATTTCTTACCTTGCCCTTGACTACTGAAATTTAAAAGTTCACTATTTGACATAAAAAATAATAAAGTATAAACAAATTTCTTCTTTGTCATTTACTGCTGTTTCTTTATAGATATTTCTATGATTTGTGCATCGGGTGTTGGATCATCTATGATAAAAAATTCAGCATCACTGCAACGAATACCCCTTAGAACTCTATTGGGTCATGATGTACCTGAAGATGCTTTAGATTTAATTAACAATTTGTTATTGTTTAATCCTTATAAAAGACTGACTGCTGAACAAGCATTAGAACATGCTTACATATCAAGGTATATGCAAACAACTTCTCCCCTCTTTTTTATATATATATTCTGTATTTCTAATTCTTTTAGATTTCACAATCCAGCAGAAGAAGTAGAGATGAACGTCAATGTAATCCCTCCTTTAAGTGATGATGTACGGCTTACAGTTGACGATTATAGAAATAAATTATACGAGATTATGTCGACTCATCATCATAATCGGCCGGCAAAATCACTTTTGTCAAGAGGATCTATCAGACTTCAGTCAGACTTAACAAAATCAGAAGTAAAATCAAGAATTGTCAGAGATCACGAAAGATACTTAAAATCTCATAGTTATCCTAAAGAGAAAGTCTATAACACACAATCAGAACCCAAAGTAAATCATACCGAAGAGAAATTAAAACAGAAAGCTGTCCAAACTCGATCGGAATCGAAGATATTTAAAAAGATTGATATCCTACCTCCAGAATCAAATGCGCTTAAAGCTTCTGGCGATTACAAAAAACATGCTCAATCATCCTGTGATTTTACTTTGCGTGAGAGAGTTCGTAAAAAACCTCTCAATTCTAAAAGTAATGTTTACGTACAGTCATTTAATAGTTATAATCCTAATCACGGGATTATAACGCAAAGTGCACTAATGGAGTTGCGAGCTGCTGGTTTGCGATGACTTTGTTGTTAGTGATTCGGGAGGGATACAATTTTGTAATTCACAGGAATTTTTTAACACAATTGTGCATTTTTTTTTACACAGTATTGTGATCACTTTTTGATCAGTATAGACTATTTGACATTATACAATATTTTGCACTTGTGTAATATTTGAGAAAAAAAATAAAACCCTTTAAAAGGAAGTTAATTTGCTGTTTAATATTCTAGAATAACCGTGTCCTCATTATTTAAATCTCGCGTTTTCTAAGAAAAATGACGAATAAAAGATGCACCAATAAAAATAATAAATGGTAATGATAGCTGATGACGTCACGTCAGGTGGGAAAGGCCTGACGGTTTGATTGGTCGTTCTCGGTAACTGTTGTGCTGATATTTGATCAACTTCACGTTTCACTGCTGCGAAAAACAAGCAGCAGTGCGCATTCAAGGGGAATCAGTGTTGTTCGTGTCGGCAAAATGGCCGCTAACGACAGTAAAGCTCCTCTAAGATATGTTAAAAGAGTGCAATTCGGGATACTTAGCCCCGATGAAATAGTAAGTAAAATGATCCTTTAAGATTGTAGGACGTTTTAAGAGAAAAAAGTAATCGGATACTTAACAAATTCATGTAAAAACTGGTATCGATGTTAAATGTCGTTGTAGGATTCCATTATCATCATTATTATTATTATGTTTACAACCAAAACTTGTGCAATAATAATATGATCCTGTATTTTCAATAGATTACAATGAATTGTAATGCAAGGGAGATATTAAAGAAATTATATTAAAACTCGAGTTTGTTTTTGTTGAATAATATGGTGCAGTAATTCGTAGGGTTTTTCTAATAAGTGAAATCAAAACGCATGCGTAATAATAGAAAACCGCGGGATTTTTAAGTAACGGATAAATTTGTAATTCCCATATTCATTTGGAAGAGTTTGAATGTACACATGTCATTGCTCATAATATATAATAAATATACTTCACTCTGACTTGAGATGTGTTGCAGCGACGTATGTCAGTCACAGAGGGTGGCATCCGCTTTCCAGAAACAATGGAAGCGGGCCGCCCAAAATTGGGAGGCCTTATGGACCCAAGGCAAGGTGTGATAGATAGAAATTCAAGATGCCAGACGTGCGCTGGAAATATGACGGAATGTCCAGGTCATTTTGGACATATCGATCTTGCAAAACCCGTATTTCATGTCGGGTTTGTCACAAAAACTATTAAAATATTGAGATGTGTATGCTTTTATTGCAGTAAACTATTAGTTAGTCCGGTAAGTTTAAATTTTATAGATTTTATTCCCTGTTTTCTTAATTAAATTTCGTGTTTGTTTTCAGAATAATCCAAAAATAAAAGAGGTGGTTATGAAATCAAAGGGGCAACCTAGAAAGCGATTAGCATTTGTATATGATTTATGTAAGGGTAAAAATATTTGCGAAGGTGGTGATGAAATGGATGTGGGTAAAGAAGGAGAAGATCCAAGTAAATTATTGTGAATGAAATCGTTTTTAAAAGAAGACGCTAATATTTATATTTTAGGTAAAAGACAGGGTCATGGTGGCTGTGGTCGTTATCAACCAAATATTAGAAGGACTGGCCTTGATTTAACAGCAGAATGGAAACACATTAATGAGGATTCACAAGAAAAGAAAATACCGTTAACAGCTGAAAGAGTTTGGGAAATTTTAAAACATATCACGGGTAATATAATTTAGGAATTTATTGTTAGTTGTGTGATATTATGTTAATGGTAATTATAGATGAAGAGTGTTTTATATTGGGTATGGATCCTAAATTTGCAAGGCCAGATTGGATGATTGTAACAGTTCTACCAGTACCACCTCTTCCAGTACGTCCAGCTGTGGTTATGTATGGTTCGGCCAAGAATCAGGATGATTTAACACATAAATTGGCAGATATTATAAAATCAAATAATGAATTACAAAGAAACGAAGCAGCCGGTGCTGCAGCACACGTGATTTCAGAAAATATTAAAATGCTGCAATTTCATGTCGCTACCCTAGTCGATAACGATATGCCCGGTATGCCAAGGTAATAATAGTAACTGTAATTATTGTTAAAAGATAGGTACATCAAATACATTTTTAGAGCAATGCAAAAATCAGGCAAACCACTAAAAGCAATAAAGGCCAGATTGAAAGGTAAAGAAGGAAGAATTAGAGGAAATCTTATGGGTAAACGTGTTGATTTCTCTGCTCGTACTGTCATTACGCCAGATCCTAATTTACGTATTGACCAAGTTGGTGTACCTAGAAGTATAGCACAAAATCTAACTTTTCCTGAAATTGTTACACCATTTAATTTTGATAAGTAAGTTCGCAATAATGAATTAGCTAAAATGGCAACTACTTTATTGTTAATTTTTAGAATGTTGGAATTAGTTCAACGTGGTAATTCACAGTATCCAGGGGCAAAATATATTGTTAGAGATAATGGTGAAAGAATCGATTTACGTTTCCATCCAAAATCTTCAGATTTACATCTTCAGTGTGGTTATAAGTATGCGTCTTTATTTGTGCTCATAAGAAAAAACAAAACTGCTCTAGTAGGTTATGATACTTTTCAAGTAAACAATCTTAATCTTATTTGTTTGACATTAATGTATTGATGCTAAATTGACGTTGACAAGCTGTTATCAGACTTTAGGTTAAATTTAGTCTTTTACTTGGGGAATGCATGTATTTGAACCGGTAACATGATTTCAAATCAATGTTTGAAGTTCCTAAATGTAACTTGCAACTTACATTTAGGGACTCGACTGGATCTAACGAAAATACATCCAAACAAGCAAGTTATAAACATAACCTAAAAAAAAAAATAGGACGCTGATGACTCTCGTCAGTGTTCATAGTTTGAGGTTAAAGATAAACGAGCCCTGTCTCAGTGAAGTTGGCCCAACTAATGAAAATATATTTTTTAAAGAAATTTATCATCTTAAAAGAAAATGTATTAAAATTAATACAATTTTATAATAACTGAGAATTAATTTAATAGCTTTTAACACATAACTCTATAAATGAACACTTCTCTGACTTTTTCAGAAACAGCTTTACTCCAAGACATGTTTAATTCTTAGCTGCAAAAAGATATGTTCAAATAACTATGGATGTCACTCTCAGCTTATTTACAATTATTAAAACGTCAAATATTATCATCTGCTTCATAACAGTACACTTGATTTTGAAATAGTGACGTGCAAATTTAAGTTGTTTTGAGCGTGTATTTCGTTAAAACCAAATTATTTTATTAATAGTCCGACTTGAAAGCAAGTACAACTGCAAATGTTTAAAAAATACTCTAGGAATATGTAGGGAAACACACAATAATGTACTTTAAAGAATAGACTAGTTTACTATAATAAAGTAGCAAATTCATGTTTTGGGTAGTTGGGCCAACTTCACTGAGACGGGGCTCATATATCCAAGTAAGCAAGTTATAAACAACAGAATAAAACACCTTTCTATCAAGCACCGGATAATCAACTTCTTACCTAATAGTGAATTAAAAAAAGAAAAGGAAACCAAAATACAAAAATCTTAGGTTACATACCTACTAGAGCATTGTTTTATTATTATTCTATTAACAGAGTGGAAAGACACATTCGTGATGGTGATTTGGTCATATTCAACCGTCAACCAACACTACACAAAATGAGTATGATGGGTCACAGAGTTAAAGTGTTACCATGGTCAACATTCCGTATGAACCTTAGTTGTACTTCACCATATAATGCCGATTTTGACGGTGACGAAATGAACTTGCACGTACCACAAAGTATGGAAACAAGAGCCGAAGTGGAAAATTTACATATTACGCCAAGACAGGTATTATTTGATTAATTTACATAATTATATAATTTTATAACTATTTTTGTTTTTAGATCATAACACCTCAAGCTAACAAACCTGTTATGGGTATTGTACAGGACACACTAACAGCAATTCGTAAAATGACAAAAAGAGACGTATTCATAGATAAAGAGCAGATGATGAATTTGCTTATGTTTCTTCCGATTTGGGACGGAAAAATGCCAAGACCTGCAATTTTAAAGCCTAAACCATTATGGACAGGAAAACAACTTTTCTCTTTGATTATTCCAGGAAATGTAAACATGATTCGAACACATTCAACACATCCAGATGATGAAGATGACGGCCCTTATAAATGGATATCTCCTGGAGATACCAAGGTAACATTTGAAGAATATTCTGAATCTTGAATATTTCTAAAAGGAATGAACATTTAGGTAATGGTAGAGCATGGTGAATTAGTTATGGGTATTTTATGTAAGAAAACATTGGGTACATCTGCCGGATCTTTACTTCACATTTGTATGTTAGAACTTGGACATGAAGTATGTGGAAGATTCTATGGTAATATTCAAACTGTGGTGAACAACTGGCTGCTTCTTGAAGGTTTGCATCATACAGCTATCAAATATCGAGATTCTTTACAATCGCAAAATTATTTTTTGCTGCAGGTCACAGTATCGGTATTGGTGACACAATTGCCGATCCTCAGACCTATTTGGAAATTCAGAAAGCAATTAAAAAAGCCAAAGAGGATGTAATAGAGGTTATTCAAAAAGCACACAACATGGAATTGGAACCAACACCTGGTAATACGTTGAGGCAGACTTTCGAGAATCAAGTAAATAGGATATTGAACGACGCTCGTGACAAAACCGGTGGTTCGGCTAAGAAATCTTTGACTGAATACAATAATTTAAAGGCTATGGTCGTTGCTGGTTCTAAAGGGTCAAATATTAATATTTCACAGGTAACTTAATTGACCCGATTATATGCAATATGTCATGTTAAATTAGGTTACGTCACATGTTTAATTATTATTAGTATATTACATGTCAAATTATATTAGGTTATGTCGCATGTCTCATAAAATTAGGTTAAGTTGTCACACATTAACTTAGGTTATATTAGGTTAGTCTTTTGAAAAATCGTTTTTTTTTTCTCTTGTAGGTTATTGCTTGTGTAGGCCAACAGAACGTAGAAGGTAAACGTATACCGTTTGGTTTCCGTAAACGAACTCTGCCGCATTTCATCAAAGATGATTACGGTCCCGAATCTAGAGGCTTCGTAGAAAATTCTTATCTGGCCGGTTTAACACCGTCCGAATTCTACTTTCACGCTATGGGCGGTCGTGAAGGTCTTATCGATACTGCCGTAAAGACTGCCGAAACTGGTTATATCCAGCGTCGTCTCATAAAGGCTATGGAGTCTGTAATGGTACACTATGATGGCACGGTACGTAATTCTGTCGGGCAATTGATTCAGTTGCGTTATGGAGAGGACGGACTGTGTGGTGAAATGGTCGAATTTCAAACTTTGCCAACAGTTAAGCTTAGCAATAAGGCGTTTGAACGAAAATTCCGTTTCGATCCTAGCAATGAACGGTATTTGAAGAGAATTTTTAACGAAGATGTAAGTCGGCAACTTATGGGTTCTGGTGAAGTAATATCAGAATTGGAAAGAGAATGGGAACAACTTCAAAAAGACAGAGAAGCCTTGAGACAAATCTTCCCTAGTGGTGAATCAAAAGTGGTATTGCCGTGTAATTTACAGAGAATGATTTGGAACGTACAGAAAATTTTCCATATTAATAAAAGAGCACCTACTGATTTATCACCTTTAAGGGTTATACAAGGTAAGCAGGTTCCATTTAACTCATTAAAATCTGTTTTCAGTTGTTTAATATTACAGGTGTTAGAGAACTCTTGCAAAAATGTATTATAGTAGCTGGCGAGGATAGATTATCTAAACAGGCAAACGAGAATGCAACATTACTTTTCCAATGTCTTGTACGTTCTACTCTATGTACAAAATGTGTTTCTGAAGAATTTAGATTGAGCTCGGAGGCTTTTGAATGGCTCATTGGTGAGATCGAGACGCGTTTTCAACAAGCTCAAGTGAATCCTGGAGAAATGGTGGGCGCATTAGCTGCACAATCTTTGGGTGAACCTGCCACTCAGATGACACTGAATACTTTCCACTTTGCTGGTGTATCATCAAAGAATGTAACCCTCGGTGTGCCACGTTTAAAAGAAATTATAAATATTTCTAAGAAACCTAAAGCGCCATCTCTTACTGTGTTTTTGACGGGTGTGGCTGCTCGTGACGCTGAAAAAGCAAAGAATGTCCTTTGTCGTCTCGAACATACAACATTGAGAAAGGTTGAGCATTGTTTAAAATTGAATTATTTAATAATACTGAGATTTATGTTTGTTTAGGTTACAGCAAATACTGCTATTTATTATGATCCAGATCCGCAAAACACAGTTATTCCTGAAGATCAGGAATTTGTTAATGTTTATTATGAAATGCCCGATTTTGATCCTACAAGAATTTCACCTTGGTTGTTACGTATCGAGTTGGATCGTAAAAGAATGACTGGTAAATTAATTAGTGAACTCTTCTAAGGATTTAAATTATTATTGGTTTGATTACAGATAAGAAATTAACTATGGAACAGATTGCTGAAAAGATCAATGCAGGTTTTGGTGACGATCTAAATTGTATATTTAATGACGATAACGCTGAGAAGTTAGTATTACGTATTCGTATAATGAATAGCGACGATGGAAAATTCACTGAAGGTGCCGATGAGGAAGTAGATAAAATGGACGATGACATGTTCCTGCGTTGTATTGAAGCTAACATGCTTAGTGATATGACCTTACAGGGAATCGAAGCAATTTCAAAAGTATACATGCATTTGCCTCAGACCGACAGTAAAAAACGTATCGTTATAACAGAAACCGGTGAATTCAAAGCCATCGCAGAATGGTTATTAGAAACTGATGGTACTAGCTTGATGAAAGTCTTGTCTGAACGTGACGTAGATCCTGTCCGTACGTTCTCTAACGATATTTGCGAAATCTTTTCGGTAATTATTTCAGTTTTTGTAAACAGATCTTCATTTGAGTTCGAGTTTGTATCGTACATAATTTTTCACAGGTATTGGGCATCGAAGCCGTCCGTAAGTCTGTAGAAAAAGAAATGAATGCTGTGTTGCAATTCTATGGTCTATACGTCAACTATCGCCATCTCGCTCTTCTTTGTGACGTAATGACTGCAAAAGGTCACTTGATGGCTATTACACGTCACGGTATCAACAGACAGGATACTGGAGCCCTTATGAGATGTTCATTTGAAGAAACGGTAGATGTGCTTATGGATGCAGCGTCGCATGCTGAAGTAGATCCAATGAGAGGTGTGTCAGAAAATATTATCATGGGACAATTACCGAGAATGGGTACTGGCTGTTTTGACTTACTACTCGATGCGGAAAAATGCAAAATGGGCATTCCAATTCCTCAAGCACACGGTGGTGATATAATGAGTTCAGGAATGTTCTTTGGAGCTGCTGCTACACCGGGTATGAGCCCTGGTGGTGCTATGACACCTTGGAATCAAGGTGCCACACCTTATGTTGGCGGAAGTGCCTGGTCACCTCAAAGTATGTTTTTTCACAACTTTTATTAGCTACCATAGATTACATTCTTTTGTTTAATTACAGATTTACTTGGAAGTGGCATGACACCAGGTGGTCCATCTTTCTCACCATCAGCAGCATCTGATGCTTCTGGAATGTCTCCGGCATACGGAGCATGGTCTCCTACGCCACAATCTCCAGCCATGTCACCATACATTCCATCTCCAAGGGGTACTACTTCTCCATCGTACAGTCCTTCCAGCCCAGCTTATCAGCCAGTTGCATCACCTTCTTCAATGACACCAGTATCACCTGGATATTCGCCAACATCTCCAGGTTATTCACCAACAAGTCCAAATTACAGTCCTACAAGTCCAAGCTATTCTCCTACCAGCCCAAGCTACAGTCCCACATCTCCATCATATTCACCAACCAGCCCTAGTTACTCCCCAACATCTCCAAGTTATTCACCAACGTCACCAAGCTATTCTCCTACATCTCCATCTTATAGCCCTACTTCACCAAGTTATTCCCCTACATCTCCTAGTTATTCACCAACATCTCCAAGTTATTCCCCAACCTCACCCAGTTATTCACCCACTTCTCCAAGTTATTCTCCGACATCCCCATCATACAGTCCTACATCTCCCAGCTACTCACCGACATCTCCAAGCTATTCGCCCACTTCTCCAAGTTACTCGCCAACATCCCCAAGTTACTCTCCCTCATCTCCAAGATACTCTCCCGCATCTCCAAGCTATTCACCCACATCCCCAAGTTACTCCCCATCTTCCCCACAATACTCTCCCGCATCACCGAGTTATTCTCCTTCTTCACCAAAATATTCCCCCACATCGCCGAGTTACTCCCCAACTTCGCCGTCATTCAGCGGCGGAAGCCCCCAGTATTCTCCCACTTCTCCCAGCTACTCTCCTACATCTCCAAGCTATTCTCCGTCTTCTCCGCAACATACACCAGCGGCCAGTTCAAGGTACTCACCGTCTTCACCCAATTATTCTCCGACATCCCCTAGTTATTCGCCCACGTCTCCACAATATTCACCGAATGCAAGTACAAAATACTCGCCTACTTCACCAACTTACACGCCTACGTCTCCTAGTTACTCGCCTGCAAGCCCTGCATATTCACCTGAACCACCCAGATATTCTCCTTCTTCGCCTAGTTATTCACCGACAAGTCCTGATGGTGATCAAGATTAAGAAGTGCAAAGAATTTTTTAAAATATTTTATATTACTTGTAAATATTATTTTGTGATTTTTTTTTTAAATGTTCATGAATGAATTACCTATTTTTTAGTGGTTTGATAAAGGTTAGTATAATTTAAGAGTTCTTTTGTAAAAATGATAAAATAAAGGAAAAAAAAAAAGACTGTAGATATATTTTAATTTGCTACTAATATTAATTATCAAGATGTGGTATTTATTAATAATAGTGGCTGGTGGTGTATGTATGAAGCACATTATTGCAGTTTGGTTCACTATAGGTAAATGTCTTGTCTACATATAAATGTAATTGGTCATAAAACTAAAAATTTAATATTTTATTCGACTATTTATCATTAGCGAACCAAAGCATATAGTAGTTTGAGTGGAGGTTTAAAATAGAAATATTTTTATAAATGAGTTTTGTAAGTTTTAATCTTAAAAATGCATTTCTCTTAAAAAAAAGTTATATATAAAATTGCAAACTACAGCACCTGGATGCTGTTGGTATTTCCATTTGTTTGTTATTTTTATTGTAATAATATATATGATTATAATTAAACATAAAAGTGATACGTTAACGTTAAAAAGGTTAATATTAGTGTACAATGTATGATTCAAATAAATAGTTTACAATAGATTTGATTGTGTTTTATTACATAAACATTTTAAACTAAATGTGAATGCATTAACTATTACAAATACTATATTTGCACATTTCAGGATTTATTATTGAATTTCTCATATCCAGTGTTGGGTAGGATCTAGATACTGTACTGTTTTGAAAAATATCTTTTGTTCTGATCTAGATACTAATTTAATGCATCTTAAGCCTTTAGATCCAATATACATAGTAGATCAATCAAAGTAATTATATTTAACTTTTGAAAAATTTCCTTTTTGATACTCAATTTCTGATCTATTGCATAAATTGTCACCTAATGAGAGATTTAAATCTTTTTATGATTTAAATGTTTTTTTTTTATTTAAATATTTTGATTTTAGTCTTTCTAACAAGTGATTCTTGATTTACGATTTAAATCATTTTTAAAATTATCTGATTTTCTTATAAAAGCCTGCGATTTAAATGATAATATCATTTTTTAAAATTAAAAACAATTATTACAGAATTTGACACAACCTCCACAACCTGTATATCATTTTTTTTATATTCTGTGATTTGACATTTTGAGGTTAAGTACATACCGTATGCGTGCAACGTATCCAACTTTGATTTCTTCTACTAAGATTTTAAATATTTACTGGCAAGTATTGACCCGAATTGAGAAAGAAATGGGTAGAAGAAAACCTCATTTCAAGAAAAAATCAAATGTAAGTATTTAATAAATAAAATCCTGTTTCTTCTAACCTCAATTTTTGTAGGCTGGTGAAAACCAAGGAAAAGATACCAGAAAACCGTATGAAAACATTGTTAAAGAAAATGATAAGTTTATTAAATACTATAAGGTAAAAATCTAGATTTTGTTTTGGTACAAGAGGCAGTACAAAATTTTATGAATTTTGATGATGTGTTAAAATATTTTTAGACTCAAAATGTCTGTAATGAAGAAGAATGGGACCAATTTATAACAACCTTAAAGACTGATTTGCCTGCTACATTTCGAATTACAGGTTCGAAGGAAGAGGCCAAGAAAATGTTAGAAATCGTGCAAGGAGAGTTCGTTCAAGAATGTTTAAATCAAGATGTGGATGGTGAGAAGCCAGCCAATATTGCACCACTGCCTTGGTAAAACTTGATTCACATCTAACTAAAGTTCTATTATTAACAATTTGACAGTTTTTAATCATAACAAACTGCAAATTGTTAATCAAGCGGAAAAATTTTCAAACACTTATAAAGGCAATAAAAATTCTAGGTATCCTGATAAATTAGCTTGGCAGTTGGAGTTATCAAGAAAAGACATTCGTCGCAGTGAAGCCTATTTTAAACTTCATAATTTCTTGATTACTGAAACTGAGAATGGTACTTTATCTAGACAAGAAACTGTGAGCATGATTCCTCCATTATTTCTGGATGTAAAACCTCATCATAAGGTATTACTTTCTTACTTGAAAACTACTTTTAAAAATGACTAATAAAATATTGTAGGTATTAGATATGTGTGCAGCACCAGGTTCGAAAACTGCTCAAATAATAGAAATGTTGCATGCAGAGGGAGATGATGTCTTACCTCAGGGATATGTAGTAGCTAATGATATTGATAATAAACGATGCTATATGTTGGTACATCAAGCTAAACGTCTGAATTCTCCATGCATGGCAGTAATAAATCATGACAGCGCAATTTTACCTAATCTGTTAGAAACGTTACCTGATGGGGATACTAGACATGTAGGGATTTTATTGTAACTTTTCTAGAATTACATGTATTTATTATATTTTATTTTGCAGGTACAATTTGACAGAGTATTATGCGATGTGCCTTGCTCAGGTGATGGTACATTAAGGAAGAACCCTGACATTTGGATGAAATGGACACCAGCCAATTGTCTACATCAGCATGTGTATGTATTGGATAAATTATTTCAATTATAGATTTTATATTGTATTTAAAACAGAGTTCAGGCGAGGATTTTACGTCGAGGAGCTGAATTAGTGACGGTTGGTGGACGTTTAGTGTATTCTACTTGTTCCTTAAATCCAATTGAAAATGAAGCCGTAATTCATAGAGTTCTTTCGGAAACTAATGGAGCTTTGCAGCTTGTTGATCTTAGTAATGAACTCCCCGAATTGAAGCGCAGTAAAGGTAAGTTTCTACAATGTACCCAATGCAAAGTAGGTAGCAACACACTTTGCATATTATAAATATCTTTGTAATTATAGAATATAATTTCTAATGAAAAACAGAAAATTAAAAAATTATTAGTATACATTGCTTACCATTTTGACAAGAGTTTCTTTATTTTTAATTTAAATTTATAATTTCTTTTACTTTTATGTTTCATTAAATTATTTTTAATAATTATTTAACCTCACATACTCTGCAATGACATCTTGTCTAGTATTTGATTTTTAAGAAAATTTAATAAGGCCCGTTTGTCACGATGCAAAATTTTGTACATTTTTTTATACAGTTTTTCAAGGACGCAAAAAACTGTACAATATATTGTGCAGAAAATTTTAGAACTTGTTCTACTTTTCGTGCAAGATCTGCACCCGGGTAGTAGTGGGCGTGCACCCACGTGCACTAGATAAACTTATCAATTAAAGTAAGAGCTGCTGCATTTTCTAAATCAGTATCACTATCTTCTGACATAACTTTATAACAGTTTTATTTACAACAACTATTCTCAAAGCACAATACTTGTTGTCCTACTTAACCTCAAGATTATCCTAAACAAAAACAAAGTGGCTTTGACATTTGAAATAGCCACAGACAGCCAACCCACACCTTGCGCCAACCTTAGTAAACAAAATATTACTCATAATACTAATAGTGCGCATGCTCATTCGTAAGAATTTGTACAAAATGTAGCTATTGTTGCAAACAGCCAATGTAATAAAACTTGCAAGAAATTGTACAGTTTTTGTATACAGATTTTTGTACAAAAAAATGTACAAAATTTTGCATTGTGACAAATGGGCCTAATAAACAAAAGCGACATATGATCATTGCTTAGTGTGTTGCCTACCTACATGTAGTGAAATATATTGAAATTGAATTTTATTTCTCCCTTATTTTGAAATATTTAAAATATTATTATAGGTTTAGAAACTTGGCTAGTTGGAAGTAAACAGTTAGAATTTTATAACACATTTGATGAGGTACCACATAAATGGAGAACGGTTATAAGACCACAAATGTTTCCACCTAAACCGGAAGATAAGGAAAAGTTCAATCTTAATCGATGGTTAGTATGCAATGTACCAATTGAACATATTAAGAGTTCATGAAATTTAGCAAAATTAATTTGCAGTGCTATCAACATTGTTTTTATTTTTAACATTAAACTGTTTTTAGTGTTCGCATATTACCGCACCAGCAAAATACTGGCGCGTTCTTTGTGGCTGTGTTAGAAAAAGTAAAACCAATCAGCTTTAAAGAAACTGTGACTAATTCCGAAGCAGAATTTGATGGACCATCTTCAGAAGCTTCCCAGCAAACTGAAAATGTAAATAATTCCAGTAAACGTGAACACGAGGATAACCTTCCTTCAAATCAACGTAAGAAGCGACGTTTTGAAGGATATAAAGAAGATCCTTTTGTATTTTTTAATGATGATGAAGCAGTCTGGCCAGATATTAAATCATTTTATCAGATCTCTGACGATTTTGATCCAAAATGTTTGTTAACCAGATGTCATGGGGGTAAAAAGAAAAATATTTATTTAACTTCTCCAGCTGTGAGGGATTTAGTGTTACAAAATCAACATGCAGTTAAATTCATTAATACTGGTATAAGAACGTTTGTTAGATCTGACAATAGAAATATGAAGTGTGCATTTAGGTAATAAAAGCGGAAGCAATGTAAATTTAAAGTTTAAATGTCTTTTTACTATTTTAACAGGCTTGCACAAGAAGGTTTAGAAAGTATTTTTTATCGTATGGGTCAAGATCGTAAAATTCAAATTCCAAGAGATGATTTGATTACGTTACTATTAAATAATGATCCTCAAAAACCACCTGTTATCTCTTCGTTGTCGGAAGTGGTTCAAAAGCAAGTTGAGAATTTAAGTACGATTTTGTATAAAATGGAATTTTGAATAATATTGACTTTTACATTGTAATTTCAGGTCCAGGCAGTTGCATTCTGATTTATAAAGAAAATGAAGGGGGTGATAACTCATTAATTCTACATATTAGTGGTTGGAGAGGAACTCAATCATTGCGTTGCTATACTCCATTGCCTAGTACTGTACATTTACTTCGTTTATTAGGGGGGGATGTCTCAAAATACAGTAAGAAATGAACTGAAGTAGTTTCTCTTTTGAACATTCAATGTTATTGTTTTCTTCTAGCTGTGAATAAATTTAAGAAACCCGAGTCGGAACCGCAGGACGTTGAAGAAACTGAAATATCGGAGAGTAACGTAAAGTCAGAGTAACTTCTTTTTTATTTTATTTTATTTTTATGAAGTTAATACAACATAGCTGTAATAGATAATAATAATAATAATAATGTTAAATAGACATTAAAAAACTACTATGTAGTTATATTAAAAAATTTAAAAGTTTATAACTTTTAATACATAAACAGGCTCACTTAAAGAGTTTACGAATTTAGCTTTGGACGAATTTCTAGTTTTAATTTTATTTAATTTTCAATACCTTGTTTGGTTTTCTTTTCAACATTAACAAGATAACAATATGGTGTCTACTTTAAACAGTGCTGAAATGTTTACGACGAGAGATTCTAAATTTTTTTTAAATATTCTATCTAGTAGTTGAGTTTTATTTATTAATAGATTCTGTCTTCATACTAATCTAAGATTATAGATCTCAAATCGTTCTAAATAAAGTTTTCTTCTTTTTCTTGTTTGAATTGATATGTGAGGTGTAACATCTAGAGAAAAGAAATTCGTTTTTTGTTATTTCCAGATTATAATGTCGTTGTTGATGTTAATTACTGTTATGAAGACAAAATCATTAAATTACTATTTTTACGGATTTTCTACTATTATTCCAAAATTCGATTCATCATTCTAAAATGTGCAAAAAACAATTGAATAAAGACTGTGCTGTGTATTTATTAATTGAAATAATAGTCGACAAAAGCAGCAACTATTTTCTCTTTGGCATAACTTTGGCTACTTGTTCTGTGACTAAACTTTTATTTTATTATATTTGAATTGTTACTTGTTTATGTGTATGTTTTATTCGTGTATTTTTCGAACAAGGTTTTTCGCCCATCAAGTGCTTCTTCCAACTATTCTCTTCATCTTCAATATTATCATGGCATAAAGGACACCTGTTGCATCCTTCAGTCAGTTCTGTAAAATTATTTACGCTGTATTTATATTTAAAGAATTAATGACCACATATTTACCTATACATTCTGTAGCATGTTGCTCGTAATTGTTTATTCTTACAGCCTCTGTACATTGAGAACATTGTATGTAATGTTCTTTACGTTCGCATTCCATTACTAAATGCTCTGAAAGACTTGCAACTTCAACAACTTGACTGCATTCCCCGCAACGTACTAGCATCGGACAAGATCGCCAGTAATGAGAATTCATGGATTTACTTGTTACAAATATAATACTTTCAGGTTGATGGCAAAAGATGCAATGTCTAAAAAATAGTAGTACGTAACATAACAATGTATCAAAAAGAAAACAGATATTCAAGAAGGCCATGACTTATTATTTAAAGGACATACTCATTATCTTGTTACAGAGAATTGTAAATGCATTTAAAATAGTTATGTGGTATAATAATTCCTGCGTTATACACAGCCTATTACAAAAGACATAACATATATGATCCAATGTAGAAACAGCCTAAGTGACGTTACATTGACAAGCCTTATAACTGCTGCAATAACTCTGAGGCTAGGTTATTAACGAATAAAAAAAAAATCGAGAAGGCTAAACAAGTAACCCTTAAGCTGAGTTGATACGGGATGTATGCCATGACTATGATTCCCGAATTCATGGATTTCTACTTGTGTAAACTGTTGATGTGTGCAATACAAAATGATGTTTCTTTCTTCTACTTATAGGTTACAAATTATTATATTTTAAGATTTTTTTATTTGCTGTATCACTAATTATAAATAAATTTGAATTAATAATAAATAAAAAGAAAAATCAAAACAATTTTAAATATTTAAACTTGTCTAACTGTCATTCACCTGACAGTTCTACATTTTAGGTTATAAATTGACAATTAACTTGACAGTTCCACATTTATAACCTAAAAAAGTTTTTAGGTTATACATATTGTATTTAATAGCGTCTTTGATTGACCGCACTAGTGCGCACTGAGAGTATTTCCATCATTGTTCAATACGGGTATCTGAAAAGTGACACATATATACTCAGTGCGCCTTAGTTCGGTGAATCGAAGACGCTATAAATAAAATTGTTTTAATTTCTCTGTTTGTCATACTTGTAATTATGAATTTGAATTATTATTTAAAAATAAAAAAAAATCCAAACAAACATGCCCATTTGCACTGAAATATATATCAAAATTGTAGGTAGTAAATATTTAGTTCTAAAACAATGTTTTTTAGACTGCTGCCAAAGTTAAAATCATAGACACAGTGGAAATGTCACCAAATAAAAGGCACTCTAATAATATTTTATGTGATGATGATTATCAAGAAATGAAAATGAAAAAACCTACAATCTGCAAACATACTGATACGCCAAAACACAAGAAGTACCAAGTAGTACTTCATATAGTATTAGTCATCATAGACCAGTAACAAGATTACTGCTTCACATATGACCTGACAATTAATAGAAAACTAGCTTTTTCTATTTCTAATTATTTCCCGTCATTTTTTCCAGGAGATCGTATACGGATATGTGATTCATCACAAGCTTCTATTACTCTAGGAAAATGAGCCACTTCAAAAAAACTGTTTTGAACTCTTTAAATCCCATTTTCTGCTGGCATCTTAATATACCTAGGACGTGAAATTATGCAGGCTGCTATTGAGTAATGCACTCCAATGATGTTTGCTATATCTATGAAGTGGTCATTATAAGCAAGAAACTTTAGTGTTAAAAGTAGCCGGTTCATTCCTGTAAATATGTGTGCTTAGTCATAAATGTCAAATCTTTATAGCAATTGAATATTGAATAAAATCCCTCCGGTAATAATTAAATATTAAGTATTATCAAAGTAGAATACCAAATATACCTACGTGTATATAAATCAGAATTCACATGGAAATTGAACCCAGACATTCTTGGCTCTCTAGGCTAAATGCTCTGCCAATTACCTAGCGAATTCTTCTTCAAATGAATACATACAGACTTCAGCTTTCGTTTGTGGAAGAATTGACTAGCTTAATTGGCATAACATTCAGTCTGGAGAGCCAAGAATGTTTAGTTCAATTCCCACGCGAATTCTAATTTTTTTACATGTGTATTTGATAATTTATCGTACTTTGACAATACTTATAATTTGATAATCTTCTATTTCTACTAAAAGATTTAAACAGGTTTGTTTCATTAGCCAGCAATTCCTGAAAAAAAGGTATATTTGTCCATATCATGAAAATAATCTGATCTAGCATATCTTAAATGAGGAAATTCAAAATCAACAATTTCTAGATCGTTTCCAAAAATATCTGCATCAAATGAATGGTTCATACTAAAGAGTAGTGGAAAAGGCCAATGTCAGATTTAATTTTAATTTTTGATGACACATCAACATAAATTTTAATATTTCAGTAAGTAGTCAAAATGGTTACTCACATTTAATATTTATATATATATATATATATATATATATATTAGTGAACAGTGCAAGATAATTTCAATTAAAAATCGGTATTAAAAAATAATATTAGTTTAAGTATTATTAAATAATGCAGTGCAAATGGGCATTCATATTTAAATTTGTCTGATTGTCAATCACTTGACAGTTTTACATTTATAACCTAAAATGTAGAACAAGTACCAATACAAATTTATAGGTGCATTTGCTGGCTATCACTCAGTTTCTTTCATTGCAAATGAATCACTCGCTATTACACTGTTTCAGTTGATAATGTACATGTAGGTACATTTAATGTAGAAAACTACCACTGCATTTTGTAGCAATTGATTTAAAAGCTATAACCAATAGAATTTTAGGTTATAATATTCCAAATGACAGCTAGTGTTCAGTTAATTTCAAGCTTCAGAATGAGCGCGTTCAGAACACTAAACTGTTTAGCTAAATGGTAAACAATAATGTTTTGTTTACGTTTGCAGTCAACACTATGTTAGATGCTGAACGCCACGTCTCAACGGTATGTTTGAGGTTATAGTAAATTGTGTATTTTTAAAGTGCACGTCTGTTGTAACTTCTCTGCAAATAATAATAAATAATTTTATTTTAGACATTCTGTTATTTGTATTATACTTTCAGCTGAAATTAGGATAATTTGAGATCAAGAAATTACAAATCAGAGAACTTACAATTATTATCATTTCGTGGAACCAATCAATTGTTAACTATTATGAAATCATTTAATAGCAAAACCTTTTTTGCTGCTGGGATTATATTATCATTAGGCATCTTGTTTATTTTGCATAAGTGTTAAATACATAAATACAACCAATTCAAGATACTAGATTGAGGTTAGAACATTGGAAATATGCGCGCTCTTGAGGATGTTCTTTGTTAGATGGCGCTTGTGTTGCACAGATTAGTTCAGTAAATATAAAAATTTTACGTTGAATATGTTGACCAACTGTTGAAGTAAACGAATCCGTTCAGTACTTCCAAACTTATAAACTGTTTAAACAGTAGTGCTCTGAACACACTCAATGTGCACAATTGAATGTACCTGATTTGCTTATCATGTATACCAACCTAAAGGTTAACACCATTTTTTATATTTTATAGCTCAATACTTAATATTATAGTCATGTATTACAGTGAAATTCGATGCACAAATAATATTTCATAAAATAATGCTTAGAAAAATGCCAGGCAACAGCTTGTCAAAAAATTAATGTTACATGCTTTAAGTCTTATAAGATGTCATGGCCTATTACACAGAGAGCATTTGCTTTTTTAAAGTACTCTTATAAAATTATACATACTTATCTTCCTCTTCAGGTGGTGAATTATTACTGGGACTTGATATTCCACTGGCAGAACTTGTGCTTTGCTTTCCATTAGTACCATCCGTGTGTGCAATATTACCTCCACTTACACTCTTGGACAAACTATAGTTCTGACTTTGCCCGTTAATATTTTCGCTGTTTGGTACATCAGTCGAACTAACAGACTTATTGATGCCATTCTTATGTTCATGCGGTACTGGTTCGGGGCTTAGGCAGTCTGGATTTGAATTTAATGAGCATTGTTGAATTAGGCGATTTCTTTCTAACATGTCTTTCTTTCGCTAACAAATAATAATAAATTATTTAAATCTAAAATGAGTACATTCTTAATCAACTTACCTGCATATCAATCTTATCAAATTCATGAAACAATTGCCTATATAATAAATTTCTTCTAGTTATATCATCGTCGGGTGGTAATTGTTTTCTTACTAATCTTGGATTTACTTTGTAAACAAGAACTAATATACGTTCAGCCACTTTTCTCACAGCCTCAGCGGGATGATGCAAGCCACTTAGTCCAAATTCAGATAAAGTTCGACAAGTTAAACCACTATGAAAACTAGTAAGTTTAGGAATTCTAGTTAAGTCAGAATAGTAAATGTTACCTTTGTTTATCTGTCGATATACCATGATTGATAATCAGTTGTTCTACCATTTCGGCCCTACTTAATGCCAATCTGGGATGTGTACTACTGTTTAAATTTCTACTTAGGTGTGTCGGTATGATGTGCAGTTCTCTGTAAAAATGTTCAATGTTTAACCTAAGTAAAAATTAAATATCAATTAAAATGCTAGAAACATACAAATGAAAGGGCTATTAGTAGTTTTCAGACAGGTAAGTGTGATGTTTAAATCTTCTACAGTTTCTTTTATTATTGTTTATTAAAGTTTTGTTGACTAAAGATGCCACCGACAAAAGCTGCAATTATTGCTATCAAACAATTTTCATTTTTAAAAATTGTGAAAATGTAAATGGTAAATATACTTTATTCATTAAGGTTAAATGAATATTTTGGTTTTATGCTAATAAATTGAAGGTAAGTAAATATCAAAGATATTCAGGTTATGTATGGCAGTTGACAGATACCTTTCTTTTTGAGGTTATGAATAAAAAAACTTGACAACCAATAAACCTTAAAATAGATTAACCTGACACATTTATAACCTCGAAAGAAATTTCAGCTGTCAAGTTTGTTATTCATATATAACTTGTAGTTATTTCAAGATATTTCACTAATAAGACTGTTAATTCTAGAATAAATAGTTTTGTGTTATAGAACTGGATTCTATGTATATTTTGCCCTTAAACCTGTTAAACAGCTGCAATTTTGGTAGCGCTTTACTTTTAAGAAATTGTAGAATTTACTAATATGAAGAACTCGTAAGCCAAAACTTAATTTTAATATCTTGAATAACAGAAAATGCAAGTAAGGGCATTTGAAACATTTACCTGACATTTTTACAATCAGCCATAGTTAAAATTGTATGAACAGCCATGTGATGTATCCTAGTGCTTGTATCGCCAGATTTTGTTAATAATTCAGGCAGTAATTTATCTACACTTCTTGCAGTTTCAGCAGGAGACACCCTGTGTAACAGTTGTTTAAAGTTTACTTAAAACACAAATTATAACATAAAATTACCAACCTTCCAGGAACAAACTGTACAAAATATAATCGTATAACTTCATTGGCTAAATTGTATACTGAGAACACTTTATCTCTTAAAGCTCGATGAAGAAGAAATATAGCTGCTCTTCCAGTCTTATTAGCAGTATGCATTCGAGTATTATTGTAAGTAAGCAATTCTTCCTTTAACATATTCAAACCTTCTTCTTTATCTAGGTATTGTTTAGAATAGAATTTTTCTACTAAATCATTACCAAAGACTAATATTGGAAGAGCTGCTTGTTTTTTTTCTCGCTCTGTTAATTTTGACGATGACTTGCAATCATACTCCATTTGACATTCCCGTAGAAACTCGTTTGTTTGAGAGCTAAATACAACATTGAAATATTGTAATAATAAAAATTATACATAATCAAACTTACTGCCTTAATGTTGGTAGTGGTTTATCCTCATACTGTTCATAGCTGGATTTTGTAATTGCACCTGCTGATTTATTCCTTCTTCTTAACGAACCCCTTGTTTGAATATTAGTAGGACTTCCTATACTAGGCGAGCCAGTTTTAGGACTTTGATGTCTGGCATTATGTAAAGGAGATACTGGACCTTGATAGATATGAGGTGTATTTGGGGAATTTGCTCGTTTGTCAGCGGGAACTCTTAATGTTGGCGACAGCGGGTTTTTCCTTGATCCATCAATTTCATCGGCACAATCGTCATTCTTTGAGCAAACCTGGAAAGATTTCTTAATTATCAGATTAAAATGGGATTGGTAAAGATTTTCGTACCCCATCGGTTTCTAAGAGCTGTTCGATACATAACTGTTTATAAACTTCAATGCGGAACTCTTCCATTTGGATCTTTTTATGTCTAGCTCTTTCATAATCTTCCATTTCAATGGCGTGGCGTTTTTCCAATTCATATTTACCTAATCGTTCTCCAGCTGTACGTAAGCTTTCCATTGCTTGTTTTAATTTTCTTGCATATTCGAAACGTTCATCTAAAATATTGCGTTAGTTTATAAATATTTTCTTCTTGTAATTATTAGTCTGAAATCAGGTACAACAATTGAAATAAAATTTTGTAGTGTGTGTTATTCATATTTTGAAGCAAAACTGCAGGAAACAGAATTTCGTTTTACTTTTTCTTTAAGATTTGGGTAATTTCTAAGTTACAGAAGAAAGAAAGAACCATGTTTTTGATCTTTAATAGTGTACAGCAGAGAGGCACAACCTATGCAGTTAGGATCTAGGCAGGCCACATAGGCATTCAACCAGAGCTACTGGTTACCAGGAAACATTTTAGATCGCACTGCCATATGTAATGTTGATGCAATTATTCAATTATGAAACTATGTTTTAATAAATTTATATAACCCTATAACTGCTACAACAACTTTGAGGTTAGGTTATCATTAAATTAAAAAAAAAATCGAATAGGCCAAACAAGTAAATAAATTAACACTTGACAGTTCTACTGTACGTTACAAATTATTATATTTCAATTAAAGTTCCTTTATTTACTGTATCTGTAATTACAAGCCAATTTGAATCAATAATAAATAAAAATAAGAAAGATCAAAACAATTTTAAATATTTAGATTTATCTGAGTGTTATTCACTTGATAGTTTACATTTTAGGTTATAAATTGACAATTAACTTGACAGTTGCACATTTATAACCTAAAAAAGGTTTTAGGTAATGTATTTAAATTAAAATTGTTCTTTTTTTCTATTTGTCATACTTGTAATTATTAATTAAAATAAATGAAAAATAAAACAATCTTAAATATTAAATTTGTCTGATTGTCAATTACTTGACAGTTGTACATTTTAGGTTATAAATTGAAAATTGTAACTTGCCAGTTTTACCTAAAATTTGTAGTTGCATTTGCTATCACTCAGCTTCATTCAATGCAAATGAATCACTGGTATTGCTCTGTTTCACTTGCTAGTGTAGAAAACTACCACTATATTTTGCAGCAATTACTTGCTTCAAAAACAAAATTAGTCATAATTTTTCTCTACTTGGTCTTATCTTATTATTATTAAAATAGTCGAGAAAGCTATATGGAAGGACAAAAGAAATAAAGAAAAACAGACAGAGGAAAATATGTTAAATATAAATTCTATAAGGGGTTCTGCAGAACCTGGACCTGGGCCTAGATGCTTTAAACTTTTAGCAGAATAAAATCTATGTTCGTTATACTTGATAACTAACTCTGTACAACAAACATTTCAAACTGAGGCCCAACAAACCCGCAGGGCCAAGAAGTCCAAAAAGCCCTACAGTCCCGAAGGGCCAAGGAGTCCAAAAGGCCTGACAGACCCGAAGGGCCAAGGAGCCCAAGAAGCCCGACAGACCTGAAGGTTCAAGAAGTCCAAGAGGCCTGAACGAGTGGATTCATAATCTACGTTTATGTTTAATTGAGTTTCGTGAATATTTTGTTGAAGTAGCAGTGGTTGATAATAATAAATAATAATAAACTGCAGCATACTGTTACTAATTTTGAACAAACCAGTTTAGTGTAGGTTATAGTAAGACTGGTAGAAAACGATGATATCATTGAAAACAAATGAGAGCTAAAGTGGAGGAAAAACCAAAGTTGTCACTTTGCAAGCTATCACAAGAAACCAATCTTAGTTACAGGCTTATGCTATGTGTCAATCCATTGTTAAAAAAGGATTTGGATATGTTTCCCTATAAAGTACAGCTTCTTCAGGAACTTGTGCCACCACAATAAAAGAGTTGCACACCGTATCTGATTTCCAGACATGATGATAACACTTTAGATTTGACATTCTCCTCAGATGAGTCACAGTTTTATTTATCACAAATAATGATGATGTGAAGTATTGACAATCCTAACTTTATAACTTTCTTATTAGCCACCTCCGATGACAATAATTGTAGGTCATACTTTACAATACACACCATAAGTTCATTCAATTAAAATTATTTTCATGTTCAGTAGTTCCTTATTTTGAACAAAACAATATAGTACCTACATCTGTAGAGTATTATTAAAATAACCATTGAGAACATAATTTCGATAGTAAGAAATGTTAAAGAAGTTATTTTACTTAATATTAGTTTTAGTAATAGGAGGTTATTTTATATAAACCCTCAATGAATGCAGAAAGGGTTTTGTTAAATAACATTTTAATATTTCAAAGAAAGAAGTGTAATGTTTGCTGTACATTATTCTTATTAGAAAGATTTAAAATAAATGAACTAAGTTATTTCTGGAAAAGCAGTGTGTGTTTCTCCTTTTTTGTTTTAAGGGCCTCGCAAAACAGTACTCAAATAGATATTTAGACAAATGGAATGAGAAAATCTGAGTATAAATATCACAGGAAAATTATTAAACAATTTAATTAGGAAGAGTAAAGAAGCAGGTCTACTGATAAACATAATAAATAAAACACGTGTACTGACAAATGTCAGTTGTTTTCAGACACACACAGTATATCTTGGTTTTAAATCATACGAAATAAATAATAATATTAATGTAACTTGCATAATCTAGCACATCATGATTTTGAGAAAAATCAAAGAATTATTTAAAAATACACAGGGGATGTCCTAATTAGAATTAAGAAGGTGATGCTAAACTTAAAGTACTGGTAAGAATTGCAGGTATATTTGAAATATGAATAATTTAGACATAGGTACAAAATTCTATTTCAATCGCTTCAAAAGAGAAAAAAGAATAAAAGACTGATTACAGAACTTATTTAACATTAAAATAGAAATCTTCCATAAAAGAAAGCAGATATTACTTACTAATAACAGCTAAATGTTTTTTTAATTCCATCTCTCTAATAATCTTAGCCACTTCGGTATCTACATACATTTCAAATGCTAAATCATCGTAACATGATACATATTCTGGATCGTTCATTAACGAACTCAACCTTTCAGTAACGCTATCGGTATGTGAAAGCTTTCTGCTTTCAAGTTCATTTCCTAATATATTAATGGCAATTAAACTAACCTACCAATTTTATTAACATCAAAATATAGTTTCACCGATAAATCATTTTAATACAGTACCTGGTTGTTTATATTGTAGGCGTTTGTATGATTATTACCCAATTTTAACTTTAAAAACGAAGCCACACACGTTGGTACATTAACAGACTTTAACTCTCTACTTTTGAAGCCAGTACTTTGATTATCCGACAATGTTATGTAACCTAAATAATCCCAATTTATATTCATAACATCTTCTACAGTGTTTGTATCTTGATTGCTTGCAAATAATTCTATTTTGGAAGCTGGAACAACCAATGTTCTTACATATTTCTGTATTCCTATAAAATCTACATACGAATCAAATATTGATGTGCTAATACTTGAATTTTTGTTAAGATGCATTGCTTTTCTAACTGTAAAGTAATTTCTTGTGGATAATCGCAATTCTTTGGTGATTGCCATCCTTTTACAGTTGGACCATGAGTATTTAATTCTACAGCTTTATATTTTGGATCTTCACCTGTGGGATGTTTTAAGAAAAATTAATATTAAACACTATTTGATATAAAAGTTTGTTACCTGTAGCGTATATCACACTAAATTGAATCTTTTTAGGCATAATAATTATACTTTTTCATTATTTCATACCATTTAGTGTAAGAAAAATACAATGAACCGAATGAACTTGGTAGGATCTTTTAAATTTCAAAATCAATGCTATCCTTCACCTACACATGTTGTGGTTCTTAATATTTAAAATTCTATCACATTTATATTGATTGTTTCCTTATACAATGGAAAGTTTCACGTGGACAAAAAACGTTTTTTGAAATATCATATTTCCTTGAGTATTGATTTCCCAGTTTCCACTTTTCCTCTAGACTATGTTCACAATGTTTTCGAAATGGCTAGTATTTGGAGTCATATGTTAGTGTAAATAGAAGAATTTTCTTTTGTATGTATTTTACTGTGTATCATTCATTACCTTTGTTAAAAAGAAAACTTGCGGCGCGGCGCTTCGACGCCTCTCTTAATACGTAATTGTTTTTCCGGATATTTTAATTTCAATAATATAATCTTCAGAATGGATTCTGCAATTTAAACTTCCTTATTTTAAATTTGTTTGAGATTAATTAAATCTTTATGGTGTTAATTTATCGAGTCTTATGTTTCTTGATAATTATTAATTATTGAGTACAATGATCGCCGTTACTTTATAATGAATGATGTTTGGTAAAGTTTGAATCGAAGAATGGCGTGTCATCTGAATATTAGCGCGATTTTTTGTACAGCAATAGTTCGAAAACAAAAAAAACTTATAGGATAGAAAGGAAAAAATATTTTCACAGCAACAAAGGTGGTGGGCGTGGGTACCTAACATCTGTACCAGCCACAGAAGAGGCCTCAGGCTTCGCGCTCTATTCATAAAAGATCATTTTGAACGAAACTAGCACGACTAGGGCTTCCACTCGAAATTGAAAAAGGAACTCTTTCTATTGTAAAGACCTTATGCAGTGTGCCTAGTTCATTTTGTTTTGTTCACTTTAGCAAACGAATGTCAAGTTGACATTTGGTTGGTACTACATGTATTATAATTCTTATTATAAGAAATTTTATTTTTTATTGTTGAGATTACCGAATAATTTATGTTGTTATTTAAAATTATGAGTACTTATACGTTCTTAATTCCACGGTTTTTGCAATACAATTTTTATTTACAATTTCTTTTTCTAAAGACATTTACTTCCTCTTAAAATCATAAATGCGCAAGTTTCTGAAATTTAATTGTCAAATGCTACCATAACCTAAAATCATCTAGTAACTTTTTGTAACTAACCGAACGTGTGACGTAATCAGCGGACCAGAATGAATATGAAAGCATTAGGGTTTATTGCGTTATATTATTTGGAATATCAATATAATACTAAAAAAGTAAGATATTTCTGTAAAAATATTTATTAATTTAGAATTTGCATAACAAGATTTTATTTATTTTAGTTTACGGTGTTTTGAAAACGAATTACATAGTTGACAGATGTATTTTTTCACAGCATTAAGCTTACTTTCTTGTATGTATAACCTTTTTCGTTAAAGTGAAGCATTTCCGAGATGCAGGGTGTCAAAAGTTTAATTTAAAATTGAATGAATCTCTGCATAGATATCAGACTTTGACCATTAAACAAAAGCTACGACGCCTAACGATTCCACAACATCGGTAACAGGCTTTTTTTTGTAAAACATATAGGCAGTGATGTGCGTGTCAACAATGTCGACGTCAACAATTCATTCTTGACATGTCAACAATAAGAATTGTTGACATGACCTTATTGATGTCAACTATGTCAACAATATCAACAATTTAGACATTATGAATGCACATGCGCAAAGCTGTTAAACTTGATTTTTCCTTTATTATTTAAATCTTAAATAGTTTATTACAATAATTTTTATTTGACTTAAAGTATGTGAGGGCAAATAGGAGGCACAGGGAATTGTGAGATGCTTAAGTACGTTCAAGTCTAATGTACGTATAGAATAATTTTGATTAGAAAAAAAATAAATGCTAGGATGTTGTTCATCATGTTAGCATTTGTTTTTTCAATTAATAAAACCTTTGGCATCAAGATACCTATGTATACTGTCACATTACTAGAATTGCCCCCACCATAGTTTATACCTTACAGAATCAGTTGGATCACTTCCCCTACATTTTGTCCTCCACTTCAAGAAACTCGCGGTCTATGCGCAGAGCACTATTTTCTGTCCAGAAGTAGAAGGAAAAAAACCTAACCTTAACTTCAAAGAAATAATCTCATAAAAGATTGTATTATTTAAATGAAATCAACTTGCATATTCTGTAAGTGAATTAGTGAAATTGTTGAGTGTTGGTAAGTTACATTAGTTGTGAAATTTGAATATCAACTGCATATATAACCTCCCCTACAAGCGCGCGGTCTACAGTTTAGCGTGCGCAGACCAAAAACCAGGAACACGAAAGATCAAAAGAACCGCTCTGAGTGATATAACTGATTCTGTAAGGTATAAACTGTGCCCCCACATATCCGAACTAAAAATCTTAGTATGGGCCTATGGAGCTATGAGTAAACATACTTGTAATTTTACTGATTCCATGGAAATAAGAATAAATACATAGGATTTAGTTTTTTAATGCCATTTTATTTAAATAATATTTTGGTTTTTCTTTTCCATCTTCAGTTACTGTCACAGTCTTTTATAACTGAAAACCCAATTCATCAAAATACTTATTCTTGGGTTTTTCAGCCATTTTGATTCTTGAATTGTCTTGAACATCTTATAATCTTATTAGACATTTTAGCTTATTTTAGCACCTGTGTTTACAGGTTAGGTTTAACGAAAAATGTGCAGAATCCTACTTTATTGCAAAGTTGACACATTGTTGACATTGTTGACACATTGTCGACATTGTTGACATTTTTGACGTGAAAAATCAATTGTTGACAAATTGTTGACACGAAAATGTCAACAATCATTGTTGACGTGTCAACGCACATCACTGCATATAGGAAGTCTCAGATCTTGAAAATATTTGGAAGGCTTACTTATACTGCCCGTTAAGGTAAATTAGCAACACAAAGTTTGAAGCCTTCTAAACACAGCCCAGTTACTTTATACAAAAAAAGGCCAAACCTCTAAAAAAATCCGACTGAAGATTTTTCTTCAGAATTCTCTTTATCTTGGCGTCAAAAACAATCCCTCAAAAGTCCATAAAGCCAACTGGACGGCTGCCGAAGTTACAGAAGGTCAAAGGTCACGAAAATCAGTTTTTCTCAGATATCTCGTAAACTATTGGTTTTACGTTAATTTTGGTCAGTATCAAATATGTTCATAAGCTAAATCTACACAAAAAAGAACCAATAGTTTTTGAGATATAGGACTGAGAAGGTTCGGAGCAAAGCGCATACTTCACTGTACTATACGTATAGTGGTGTATACACATAATAAGACCTATTTATCTATAGAAACATCGTTATGCATATATACCTGCATAATTTCTATCTGAATTGTCCTTGGAAAGGACCCTTCTTCATAATAATAATGGTATGGGCCTTGAGTAGCGGCTGTTTAATATTCCAATGTAGGCTCATGGGTCACTGTA
>VTPC01090849.1:87382-178412 GCA_011009095.1 Ignelater luminosus | reverse complement strand
TACAGTGACCCATGAGCCTACATTGGAATATTAAACAGCCGCTACTCAAGGCCCTTACCATTATTATTATGAAGAAGGGTCCTTTCCAAGGACAATTCAGACAGAAATTATGCAGGTATATATGCATGAACGATGTTTCTATAGATAAATAGGTCTTATTATTTGTATACTCCACTATACGTATAGTATAGTGAAGTATGCGCTTTGCTCCGAACCTTCTCAGTCCTATATCTCAAAAACTATTGGTTCTACGTAAATTTTGTATAGTACCTTTTTTGTGTAGATTTAGCTTATGAATATATTTGATAATGACCAAAATTAACGTAAAACCAATAGTTAACGATATATTTAAGAAAAACTGATTTTCGTGACCTTTGACCTTCTGTAACTTCGGTAGCTGTCCAGTTGGCTTTATGGACTTTTGAGGGATTGTTTTTGACGCAGAGATAAAGAGAATCCCAAAGGAAAATCTTCAGTCGGATTTTTTTAGAGGTGAATGTATAAAGTAACTGGGCTAACAGTTGATTCCTGCGAAACGGTTTTCGTAATTAGGTGCTGAAAAAGTCCTGCTTCAGTATTAGGCATAAATTTGTACGAACTCCAAAGAACCATTAATAAGTCATTGTAGATATTAATTACAGCTTTCATTTATTGAAATCGGTCAAAGCGTTTTTAAGTAATTGCTATCCTAATACTGAAGCTAAGAATTAAAGACGTACACAGACTAGCGTAGTCGTACGGCCTGCTATCGACGGAAAGATCTCATTGGCCCTCAATGCACTTCGATTCCAGGTCAATAAAAGGCCTACTGGAATGCGAATGACTTGCTCTCCCGCATATACACTCCGAGAGCTGGCGTTCCGCAAAGATCCATTCTGTCCCCGCTTCTGTTCATCTTTTTCTGCCATGGCATTCTACGACCTCAGAATAGATCCATCACGTTGGCGCAATTCACCGACGACACCGCTCTTTGGGCAACTTCTCTTTCTTCTGCCGCCGCTTCCACGAATTTGTCGGGCGATCTAGCGCGTCTAGAGTCTTGGTTCCAGCGGTAGAGTATCAGACCCAACCCCAACAAGACCCAGGTGATCCTTTTCAAACACCTGAACCTGTGCATGAAACCGAGCTTCTCGGACAACAACGTGGACCTCCAACTCTGGGCTAGTCGCCTCCGATTGTCTTCCACCGCCGTGTACCTGCCACCCGCGCACCCTCATCCACACTAACAAAACATTTGTCCTTCCCGTCCTGGATTATCGTTTCAGACTCGTGGAATCGCTTTGCAGTAAGGAGAGAGCCGTGTGTCGGAGGTTGCTTCGACTGGATCGCTTCCACTCGTCCGGGGAGTTTGCGAGCTAGCCGGAATACCTGCGATAGACCGCCGCTCTCGACACCCTGAGAACTCCACTCGGTACATTCCCAGGAAACCCAAGAGGAAGCTCAAGCACCCTCCAGCCGTTCTCTTTGGCCAAACCCCGGAGCTCCCCGATTCAAGACATCTTGTAAGACACACCCATAGCAGGTAGGTGAACCAATTCCCTATCCGATGCTCGCGACATCCATTCACTGAACCTGCAACTCTCTACAACCCTCTAAAACCTCCTTCCCCCCGTTACAACTCTGCTTTCTGTTTCAAGTACCAGCAAAACTCCGGAGGCCAACAGCATGCCAGAGGTCAAGTAGACAGATGGGGTGTACTCGTAGTATGAGTGGCCGGAGATGAGCCCCGGCTTCCCAACTACCGCCTGTATCGTAGCGACAGATTGAACGCCCGAAGCGGCGGTACAGCAGTTTACGTTACGATCTCCCTAAGTCATTGCGCTTTGGATACTTCTAGTGTGGAGCATATCAAAGCCAACGGAGTTTGACTTCAAACGGAAAGCTAGGAGCGATTAGGTTCTGGGGGTTTTATAACCCTCCGAACCGCCTGGGACGACGCACTGCTGACATGAACGCCAAGTATCCTGCGTGGAATAGCCGGGTGGCCAACCGTAAGAGTCGCACATTGAATGCACGCACTTCGCATCCACGGGCAGACCTGATGTGCTGGACATTGTCGTCCTCAAAAAAGTTACGATGGTGCACCAGTTGACCGTGGTCGGCGAATTGGAATCAGACTTCGGTGAGGAACGAGATCGCGGAGCGAACGACCACTGTGTTGTGACCTGAGGTCACCGACTCCCCGAATCTTTCCCGGCCTCCGACCGGCGTGACCTCCTCCCCGGGCTGTCAAGGACCTCATTCGCGCAAATGAATCCGGCGCACCGCGCCAGGACGAACTCTCTCGTAGTAGAAGTCCATAACGCTATCACGGCACAAACAAATGTATGTAATCTGTGACCGGGATAATCAGCGCCATGCTGCGAACGCGCCACACACCGGCAAGCCAGGAAGCAGGCTGGCGGCTAGACGGGCAGACAGATAGTCTGATAGGCAAAAAGGCAGGCAGGGTGCTTAACTCACAGCTAGCCGGTCACCTCGGGCGATTCGCTTGGAAAATAAATGTTAGAGTACTTTGTAACACGATCTACTTGCATGGAGAAAAGTTTACAAGCAGTACTCCTGTTATTTAAAAACACCAATAAGTCTATTAAAAATGAAATACGTAAGTTCACCTTATCTTTGATTGTAATTAGTGTACCATTTGATTGATTACAAAGCATACTTTTAAATAGTTTCGGACCATTCATATTAACTAAAATAGACAGAATAGGGAAAATTAAAATAAAATTATTGCATATTTATTTGTTTGTTTATCTTTTACTTTCTATGCACAAAATATTGTACGTCAATTGAATTTTGAATTATTACATAGTAACAATCGACTAAAGACAACCATACAATATACATTATATCACAGGCTCAATTTGAGTGAGGTACCAGTTTAAGTACATTTTTTTCTGCACAATAGATTCGTAAAGGGTACGTACATCTACTTACTGAAAATTGTAAAACTGCTATTTTTACTTTATGTTTAGGCTAGCTAATAAATCACACGTTTGCATAGATCTTCCTACACTGTAATTATGTTTACATATAAATAATGCCTTATCATATTCCTATTAACATTTCTTATGTGAATTTTTCTAAATGAATGAAACAACATTTGAATAATGAATTAAATCACACAAGCCTTATTGATTGCATTCAGACAATACTTTTTATAAACGTGAATTAATCATGAATTAACCTATCATAAGTTTGGTTGGACACAGCTTCTGGTAAATAGTCTTCAAAAGGCATTGATTCATAAACGTGATCTACATCTCCAGTTCTCTGTCTCCTCTTTTTTAGGTATCTGAAAGATGGATGATTGTTATGTACATGACATTTTTAAAAACCAGATTCTTACATACCGATAAGTTAACCAAGCACCAGAAGCAAATAATAAAAGTAAGAATAAAGTTGGCACTAAATAAGCTGCAATATTCATAGATTCTTCTTCGTTATCTTTTTGATGGGGAGATGTCCATATTATGGACTCGGTAAATAGATTCTTTTCATGATAGACTACAACGTCCTCTGAATTTTCATGATGACTTATCAATGTAAATGTGACACAATATTCACTGCCTGGTTTAAGAGGTTTGTTTTCAAATGATTTGTTTAGTAATGATAAGTAGCTGACTGTTCCGTCTCCTATTGTAATTATTGGAGATGTAAAATTGGATATCTTAAAGAAAAAAAACAACACACATGTTGCAATATTTGTATACAATCTACTATTATAAATTCTACCTTAACTGCCATTGCTATCCACATATTTCCATAATCGTTACATAACTGATTCGGACCAATTAACATTGTTAAATTTACAATTTCATCACTAATATGTCTCACTGTAATATCATAATCTTGTACGATAACAATTAAAGTGCTTGAGTTTAATCTCCAGTCTAGCGAGGGAAGTCTAAATTGTATCGTTTCATTTGTGCATTTAACATATTCTGGAGTAGGATCTATGTAGTTTTCTACATTATCAGTTTTGATGTGTATTGAGGCATATTTTCCTTTGTAAGCATCATTAACTGCTCTTACAGATATGTTGTATGGAGTATTAAATGATATGAATGTTACCTGCAACACATTTAGAAGGAAATATAGTAGGTAAGTATTAAACATTATTGATAATTCTAGAATTACTGATACTTTGTCCATAGTGCTAGTTGCTTAAATCCTTACTCTATATAACTGTACAATAGAACGAAAAGCACGAGAAATATCATATACAAGAGTTTTCTTTTAATATTAAAACATTTTTAAAACGTTTATTTTAAAATTTATATCACTGAGACCAGTGATCACATTTTATTTTGCCAACGGAATAAGATAATGATAATTACTTTTTTCTAAAATTTAAATTCTAATAACCTCAAACTTATAAACTGACGTTTAAACTTGTCAAATTTGACGTGGAACAACAGCGCCTCTAGCGGAAAGAGAATCGTTATTGAGCTCAATTTACGAACATCTTTTGTTTGGTGTCGGTACTTTGCTTCACATCAACTGGCTTCTCGGCAGGAAAGGGCAATTGAGTTATAACCAACGTTGCCAGAGTTGGCATAAATCTTCGAATCCGAAGATTTATATTTATTATAAGGTTTGTTCGTCTGGCTTGTGATAAGTTGAACTTAGTTCAAGTTAGTGACGTCACAAGAACAAGTTGAGACGAACAAAGAACATGTTTGCAACGAACGCTTTCATCACATGTTGGCACAGTTTTAACTTGTTTTTATAAATTTGCAGTTTTCATCTGACATAACCTAAGTTTCGAATTTCGATTAATCAATAATAATAAATCAATAACTAGTTGTTTCCGTCTTAATAAACTATAATAATTGTTTTTATGTTTTACTTAATTCCTAAAACATGCCCCGCAGTTAGCACAACGCAACCTCAATTACCTCATGAAAATTTTTAGGTTAGGTATCTGTATATGTTTAAATTTTCTGCAACGCTAGTTGAAGGTCAAATTCGCCAGTACAACTTGTACTTGCTCGAAAGATGGTACAGATTGAACGTGTTCGGAACCTGAACTTTAAAGTCAGCGAACAGCCGACAACTTGTTTAGTGCAACAAACGAACACGCCAACTTGTGATATCTCAACTTATTACAACAAACGAACAAACCTATAGTTTCTAACGATATATGTTACACTGTGTGATCAACCTTTACGACCATGCAGTTTTCCTCCAAGGTCCGTAAATAATAGCATGTTGTGAAAAGCACAATTCCTCAGGAAACTTGTTTATTTATAAAATCTTGTACTAACTACTCCACCAATAACAGAAATACAATTTTGATTATTAACAATAATAAAGCAAACTCGAAAAAACATTATCTTTCCATCAAAAAATGACAAGTTGTATATTTAGTCAAAATTTTTAATTTATTTCCAATAAATCTCCACTTTGGTACGACTTCCATATACCTCGCCTACCATGGATCAGGTTAGTTGAGCTGTCATATTGTCAGGTTTGTCGAGAGGATCACGGGGGTACTGTGTCTAGGTGCCACGAAAATTTAACATGCAATTCTACGAGATAACCTGACCTAAACTAACCTCTAACCTAACCTAACCTCTAACCCAACCACTACCCTAACCTCTAACCTAAGCTTTAAATTAACCTCTAACCTAAATGCTCATAGTTTTTAAAGGGGCTTCTCCGGTACCTAGGCTTAGTATCTCCATGACCCTCTCGACAAATCTGACAATATGACACCTCAACTGACCTGATCCGTGGTAGGCGAGGTATACGGAAAGTCCAGCCCCCACTTTTTTAAGATCCTCACTAATTTCAATACCAAGGTCAAAAATCCCCATTTGGGGAAAAATTTCCATACCTGGCAACACTGCAGTACTTACAACTTATTTTCAATTTTCATTTTGTATCTCCACATAGAGGCCTGCACGGGCTGAAATTCTTAGGCCCGACCCGACTAGAGACAAACTCGACATGGTCTGAAAAATAGAGTTCCGAAAAGCCCGGGGGCCTCAACGGCTTAAGACGGCTCGAGAGATCCAAACGTCCCAATAGACCCGAAGGGTTAAAAGATCCAAAAGGCCCGACGGCCCGAGAGATCAAAACGTCCCGATAGACCCGAAGGGCCGAGAAGTCCAAAAGGCCCGACGCGACGGCCCGAAAGATCAGAACAGCCCAATATTCTTGAAAGGCATTCAAAATTGGTTGCAGACAGGTTAACTATTGTTTGCATCGTCGTTATCTGTCAAAATATCAATATTCTATTAAGAAGAATTGCAGGGGAATACCTTCTGTGTCTTTTAAACCACTTTGGATTATACAGAGTAGCTGTAACTGAGACACATTAAATTACAAGTTCTGTTTATTTTTCTTCTGAGTACACCCGTACACTCCATATAATGAAAAATAAGTTTGGAACATAGAAGGTAATTTATTTTAATAACAATTTTTGATATTTTGGCAAATAAAGACCATGCATCCAAAAGTCAACATATCTACCCAATTTCTGAGGACTGATTTTAACCTGTAACAAGACGAATTGGCCATAGGTGCCATTTAAAAATATTTGTTACCAGAAATTGATCTTATCAATTATTTATTAACATCCTGTATACATTTTTATAAATCAGACTTTATCTTTTTTGCAAAGCAGTAAATAATCGGACTTTTGCTTTTCTCCAGCTTATAAATCCTTTTGAGTGTATCTTTTTCAACTTAATTTTAATTTAATGAATTATGTGACGAAGATCTCCCCATAAAACAAATCGCAAGTAAAATACTAACTTATTCATACAGATTTTTAAAACTTGCTTTCATATTTTAAATTTCTAGGTTAGGAAATTATTTTGCTTTTTAAAAATGAATTCACCGCCAAGAGCGAACGTCGAACGTCTTCGAGCCATCTCGATAATGGTCGTGTACGACGGTTGACATTTACAGGTTAGAATTTATTAATTATTACACATTTTTTTAAAATATTTGTTAAATTATCTTTAAATCTTATTAAAACCTGGTAGATTTATATATTACAATGTTCCTGTCGAGAATAACGTGAAATTTCTATAAGAAATCTAAAATGCCAGTGGGCGTAACATCATATTTTTGCAAAAATCTCTTGAGATTTTGTGTAATTCCCAAAAATGTTTGCAGAAATGATGAGAATTTAATGTAATCTAACGTTTTTTCTTTGTAAATTTGGATTAAAAAATAAAGTGTAAAAATGATATTACTAAATTAAAATAGTTTTGAAAGCAGTAAAAAACAAGTTTTAAATTATTATTAATATTACATTGTAACACATAGCAGCTAAATAAAACCTTTAATTAGTAATAATAATATAATAGAATTCCAAAAGCTATAGACCTTTAAACCCTTTTGTAAGTAACTTTCGATTAAAGATGTTTTCTACACAACAGCGTAAAAGTAAACCATCATGAAGTATCACTCTATTAAAGCATATCTTCATTCTTATTATTAATCTCATAATTCTTAATTATTAGTCGATTTATTTTCTACAATATGCATTTTTGAAACACCATTTTGATGGCCACTTATATTTCAACTTTAAAATAAAAATTGAAACTAACAAGCAATCTATAAATGAAGTCACAAGTTGATACCGTTGGCATAAAAATGTAAAAAAAAGTAAAAACAAATAATATGCTGTATAACAAACAATAATTGAAATATTTAGACAGGACAAATATACACGTTACCTATTATTCCCACATTTTTACTTACCATATGTGAGTATGTAGGCTGATATTTTTTATTATAGACATTTAATATTTCAAGAATGTTTTTAAAAGCAACAGTCATGTTAGTTCGACTGGTCTCGTAAAGATTTATATCAAACGATGTAATCGTAGCATTTGGATGGTACGGATGATTCCAAGTTATGTTTACATGACAATAGTTTTGCCTTTTATAACAATTGACCATATTATAACTCACATTTTCAGGTGTACCAGGAACTAGAAATAATAGAATAAGCACAATGATTTCTGTTAATATTGTCTACTAGTAGTTGATAAACATAAAAATATTATAAACACAAGATAAATAAAACAATGAAATAAGGAAATCTAAGTTTATTACTTATAAATAGTCTTGAACAAGTGAACAACTGTGTCAAGTATAAAATAGACCAGAAAGTGGCAGTAATAAAATTAATCAAATAAATTACAGTAAGAAATTTTAATAAAAACACCTTTCTGGTGTATTAAAAAGAGATTTTCCAAGAATACTTTACAAAAATAGTTTGAATGAACTATCAAAATCAACGGGAATCGTCAGAATCTTATATTATAGCAGCTACAGTTTTGATTCAGAATTAAAATCACGGTTTCGATTGCTTTCTCCTTCATCTTAATTTAGCAATGACATATCACTCGAAAGATTTAACAAATAATCTGCATCAGCATCATTCCATCCATGAAGGAATTCTCTTAATTGATTTAATTCATCTTGAGTATTTCCAGTGGGACTATTCACATGTTCATTTTCCACATCTCCGGTATTCAGATTTGTGACTGCTAAGATTGGATCATGCGCTGATATTAATATGTTGCTACTATCTGAATTAAGATTATTCTGCAATGTAGTCACATCTTGACCGCCACAATTTATTATCAAAGCATCTTCTGGTAAAAAATTCAAATAAATAACGCTACCTTCTTCGTTTTCAGATTTATCATCTACTTCTAAATGAGCTTGTTCCTCAGATACACCTGGATCTGCCAAAAGCTCATCCACATCCATTTCAGGTTCATTCAATTGATTTTCATTAATCTCACTGAATAATAACTGGCCCTGCTGACTTGTCGAAGCAAAACCTCCAACTTGAACAGTTTGTTCAACATCATCTTCTATAGATAGTTCTTCAGGAAATACATTATTGGTATTATCCAATCCACTAATTATAAAGCCTGTGGAAGAACTGATGGTTACTATACGTTCATTTATGATAAGAGAATGATTCATGCCCAAACCATTTGTAGGTGGGAACTGCAAAATTGTAAGTAATAATTGTATAATTTTGTTCAAAGTTTCTTGTTGATTCTGACATTCTTGCTTTAATATTGCTAATTCCTGCCATAAGATTTTATTTTCTTTTTGTAAAATCTTCAAGGCATTATTAATCTCAGAATTAACATTTTTTGCTATAGTTGATTGATGTTTATTCTCAGAGTTACGAGCTGTAGATGAACGTCTACGTTTAATCATTGTTAACAAATGATGTTGTCCCCTTTGAAAAAATTGATGCTTAAATCTACGTCCATTATTGTTCAAGTTGGTAACTCTACGAAAACCATACTGATTTAATTGTCGAAAAAAGCTGTTCATGTTGCTGTGTCTAAAATTTGCAGGTAACAAAAATTTTTCAAATTGAGTTTCATCGTGAATAAGAAAGCTCGTCCCATCTTCGTGCCAACATATTAAATTATCTGTGCTGGGATCATTTACCATCATCCATAATTTACTTAGGAACGGTGTTAGAGGATCATCATCTAGTAGTGATTGCATTGTAAGTGGTCTTCGTTTGTTTGATACACAAGCAGTAAACCCAGTAAATTTCAAGGCAGTCTTTTTTTTTTTCTTAGAAAATGGTAACTACCATTTTGTTATTTAACACACAGGGAATACCATATTCATTTTATTTCTACACTAACTTCTGTACTATGATTCCAGAATTACAAATTATACTTAAGTTAAATGCACGTTAAATGTAAGGAATCTCATTGGTCGAAGATTCTTTCTGCCTTTTTTTTATGTGCGCGCACCCCTACCACTCCAACAGTTTTACTAGTTAGTTCGTTCTGTCACCACGAGAGGAGGCGCGGTGGAAGTTTAATATTTAAAAATATTTTGTAACTTAAAGGATTTTTCTTCATAATAATAATCTTGTTTTATTGAGGTATGAAACTGTGTCAAAATTATATAACCAAAGTGTTTTAAGATATCTCTTACTTTTTTACCGTGTAATACGATAAAAAAACAATTGATTTTAGTGAAAGAGCTATACCTGTGCCAGCGATCTATTACCAATTTTATATCCATTATTCAATTTAAATGGACCGTACTGTATAATGGGAACTCTAAGGAAAACTAATAACTTTTTAAAAACTAATCTAAAACTAAACACACTGTTGCCAAAATAGCCAGAAATGGCCATAAACGTTGTAAAATCTCAAGCGAGTAAATCATTGTTATATTCGAAAATCGGAAGTCGTTTTAAGAGTTTAAACTATTTTTCGGCCGTAACTGTAAGGTAGGTTGGTTTTTAAGGGAACGTACAATCTCGAAGCAGTTGGTGCTCGCTTTTACTTTGGGGTGGTAGATAGGGTTGCCAGATGGTCGGGATTCGACATTTTAAATGATGTCCAGACTCCCGACAAAATACAAAATGTCCCGACAAACAGCTTCTTGTAAAGTTTTTAACAAAACAGTAATTTAAATTTACCGCGCGGTTTAAAATTCACTTCACTCAAGAACATGTGGCAACGTAAAAAAATAAGTGTATATTAGTTAATGTTAATGTGCCAAAAAAGTTAAGTTTTTTTGTCATTATTTTAATTTTAATAATAAAAAGTAACATTTTGATTTGTAGTATTTATTTGTCCCGACAATAATCCCAAAATCCAGACTTTTTGAAATTTTGCCCAGATATTTTAGTCTTTCAATCTGGCAACCCTAGTGGTAGAGCATGAGCGCAAAGTCTTCTAGTCAGTGTTGTCAAGCTGAGGAATTTATTCCTTGATTAATATTTTACCCATATGTAGCAGGAGATAAGGGGACTTTTTTAAGTTTTATGCAATCATTAAGGGATTTTTTCAGTTTCTTACTAAATTTTATTTAATAAAACCAATACTTTTAGTTTCCGTTTTATTTTCATTACGTAAATAGTTTAATATATCTGAAAACATGACCAACTGTATAACGTGTACTTTAACAAACTCCATTCATTTGCTTTTAACATATCTGCAAGGTCATGGTTTAACATACGGTTTCTTGCGCAAACGGAATGCGTGTGAATCATCCCAGTCCAGCACACATACAATTTTTAAGTGTTCAGAGTGTTTTAAGTTCGTTTAATTCGGTTACCGGTTTAGTCTTAGTTCTCATTGGATCTCTTGAATCTATCGGGCCATTTGGACCTCTCGGGCCTGTTGAGTCATACGGGTCTGTTGGGCCTTTTTGGATTTCTTGCCCCTTCGGGTTTCTCGGGTCTGCCGGTTGGTTTGGACTTCCGGCATGTTGTACCGTTCGGGCCTCTCCGACCTTTTGGATCGTTCGAACCTCTCGGGCCGTCGGACTTGTCGAGCTTTTTGGACTTCTCGGCCCTCCGGATCTATCGGGCCCTTTCGGATCTCTCGAGCCTATCGAGTCATGCAGGTCTGTTGGGGTTTTTTGATTTCTCGACCTTTCGGGCTTCTCGGGTCTGTCGGTTGGTGTGGACCTCCGGCATATTGGACCGTTTGGGCCCGCTAAGCCTTTTGAACCGTTAGGGCCTCTCAGACCGTCGGGCCTGTAGAGCCTTTTGGACTTCTCGGCCCTTCAGGTCTATCGAGCCGTTTGGATCTTTCGGGTCTGTCGGGTCGTACGGGTCTGTTGGGCCGCGTCAAATTTGTCTGGAGATTTCGGCCCGTGCTGTAAGGAGCGCTGCATAACTCCTAAGAAATAATTTCGCTTGCGCCATGTATTACTTGCAGGAGATGGAGAATCTTATCAAAAGAAATTTTCTGCCCTAGGACCCTATAAGAAATGGATTGAAAAAACAGACAATGAATATCAAGGCCGGTGTAAAGTATGTGACGTAATATTGAAATGTGAAACTTCTGAACTGCAAAGACACGCAAATTCTCAGAAACATAAAACCAATAAAGATCTGATGACTAAATCAAATTTGTACACTCAATAAACATTTTTGGTTCGAGTTCTGTATACCCGCACCACGGGGAGGGAGTCAAGTGGGGTATTAATCGATTGAGATTGACGAGAGGGTCACAACGAACTCAGTTCCAGGTGATGCAACCGTCGGAGTCAAAAGTTATGAGCCTTTTTATAAAGCACCGCTAACCTAACCAAACCTAACCTAAATTGATCACTGGAAGTTTATAGGTGGTAGCCCGATTTCATACTTGCTCCGAATGCTAAAGGTGCTTCAATCGATAGATCCTCCTGTATATAGGCTTCTCCTTCTATCGCAGTCCGACAATCGCATATGGCGAATCTGGCAAAGGTTTTGCAGGTATGTAACAACACCTAGGGATGGAAGTGATGGCGAGGTACTTGATTGATAGTGAAAGTTGAAAGTGTGAGTTCTTCAGTTTCTAGCGGACGTCGTCGGGGTTGAATCTGGTTGTGTGAGCATATGTAACTGCAGTGGCGAAACAGTATGACCTTGTTTTTTTGCGGGTTTAGTCTGATTCAAGACTTTATCCGTGACATTGAGTAGAGCGATTGGCGGGCAGTTCCCCGGATTTCTGGATCATCACTATTGTTGCCTCCTTTGAAGTATTCGTAACGGAAACAACAGTTAAATATAAGAGTGAAGAGGGCGACGGCTGCAGGTGGCAGGTGGCGGATAAGTCTTTTGATAATGGAATCGTTCCCCGGAGCGAAATTCTTACCGAATAAGGTGGGATTCTTGAGAAGCTTTCTGACCCGTTGGGACTTTAATATGAATAATTACGCCCCGATCGTGATCGAAACTGGAACAAGCTTTGGAGGTTTATAAACAGACTCTTGCAATATTGGTTGTAGCTACTGTTCACCCTCTTTACCGTCATTTTGACTAACTTTGGCAAAATTTGGGTTCATCTGTTAGTTGATGGTTTTCGTCAATACGTCAAACTATTCTGGATTAGTGGGTTTGCTGAATTATCTAGAGAAACAATTTATAGGTATATAAAATGTAAAATTCCACAAACACTAATTTAATTTATCATACTGCAATGGAAATGTCATCTTTTATGCTATGGTTATCTAAATAGTTTCTTGTTTATAAAGTTGGCGGCATTTGCTATTACTATGCTATTACTAGTTGCAAATTATAAAACAGTAGGGTAGGGTAGGCTGTGGAAATTGGAACGTGTCAACTATTTAAGCGCTTTTGATGTCACTAGAGAGGAAAATCATCAACCAAGAAATGACACTAGATTTCATTAAAATGACGAAAAAAAGGGTGATCATCAGCTACAACCAACGTTGCCAGAGCTGATTATAAATCTCCAAATCTAAAGATTTATAACATTTATGACTGTTTCTGACGTTTTATTGTTGTGCCAACCCAATGATCACCTTCAAACTGGTTTATGTTTCTGGAAAGCACCATGCAGAATATATTTCAGGTTTTACTGTAGAACTGAAATATCGGAAAAGAATAAATAAATAGAGGTTAGGTGTTCTTTCAAGATTATTTTGGCTCCCGTTACCTTTAATTCACTGCCTATATGCAATAATTATCTTAATACTAGAGTAAAACATAAAAGAGAGTAATTAAAACAAACAGAATATATCATCCGGGCTTGTAAGTTGATGATCTCTGAACCTTTCTTCTAACCAATTTAAGGCATATTTCAGTAATATTGTGATGTTTTTCCTTAGGTGCTATTTATAAAAACTGAAAAATTACTGGTTTAAGGAGCAGCAAGGAATGCAACAATCTTTGGGCATCCTTTAATAATAAATAAGGAAAAAAATAAGAAGTTATAACTTACAGAAACTTTAGTGGGATTTATATGTTGAATATTATAAATATTCAACCGAAAACTGGTTAAGTAACATGAACTCAATTTATAAAAAAACAGTTTTATTACTGATCAAGTGATCGCAATGAAAAAACCGCTTAACCAATTATACCAATAAATGTAATAAAACACTTAAGAAATTTCAAGCACAATAACAAATGTAACTACCAAAATTACTTTATAAAAATGAAAAAATTACGCCGATAACCCTTTTGATGGTGTCACACGCCAAAAACAGTTTCAACCGTTTCAACCTGGCGATGGCGACCTGAACATCGAGACGGCAATGATGAAACAAAAATTTGACATTTTGACATAACCTCGTAGAACAATGACAGTTTTAAATATGACAAAAGTCAAAATATTTTTGCATTGTTTTAGTAATTCCGGTAATTCCGGTAATTCCTGTTGAATGGAAAGAATAGGAAAAAACTGCTATACTTACTTCTTTCAACAGTTTTTCCTTCTGCAGATTTTTCATTTCCAAAAGCGGGAGTCTTATCATTTTTAATAGAAACCAGAAATGTATACTTGGTATTTGTTATTAATTGATCACTTTCAATGCAATATTTTTCAGGCCACAGTTTGCATCTTGTCAAGTTTTCTATTTTGCTGTCACATTTATTATTATAGAGTGGATGGCACCAACGAATTTGAACATCTTTTGGTATTCCACGTACATATTTTGGAAGATCAAAGCGAAAATAGGCAGAATGCCTATCTATTGCGTATAATTCTAAGTTGTCAACAGTTGGAGCAACTAGAAAAAAATAATTACAGTCAAAAGAGACATAAAATAAGAATACTTACTGCCTGGGAGTGTCGTAAAATTGTAGATTGTTTTAATGTATAAGTCAGCCTGATTTAAATTTCTTACATCCCTGGCTGTATTAATATCGATTGTATAATCAGTAAATGGTAAAAGATTTGCAATTGTATAATTCGTTTTAATATCTGTAATTGTCTTAACATCTTTATTATTTTTACTTCTGACATTTATATTGTAAATTATTGGACCATAAGTTTCATTGCACATTCTAAGATTCCATCCGATCTTGCTTGTTATATCAGTTGGATATATTTCTAGATTCTTTGGCAATTCTTCTTTAGTTGGTTTATCTATTGCAAATATCAATTAGGTAGGTATTGGTTCTTATTCCAGCTTGTTTTATCTTTATTTTCTTACCTGTAGGTAAGGTATGCATTGTCTTTGATATTTTGTCTTCTTCAATAATATTCCATACAGTAACATTATAATTTGTGTATGGTACAAGATTATTTATTACTGCTTCATTACTCTTGCTGAGGATATAACCTTGTGACTTCAATCGAAGTCTACTTTTAGATAACAGATTTGAGGTATCTTCGATACTGCAGGAATCCTGCCCCTTTGAATAAAATTAATTATTTTCTTTCACAAGTCAATTTTAGCAAATCATCAGTGCATACCTCATAATTTATTATGTAATACCCCCGATAATTGTCTACTTTATCAGTTGGACTTTTCCATGATAACTTAATCGATGATGAAGTAGAAGAAACAAACTTGACGTCTTTGTCTGAAGGGTAGCACAAAGAAGAAAATTACTAAAATTTGGTTTTCTGTTTCTGTTATAGTTATTTCTATACTGACCGAATATCATTTGTGCTACTTTTGTTTATTAAATTTCTTTAATTAATAAATAAAATTCAAAGTTATACTAGATAAGATACCATTCAAGGTAATGTAAGGTTAGGTACCTAGTTACTAAATATGAAGAAATTTTTGTCAAAGTGACAAGTAGATTTCTTGTTTTCCAAAGCTATCCTTTTTAAAAATTGGAAATTTTATGATGTGCAAAGTGTGTTGCCTAGCTACTTGTAACCTCTTAAATTGGGCACACTGTATAAAAACGATCGAAGTTCATCGTTTCAAGAATCTGTGCGTATTCCCTATTAATACATTATTACCTGTATTACTCGTAGAGAAAGAATGTTGTGTTGGTCTCCAAGTTGGATAATTTAAAGCTTGACAGGAGAAATCTGACTTTTGTATTTCCGTAATGTTCGTTTTGGTTTGCATTTTCATTATTCTAATTTCTGAAACAAAACTGATTCAGTGAAATAAAGATTGCGAATGTTCAACTCTTTACCGTTTTCTGCACATATTCGTATGTCGTCTATTGCCCAAAATCCATTACGCAGGGTATTATTTACGTACTCTGTCTTTACGAATAATTTCAACTTATCGTTTAGTATATCTTTTTGCAGCAGTCTTACTTCATTCCAGACTAAATCTTCTTCCTCCTATAATTTATCAGTATAACAATTCTAAATGCGTAAAGAAATTATTATGAGATAGAAACAGATGGAAATGTATATTGTTGAGAAAAACTTTGAGACTTCTTAAAGTAATAGAAGAAAGGCAACTTACGTTTTCATTAGCAACCTCTTTTATAGTCTTCATCTTGCCATCTTCTAACATAGAAAATGTCATCTTGCAGTATCTACACATTGATACATGTAAGGATACGCAAAGATCGTTTCCGTATATCCCAAAAGGTGGACCGAGTTGAGTAGTTCTTGTTTTATTTGTAAAAATGTACCAATCTAAAAGAAAAAACAAGTTACCTTGATGATGCGAGATAAATGTGTGCCAAAGGTCTCGACTCATTTGGGATTTTTCAACTTAAGCTTTAGAAAGTTTTTATCAGATTGAGCTTATGTTGACTTTTTTTGGTCTAATCTCAACCTTCCTTAACCTGTTTATTTCTGTTTCGTCCGACATTAATACCCCTGATGATGCAACCTTAAATTAAAGTTGAACGTTTCTGACTGCAACGTATCGGTCCTGATTCGGTATTGCTTTCAACTGAAGGTCCTACCCAGAGTTTCTCTTTTCAAAAGTGATGAATGGGTTGACGAAGCATAATCATGGTTTTAAACGATTTCTACTGAAGTCATCTAATATAAGTGTGTTTATGACTGACTAGTATTGGTGACATTCTATGGAAGCATAGATAATAAAGTAAAAAGGTTAAAATGAGATTAGGTCGACTAAAACTGTTTTTTGCCTATGTTAGGTAAAAAGTTAGGTTATGTTAACTGAGATCGCTGCTAACAAAAACGAGGTTACGTTGAATTAAACGCACAACCTTTAATATACAATGTGTGGGAAATCTTCAAATCCCAACAATATAAATGATCAAAATAAACTAGAATGAAATAATTATTATTTGCCGCAGTGCGAGGTCCTGTAAGGCTATTTTCCCGTACATAGTACTGTGTGGTAGATACTGCTACTCCCCAGTTGTTGTGGTGGGCACTTTTGAACTGGTCGCAGAGGACCACTACCATCTCATGATCTACCTCACAGGTAATTTACATGGGGTTGGATTAGTTGCCGACTATTGAACGATTTATCATATGCATTACACACGACCGTATTAACTTTTCATTCCGTTCGAATAATAATATTATCGAGTATCCGTCTGTTTTTTATACAGAAATTACAAATTAAAAATTGTTTGAATGCTTTCTTAAGAATCGTGTTGCTGTATCTACAGTGCATTTTTTTTATCACTGGCCATAGGGATTCCCATGTTAAAATATCTACCCCATGTTAACTTATGTTAGGATGAAGGTTTAGACTTGAAGTTTTTACATAATGTAATTTGGAGCTTCTTCTTTCAATTACACTGAAAATTATACCTTTAAATTAAAAAATAGTGCTTAAAAAAATTAAAATGTTTATGGATTTTTGTTAGCATTATTTAGGTTGCACATGTTACGCCATATTGTATTTATACGTTTTTTGTGTTTTCTCTTTATACGATTGTAGGCGATTAATAGTAAATACATTTAAAAAATCATTTCTAATTTATAAAATTAATTCACACGAATTCAGCAAAAAGTTTTACACGCAAAGCGAAAAATGAAACCACTTTAATTAAGCATGTGTGTATTATGTATTCAAAACAATCAGATCTTCCCACAGATTGCAGCAATTCTGAAGAATTGGGCATGTAACATGGAAAAGAAAAATAGAATAAAATCGCTATAAAAATAATCCGAAATATTACTACAAAACTCATTTCCATACTTGTTAAGTGTGTACGCACAGTGTACGTACAATTAGTTTTTAATTAATAAACTGTTCTTAAGCAAACTGATACTTTCATACAAATAAGAAATAAAAAATTGGTTTCTTGAATTTCAATAGTCGGTAATCGAATAATTGTAATAATCGATTAATCGTTTAATCAATGCCTAATTTATTATTCAGATAATCGACTATCAAATAATCAGCTATTAAGAGCTTCATGAACTCAAATAGGAATCACTAATGTGCTATCAAAAAGAAACCCAATCTAAGTAAGCTATGATGTGAGAAACTTAACCTCGGTTAGAGCCCTGCAACAGCCAGAATTTTCAGGCCCGCCCCGGCCCAGCACTAGGGATAAACTTGACGCGGCCCGAGAGAACCGAACAGCCCGACAAACCTTAACGGCCCGACAGGCTCTAGCAGCCGACAAACCTGACAAGCTCAAACGGCCCGGCAAGAACGAAAAGCCCCATAAATTTTTAAACCTCAGCTTTGGGCCGGACCATGAAAAGGCCCGATCAAGAAACCCGTCCTACGGTGCAATACGAAAATCCTCCTCTTCGGTTCAGTATGAGAATAAAGCTTATTCGGGTCAGTATAAAAATCACGTTTGTCCGAGTCAGTACGACAATCCTCCAGTGCGGTTCAGTACGAAAACAATTCGTCCGAGTCAGTACGAAAAGAGAACTCGGTTCGGTGGAGTACGAAAATCGTCTGTCACGGATCAGTACAAAAATAACCGTTCGAGCGGGCCAATAGGCCCAAACTGCCCAACAAACCATAATGACCCGACAGGTCCGAACGGCTCGGTTGAACGGATGTAGGCCCAAAAGCCCGATAAAGACTTAACCTAAGTCCCGGCCAGACCTAGACCAGAACTTGGGACCGGGAAGAAGAAACGCGTCATACAGTACGACAATGCTGTGGTGCGGTTCAGTGCGAAGATGGCCCGTCTGAATGGCTTGATTGACTGGATACAGGCTCGAAAGGCCCGGCCTGATTCTAACCTATGCTTTGGGCCAGTCAACGACCCGATCAAGAAAACCGTCCTACAATGTAATATAAAAATGCTTGCCCGTCAGTACATCTCCCCGTCGACTCGACAGGCCCGAACTCCTCGACAGTTCTAGATGGCCCGACAGACCCTAAGGACCTGACAGGCTCTAACGGCAGGAGAGTCTCAAACGGTCCGATAGGGCCGACAGACCCTAACAGCCCAATAAGCCTTAACGGTCTGGCAGGCTCGAACTGCCCGAGAGTTATAAATGGTCCGACAGATTGGAATGGCCCGATAGACCCGAACAGCCCGACAGGGTTTAACGGTTCGACAGGCTTGAACGGCACGAGGGTCCTAAACGGTCCGATAGGGCCGACAGGCCTGAGAGATCCGAACAGCCCGATAGACACTAAGGACTCGACAGGCCTGAACTGCCCGAGAGTCCTAAACGGACCGAGAGGTTCGAACAGCCTGACAGGCCGTAACGACCCGGCAGCCTCGAACGGCCCGAGAGTCCTAAACAGTCCGATAAACCCGAAAAGCCCGACAGACCCTAATGGCCCGAAAACCAAAAAAGCCCGATAGATCATGCAAACTAAAAATTTATATTGAAAGTAGTTCAAATAAAACGAAATTAATTTTTGCAATTGTTTTTCGTTTGTTTTCTGTCAGTATTAATATTTTTCGTAATCTCAACTTGACTTTAACGGATGCCATCTTGATTATTCAAGGTTAATTGATTTAATTCATTTCTACTTGTAACAGTACTACCAATTTTGCAGGTGTGCCAACTCAAAAAGAAATCAAAATATAGGAGAAAATAAAAAGATAAGGACCTCTATTAGAAATTTAAAAAAACCTAGTTTGAGGGTGATTACATTGTTGCCACAACAGTAAAATATGTCGTCAAAAACAAAATAAAAAATTAACGTCGACCAATTACAAACGTAATTTTACTCTAGTACAGTAACTGACAAAAAGTTCTTTTTATGTTTTAATTGACACTTCCGCGTTCGTTATTGTTTATTTCACTATTAAAAATATATCAATAGGCATAATTATTTAATCCATCTACCCAGTGAGGAGGTCCTAAGAGTCTGGACCCGATAAAACGAATAATCGGATAATTGATTAATCTATTTTTTAAAATGACAATAATAATAAAAAAATTTTCTAATAACGTCTAACATTTGTCTACTAAATTACGTAATTTCCAAATTAAATATTGCATCGTAATGCATTTTGTAAAGGCGAAAATGATGATTGTGATTTAAAAACATGTGTAGCCAACCAGTAAAATTTTAACATAACATCTATTTATCTTCTGTTCGTGCATTAGTTCAATAATTAGAAGTCCAAATCGGCTGATGCATAGCAAATGTTGCTTATATGGACGTACTAAACTATATTTTATGCTATAAATATATCAGACGTGAATCATCTAATTATGATTCATATTAATAAGTGGTTAGTACATATTTAAAGATTTATCAAATTAGTAGATATCATACTAACTTTTATGTATCTTCCACAACGCCGTATCATTTCTACTCCTAATGAAAAAATAAATGGGCTTGTACGGTTCTTTATCTGTAAAATTCATTAAAACCGTATCTTTATGTTTTTCTGACAAAATTAAAGTCCCATTTTCGTCTAATGATACGACGAAATTCCTCCATTCTTCCTCACTTAATAGATTTTCTTCACTCTGAAAACATAATACAGCAATGTAAGGTGCAATATTTAAATGCTAATCACATTACTACCTTGAATTTTTTAAATTTTGCGTCGTACATAGAAAAGTTTTCTGGGATGTCTTTGAATTTTTTCAAATACACTTGTTTGTTATCACTACCTCCAATATTTATATAATAGCAAGGATACTTTTTAGGTAGCCATCCGTTGCATAGGAAAACCTCTGCTACGCTTGATGTACGCACAGAAAAACCTATTTGAAATCTGGAAGGAATTTCGATTCTTGTATTAAATTCCTTGGTGTTGTTTGATGTTACTAAAGTTGGAAAATCTGAAAAAGAGAAAATTGTAGGTACAAGAGTGTTATCTTCTAATATTTTTACTATTGTAGAGATTGCATCAAGTAAAAATACGTGACGTCCCTGACTAATCAACCAACCATGCAGAATTTCAATTTAAAACCTTCATAGTAGATATTTTTATATTTGCTTTTTTAAAATTATTTCAATAATTTACATACTATAAGAGAGTTTCGCATAATTATTTCTTACAGAAAGAAATATATTATGCATGTATGTAGTACTATTATCAGATGTATGTAACCGCAGGTTAGCGGCTTTTAAACATTCCTATCTCTTCCAAAGCGCTAACTTAAAATGGTAATTAACGTCATCATTTGCAAATTTTGCTTGAAAAAGAAAATAAAAAAACTAAAAGTACACATTATTATTGGCGACACATTGGCGTCGTTAAAAAATTACAATTTTGGTGTTTTAGATAGGTACTTAATCTGATGTCGGCTAATTTTTTTCTAACGTTACCATATTTGAATTAGGAAAAATAAACATCATTATAGTGAAATCATCTAAAAGTTGATGTCATCCACCTTGTAAATAATAAATTCCATGCTTCAAAGTTTAGATTCTGACGTATATAAATGAACAGAGAAGGAGTTAGTTTTTTTCTTGTTTATAATCACTTCGAACAAATTAAGAATTTCGAAGAATACACAAGAAAATTGTAAATTACATGAAGATATTTTTAAAGGTGATTATAAAAACCTATAAAACTCAAAAAATATAATTTCTGTTTGTGGTACTAATCACCCTCTAAGAACTTCAATAATATGTACTATCTATCTCGGTTCAAATGCATTAAAATTAATCAAGAAAGAGGACTTTTCGGTTAACTTATGTTGGTATGACATAAATCACTGTTTTTTGTATTTTACACACTATTTTACACCAAATTATTTGTAATAGTAAAAAGTTTATATTAACGAATAAACATTTTCATTAAAATCTTCCATTAATCAATTTTATTTTGCTGCCAACGGCTTTATTACTGACAAAAGTTAACCTCAAAATAAAAAACAAATTATACAACTGTCAAATAGTAAGTACGATTTACAAACATAAAACTAACAAATAAAAAGTGTCACACGATATCTAGATTTCGGGTTTAGGTTTTAAGAAAGGGTGATCAGTCACAACCAACGTTGCCAGAGTTGGCTGTAAATCTGCAAATCTGAAGGTTTATAACATTTATTTTGGTTTCTGACGATATATTTGACTGTTGCGACAACAGTGTGTTCACCCTTAAACTAGATTTTTCTTCCAGTAGAGGTCCCGATGATCGTGTTTTTCCCCTGTAGAGTACACTCGAAGTCTGAAAAAAGGTAACAAGCCTGCGCCTTGAATTTATGACGTTAAACTGAGAGGCAGTTACGTCAAAGTTGTTGTCACGACAACTCAGGCAACTGTTTCTGTTTATTTACATTTATAATATAACCTAACAAAATTGTCAATTGAACAAAAATAAACATTTTATACAAAAGTTAATAATAATTAGTTCTGATTTGTGCTAAACCAGTCAGAAAACGTATGCTACCGTGACATTAACGAAAGTGGCCTAGAAGATACCCTACATAATTCCAATCGACAAAGACAAGTTGAAACTATATCAAGGCATCGATGAAAACGCATCATTACTTAGTTCAAACCGTCATTCCCTTTTCGATCTGAGCCCTGAGCTGCAAAAATGAGTCGTGTGTCACATATTCTAAATGATTTTGAAACAGTTGACACTTTGGAAACCATAGCTTCAACTTACAACAGAATTGGCGACGTATCTTCAACTGTTCAGACTATCATCTTTCTTTTATCCAGAAAAATCCTCCGTTCAAAGATATTTTTGAGATTATTTTCTTGTTTCATCAAGAATGTATTCTAGTTTCACAAGATAAAGTGCGAGGAAAGCTGTTAATCCGACATTTACTCTTTGTTCAGGTAAATACTCTGTATTAAGTCAAGTAGAGGCATAAAACATACCAATGCAGAGTATAGTTTTACTTAAACTGAAGACAGATTTACAAAGGGTAATTTTAAAACCATGTGGTGCCCCGATTTATTTTGGTTGACTGTACGTTGTCGTGGTGAAGCACCCAGTCGTCACTTTTCCACGAATTTGGCCGTTTCCTTCTCACTGCGTCACTTAATCATTTCACAACTTCTTAGTACAGTTAAACGACAATTTTGATAATTAAAACTTGCTCTCGTTCCACATTTTCAGGAGTTTTTGCCGTTGCGGGCCTGCCAGAACGAAAGTCGCTTTTAACTGATGTACGGCCATCTTTAGATCGTCTAGACCACTCTCTAATCTGCGTATCACTCATAGATTCATCGCAGTACACTTTGCGAATCATATGAATGATTTCTGAACACGAATGGCCTGTATACTCTTTGTTCATCGTGAAATGCGACGCGCACGAGGTTCGACTCGTTTAGTCAGCAGCGTACAGTGCCGACACTCATAAAGGTCTCCTCTACATAGTAAATACCTATTTTCGATAATAGCACACGTAGGTACACAGTTAGAACGCAAAGTCGGATACTGTTCGGACAGACCTCGTACATATTTTTCGTTCAGCTCAAGCCTGGCATCTATTAGCAGAATACCGTCCAATTTACAAAGCTCCCCAAAGAGGTGAAAGTGGCTTTGTTATGAATCGTGGCGCCACCGCCCTAATGACCTGAGATGGGAAGAGTAAAGGTTTCGTACATATGTGAATGAGCGTGCGGAAATGACAGCCTGATACGAAAGAGTTGTTCTGATATTATCGTGTTGTAACTTACTAACATTGCTTGATTTTCTGTTTCCAAGATAGTGTTTTGGAAATGATTCCTAAGTAGGTACCTTACGGTAAGAGTAACTATGACTCCGTAAAGTTCAAATGCCCAGAATGCGATCAGATCTTTCCTACATACATGGAGATGAGACAGCACTTCAAGCTAGCTCATCCCGCCGAATACAATCGCAAACTTGAACACGAATTTGAAAATTCTGTAGTAGTAGGTGTAGGTGGGCTGAGGTCATGGTGAGGGCAGAGACCGAATTTACCGGTCGCTTTATTAATTGTATGTTATTAACAAAGCTCTCATCGAATAACTAAAGGATAAGGAGGAAGAAGGAGGTGGAGTCAGAGGAAGCCGCCGACCATCCTGTAAATGACGCTCTCGGGGCTGACACCCAGCTGATAGAGGACAAAATGTTTATCACCCCAAGGTGGTCAATTCTTGATAAGCTCGAAGACAATACAGCGCCGGGAGTTATTCACCCACTCGGGAAAAGTCCGCTTTCCACGCCTCAGCTAAATCCAGCAGCCATTGTAGAGCCCATCTGCGTGGATTAGAGCGTAATATGAAATGGGAGAAGGAAGATGTAAAGCTTGTAGACAACTTTTGACAACCTCAGGCCCCTAGATAAAGGATGCTTCAATAATGCCCTCTAGATATGAACAAAACGCGCAAAAAGCATATCGAGCAAAAGAGCACTAACAGAAACATCTAATAACATGCGATCATTAAAATTTCAGTTCCCGTAGGCTATGAAAAGAAAATTCATGTCTTCGGTTAATCCATTCTCAGTAAAAATTATCTGACAGGGTCGGGAAGCCGGACAGGTCAGAGAACCATGAACGACTTAATAGGCCTGAACGACCCGACAGAGCTGGAAGGTTCGAATAGCCCGAGACCCTCGAATGACTCAAGAGGCTCGAACGACCCGACAGGGCCAGGAAGCCGAACAGGTCCGAAAATCATGAACGACTCAAGAAGCCCGAACGAGAAACTCGGGTGGTACAGCCTTCTACGGTACAGTACGAAGCTTTACGGCTTTGATTCAGTATAAAAATAACGACCACCTTAGTCCATACGAAAATAATGCTCGTCTGACACAGTAAGAGAAAGTTCTCGGTCTGGTATAGTACGAGAATTCTCTTCGGTTCAGTATCAAGACGGTGCTTGTCCGATTGAGTTCGAAAATAACGCTTGTCCAAGTCTATACGATAATCCTCCGTTGGTCGTTGTTAAAATACGTTTCACATGGCTGGTAGAGGGAGAGTGATAATACATCACCAGCATTACACTTATTTTAGCTTAAGCAACATACGATAACACCAATAATTACTCAGACACTGTTTATGTGTTTTTAATGTTTTTCTTCGTATATTGTCTCGATTAGGCATTCATCCATTAAGATTTGCTTTGAGTAACTTATAGAACTGGCACTGTTTTATTGTCTGAATCACAGTTTAATGACTACCAACCGATATCTGATTTTTGTTTTTTATTTATTGGATGATTTCTACCATGTTGAAACCTGAGTAGTCTTTACATAAGAATTTCAATCAACGCTTCCCATTCAACTACAAGAATAGAGGCACTTGAATTCTGTTGTCGTTGCATGCACAGATCAGTCTATTGCAACTATCACATCGAAAACTTACAAACATTATCCAGATCCTTGGTAATTTGCAGTCCATTCAAAACTACACAAAGATACATATACAGAGCAGTGATAAAGTTTGGAACAAAATTCATAATTTTGTTATAAATTCTTTTTTTTTTTTGAAAAATACTTAAGCACGTTGATTTTATATTCAAATGCGGCATTTGTGAGCACAGGAAGATGTTATTTGACAGATCGTGTTCTTGAGCTATGGCGTCATCATTTCTTTAAAATTACAACCCCAGTTGTTTTGCAGATTTTGGTAGACTTCTTCACTGGGTAAAAAAATGGCGTAAAAAATTTGGTTTGTTTTGAGAAAAACACTTATTAAGATTAATAACATCAACATTTGTTTCCAACAAAAATAACTGAAGGTTACTGCAGTAACTACTAGTTTAAACTCTCACGAGTTTTACACTAATGTGCAATATTACTGTTTACTACTATTTTTATAAAGAAAACACTAACAGTAAGAAGATCTTCATTTCTGAATGTCATGTTCTTCTTTATTTATAAGTTGCTTTATAAAACTGCTTCAAATAAATTCTTTCTTGTATAGTAATATTATTTCTTTTGAAATTCTCAACGTTACGCCACTGTACAACGCGACAACGATGGAAAATGCTGAACTTTTGCTGTCCTTTACACCCGCGGTGCGAGTAGACAGCTAACGTATTTTTTGTCTCTTTTCTTTGACAAGTGTATCCACACTCTACCAATTAGAAAACTGACATTATAAAAATAAAAGAATATCAAGGCACTCTAGTATACCCAAGCAACTTATATTACTTCTCATAAATCTCTGTATGTCGGTTGGAAAACATAAACAAAGCCAACTTGAAAAATATATTATTTTCTAATTTGCAACTTTATGGTAAGTGGAAGAAACAGTTGTAAGATTCTAGTTTTGGTAAAAGTTAATAATGTAATTAACATTATTTATATAGCGGGTATAACTTGCGAAAACAAAAAAAAAAACTCGTACACTGATTGGCAAATAATTCTAAACTGTACCAAACTAAATTGCTAAGCTCAAAAAATGTTTTACGTACTTACTAATGTTATGATTTTATAAAATCAGCTATTATTAGTAATATTCTATATTTTATTTAACTCACCTTCCCATCGATTATCCAAAGTAAGTTTAAAATTATGCGCATCGTACTGGGAATAATGCCAATCTTTCATTTTCTGCCAAAGATCATTACATATTTTAGTCTTTGAAAAGTCACAGTTGTAATCATTTTTAATATCAGGTACATAGCTAGAAACTACAACAAAACAATTACTACAAATATAATTGTACAGAAACGTATCGTAACTTACCTATTTCTGGTAATTTATCTTTCGAATCAACTATAGGATATATCCATCCGATAGCCGAATTCAAAACATTGCCTTCGGCAATACAGATGAGTTCAACGTTATTTGTATCTTTGTTTTTAACAACCAAAGTCAAATCTGGTGGTACCGTGCAATTTATTATTTGTACTAAATTTAAAACTTGTATTATGTACACCAATACTATGGCAGTAGCGAGAATTCCACTAAAAGAATTTTATGGCAATAAAATAAGCTTTTTTTCGCAACGCTATAAATTCAAAATCACAAACATTCTTACTAAAAGAATTTTTATACTAGTAACCGAAAAACTTAATAATAGAACTAGCAAGTATTCGATTTACAAAGGGCATTTCGATGCAACTGCCAAAACAAAACCTTTATCTTATTATCGTAATGAAAGTTTGACTTACTTTTTAATCATATTGCTAAACTACAATGTTTTATTTACACTAAATGCGCATATTTATTAAGAGTTTTTTCTTATTTACAAGAGCGCGTAGGTTCTAATTTCGGTAGTCGACAGCCTTGACTAGCCTCTCGCTTCGAAATTCTCACCTTAACTATAAACCACAAAATATTCTACAGGCAACCATACATACTCATTCGCATTTTTGCGTAAGTTTTCACATCATTGACTCTGGTTTACTTGTTTTTCATGCAAAATAGCATGGAGGGAGTTGAAAGAACGAAGAGATCGAGTGCTTACCTTGTTGCACACGGCGTTCAAATAAGCGAAAGGATTTATGTATCACTTGCACTTTCTGTGTGTGAAGGAAATTATAATTTTTATTAGATACTTATTTTTAAATTATTTTTCTCAACTGCAGGTATTATTGCATGTTCTATATGATACTTACCTGGTAAATAATTAAAAGTATCTTAAGACCTCCGATATACCAATAGAAGCTTCTAAAATACGCACACGTAAATTTTATTTTCTTTTGGCCTCACTTGTATACGCATGTTGTAACGACGGATAAAGGAAATCAACCACTATCACCAGAAATATAATGATATAACGGCTAAAGCTTACCTTATTCGCCACATCTCACTACATACAGAAGACTTTTACAGCTCGTATCGCAGGATAGTGTTGCCCATGATTAATTCACCTCTCTTTAACTAAATTCTTTTAAATTACACTCCAGAAATGGTTTTTTGATTCACTTAAAACACAATACATTAACGGAATATATTTAATATTATTAAAAACGATCAATTAGAATAACAAAGGGTACGAAGTTAATAATTGTTTCTTTTCGACAAATCAAACTTAAATCGAATATAAAATCGAGCTTAAATTGTTACGAAATACGTTAAATGATTATTACAATTATAAAAGGGTCTTACTGCACGAAATTATTTAAACTACAAAAAATACTTAAAACGTCGAAATATATTAGAGCACTACTGTCATTGACAAAATGTGGAGAACTACTTTTAAAATCATAATTTGTTCCCTTTTATAACCTTATTTACCACCCATGATAAGGGGTTGTTTCTTAGTATATGTGGTGCCGAACGTCTCACGCGTTTTACAGAATTATACTAGGTGGTCGTTTCTTAAAAGTACATCAATGTTGCACCTTCCTAGAAAGAATAACTTGGTGTTCCCTTGAAATCCTGCAAAGGCTTTACTGGTAACTAAAAAATATTTATTTTCAAGGGAATTTCTAAAGGTTGTGCAACATTTCTTAAATTAATTTAAATTTCATAATTTACTATTTCCAACACATGTAGTTATAAAGATCTTTGCTTTGTCGTAATCTACAAAATTACCCCTTGGGTATGAAGTATTTGTAACACGATATAATACCTCATACCGAAGCGGTTTCTTATAATGAGATTCTTTATACTTTGCAAAGTTTTCTTTAACCGCCATCTGGCAGCTAAAAACATTTATTTTAATACTCTAAACTGATATCCCAAAATGAAGAGTTCATCAACTTCTGACAACAGAAATGATGCAACCGAAATAATCAATACTAGAAGCCAAACATCGATAGATCTTGAAAACAACGGCAGTATAATTAACAACTTAGTAAACAAACCAACGTTTTGTAACGGGAAAATACCCAAAAGTATGCGTTAAGACCAATGGCTGATGTTAAATCCCGTAGTTCATGCCGCAGATGGGGTGGATTCTCAAATGAACTTACCTAAGCGCACACAAAGAAAAGCTCACCGATTTCCAAAACTCTTACTAGACTGATAGATGTTCACCAAAAGAGGGCGCCAGCAGTCGTAGATTGAAGGGTTCTGATGGTCGGTCACGCGACTGCTCGTGAATCCGACACCCTGTATATAGGTTTCTTACGAAACCTCACCCTGTGTGTAACTTACCTCGTGGAAGCTTTATTAAAATTCACTCTAACGTTTTACGATCGAGGCTCAACACAAAATAAAAACTATATAAACACGTGATTTATCTTAAATAATTTTGCCGAGGAAGTCCTCTGAAGGCTTCCTTCTTTTAAAATAATCAAAAAGAAATACAAATTAGAATTAACTTTTCTCTTGCACAAAAGTATGTAAACTTTAAGTAAAATTGAGAATAAGCACCACCGTGCTTTTTAATAGCCAACGGAACAAACACACACACACACACACACACACACACACACACACACACACACAAAATTAACGCTGCTTCGTCTGGACCAGGGATCCACTTACAAAAAAAAAACAAAATACAAATAATCGACCTTTCTTACATTTATTAACACAATAATAAAAAAATGAATTAAACACACAAACAAGAATATAAAAATAACACTACAAAAGAATGTCAATAAATAGTATGAATTGATTTCTTTACTGGAGAACAAAGTTGATAAAATAATGAGAAAATAAAAATAAAAACGAGTTATTACAATAAACGAAAAAGAAACGATTCTGTTACGTTAAAATTTCAAAATATGAAACAACAGATCAAAATTCAAATATTAAATTAATTTAACCAAGATAATCTTGACAATAAATTTTTAAGTAGCAACAAATAAACTTGATATCTAATAACAAAGAAACGGTAGCCAAAGTTATTAATTATGTTGCAACAAGTCAACAAACACCAGCTAAAATTACCTGGGAACGTTCCTGTTACAAATTAGTTAAAAATATTAATTATAAATATAATAATTCTATGAGAAAATATGAAGTTAATCTTGTCTAAGCAAGGTTTTTGTACGAAATGTTTCACAAATTCAAAGTTCTCCTAGTCTTTCACCAAGTGAAACAACCATTAAAAACTCAAATAACAAAACAAAATAGGTCTTTCTTACGTATAAATGAAATCTTTCTTCCAGCTGGTATGTGCAGGTCTCTGATTTCCAACGACAGCAGCCCGTCCAGATGATATACGGCGCAAAATCTTACAATCGCCGAGCCTCACCAATGTTCAAGAAAACTTAGGTTCCAAGGAACAATCACTTTTATTAACGTTAAACAAGAAACACAAACAAAATCCAAGTGTTTATACACAAACTTTAAAACTGAAACCACTTTGAGTCTCAAATACTCTTTGATTTATTTAATCTATTAGGTTCACGGAGCTTCCAAGGTGTAATACACACAGTTCGATTCTTCACGGGGCGGGCAGTTTCTGTTCTCAACAGACCATTAAACGTTGCACCAAAGGGACCAAGATTGTTGCGTTTCTACCCTCTACAAGTTTTATATCCTGGCAAATACCAGCGTAACTTTAGATGAAGCTGAACCGCTTCCCACAATAACAACTATTCGAAGTATCACTTTTTAGTAAACAAACCTATTTTCTTCCGTGAATAACACGACAAAGACCCAACGAAACCAGGATTTCTCGAGTCCGATCTCTTTTTCTTATACTAAGAGAATCGCTTAACTTGAATTAGGTTTGTAACCATTTAAGGGTTTGTAGGGGTGACGCCGAGAAAAAAGAATATGCTCGCACGTCGATTCGAGTACGCAGCTACCAACGTAATGCCTATTCTCTCTGCGTCTCCTGTCACGCAGCTTGCGCTTACCGGAGTGGGGTTGGGAAGCCAGATGCACGACCTAACAGGTCAAAATGCAAATATTTTTATGAGGCAATAAAAAAATTCCACTCCTTAGATTTTCAGCTTGAACCTGACTTAACAGAGACCGCGTGACTCCAGGAACCTTTTATTTACGTCTGGATCTTGATATTGGAAAAATAACAAAAGGCACGTCTGCTGGAGCCCAGAAGTCAAGACCACAAAGTTATCAATTCTTTAAAATAAAATTTTAACAAACATGCGTTTATAGGACGGAACAATTTAAATATTACGCATCAGAGGAACAAATATCTGAACGAAATTAAAAGACGGGGGCGAATTTAGTGCGAATTTTAAAATAACATTACAGTTTGCTCAAATCATCTCAAACAAACCAACATTTTTAAGTAATTCAACTATGATCTTTCCGAAAAAAGAGCAAGGGATAATTATACCATATCAAGACGGAATTGACGCTAAAGAGTATGTGTTAGTGTTAAGTAAATAATGTGGGTAGCAACGAAATCCTATACGCAAATAGGATATCCAACAACAGAATTTGCATATTCTCAAAAACCAAACACGTTGTAGACGATTTAATTTCAAGACATCAAACAATCGAATTTAAAAATATAATTACCCCGATTCGAAGACTAATATCTCCAGCGGAACGGGTTATTATTAGTTGCGGAAGCCCTATAATTCCTCGTACAAATATTGAAAGAGAACTGTTAAGATTAAATATTACAACGGTTACTGAGATTACATTTCTCGGAGCAGGAATTAAATATCCAGGCCTTGAGCACATACACTCTTTCAATCGACAGTTCTACGCAAACATTGAAGAAAATGAAGTAATTCCTAACACGATAATAATTAATTCTGATGGAGATGCCTATAGGCCCTTTCTAATAAAAAGTAACACCTGTTATAAATGCCACAAAGAAGAACATTTGTATATAGCAAAAGCCCGTCCGACTTTTGATAACATCAATAAACAAACTCTCACAAACATAAACAGTACAGACAAAAAAATAACACCAAATGCAGGAACAGTTGTCACAACCAATGCAGATGTACACATCGATTACACAAGTCAACAACTTGAAACAATGAACAGCGACTCGATTAATACGAAAAAACGGCCAATGTCTACCACTGCCTCATGTGAAAGATTTACCAGCTAGATCTAAGAAAAAGCAGAAGTACAAGAAATATCCTCACCTGCAAGGAAATCCCCCCACAAAAACAGCTTAGCCCTGTTGTAGAAAAACCAAAACTGAAAAAGAAAAAGACAAGCACTCAACCAGCCCCAGTTAAAGAGAGACTGCAGCCATTGCGGGCAGTTATAGAAAGAGACCCTCAAGATTTTATCCTAACCTATGAAGAACTACAAAGTTTCATTGAAAAAACAAAGGGTAGTAAAAACGTAATCGACTTATCCAGAAAATAACACTACTGACGCAAAAGGATTAATCACAATGTTACAGTCTCTCTATCACAAACTACCTGACAGAGGTACTAAAACCAGATTTACGCAGGTCACATCAATACTGAAAGATAATGAACAATTAACTAACACCGATACACAATTTACTGAACTTTCAGATGACTCTAACTAACAAATAGCCGGATATGTACGCGATACTCCAGTGGAACAGTAGCAGAATTAAGTACGAAGAATTACGATATTTAATTAACATCCGCAAACCATCCATAATCGCAATCCAAGAATCACATCTCACACCAAATAAAAACTTTTTTCTAAAAAGGTTCATAAAGTCACCGATATGACTATTTACTTGGGCAACAAGCTTCTGGTGGAGTCTTAACATCAGTACATGATGATATTTACACGAAACCCCTACATATTTACACCAATCTGCAAGTGGTTGCTGTCAAAGTACACTTAAAATCCTTCCCATCACAATATGCAATATGTATATTCCAGACCATACGACAATTACAAATATCTGAAATACAAAATATAATAAATCAAATACAACATCCTTTCGTAATAATGGGCGACTTTAATGCACACACTAGAACTTGGGGAAGTAAATACAACTCCACAATAGGAAACACTATAGAACAAATACTTGCACAAAACTTGGACATATCATTATGTAACACTGGAGAACCAACGCATATATCCTTGGTCACAGGAGAGTTATCTAACATAGATTTAACAATCTCAAGTATCTCGTTAACGTCAAAAACATTGTGGGAAGTAACTGAAGACCTGTGTTTTAGTGATCACTAAATGGAATATTCTAAAGGCAAACTGGGACCAGTTCTATGACTTAGCAAAACCCAAAATCCTAGAAGAGTAACATTAATTTCCCAAAATAGATACTATGATAGAAATTCTCTACAAAATCATCAATTCTGCTGCAAATCAAGCAATTCCTGTAAAACGCACTTCCAAAACAAATGATCCAAGTGTACCTTGGTGGACAAACGAAATTAAAGACTCCATAACTCAAAGGAAGAAAAGCTCAATAAGTTCAGAAGAACGAAGTGCCAAGAAGATTTCGTAGAATACAAAAAAGTTAGAGCAGAAGCTAGAAGATTAATTAAAACATCGAAAGAAAGATGTTGGAGAGACTTTTTTCTTCCATCAATAATTGTACACCCATTGATCTAGTATGGCGCAAAACTAAGAAATTAGACAATTCCATACAGTTTACTAACATCAACATTATTGTCATTAAAAATAAGCTAATAACCGATCAAAAAGAAATATGTGAAACATTGTATTATTGCAAGGAAAAAACAGCATCGAATTACCCAGTTACAAATTCATTTTATAAACAACACTGTTTCAAAACAGACCACCTTAAAACAAAACGATGAACGTTACAATAACCCTTTTACACTAGATGAATTAATTTATCAAATAAAGACTGCCTCAGGCTCCGACTATGTATACACAATGAAATGATACAACACCTACCAATGAATACTTTGCGATTGCTCTTAAATATATACAGTGTGTCCGAAAAGTATGAAATATCCTATATATCTCAGTAAATATGCATTTTATGGAAAAATGTTTCCTATAAAAGTTGTTTAGTGTTTAGTTTTGCATTACAGGGCAATACCAAATAACTATTTTTTACAAAAACAAAAGCGCAACGAATAATGCTTTAATTTGTGTAATGGAAAGGTATCCCTTTATTGTACTCATTTGATAGAGAATGTTTTTCTCTTTTCAATGATGTAAAACTTTGATACACTTACATAAGTAAATTTTGATTAAAACGCAAAAAATTGTTTGAATAACGCTTAAAAGTTTATTTATTCATCTGTTACCTATCATCTAGTCACATTATGGTCGGTGTGATACATTTTTGTTTGTTGCAACAATTGAATGCGTCGTAGAAATGTCAGTTAATAACCGAACTGAAGCGAAAAGTTATTTGTTTAATTAATTTAAGCATTTCGATTAACGTGAGGATAACAAAGTTACAAAAATACGACTTGCTATGGATCATTTATCAGAAATATGGAGACAGAAGGAGAACACAGGAGGAAGTTTGCAATTTGTTTAATAACGTGCACCCCGAATACCATATTTCTCAGTCTACTGTAAGTATAATTTTGCATAAATTTCATGAGACTGTTTCTGTCAAAGATCGTCCAAAAACGGGCAGACCTAAAGCTCTAAATAATAAACAACGTGAGAATATAATGTTTCTGTTCGACAAATTGCTCGTGAACATACTTTAAAGAAATCCACTGCACACGAAGTTCTGAGAAAGGAGAAGTGGCATCCGTATCAACCTTGTATAGTTCGAGAATTATTAGAAGATGATTTAGATTGAAGATCGCAATTTTGCAAAGAAATAACACATAGGCTTCAGGAAAATGCAAATTTTCATGAAAATATCCTCTTCACTGATGAGGCAACGTTTTGTTTGAATGGTACCATTAACAAACAAAACACGCGCTACTGGTCTCCGCTAAATCCTAGCTGGTATGTAGAAGGGCACATCCAATATTAGCAGAAAGTCAATGTCTGGGCAGGAATTATTGGAACCCTAATTTTGGGACCTTTTTTTACAGAACATAATTTAACAGCGGATGCTTATCTAGATTTTTTGAGATTTGACTTTGTTCCTGCTTTAGCTGTTCTATTTCCTAATGAACTTGATTTTTTTCTGTGGGGCCATCTCAAAAATAAAATTTATGTCGATATGCCTAAAGATATTGAAACTCTAAAAAACCGTATTAGAACAGAGATTAGAGCTATCACACCAGAAACGATTCAAAATGCAGTAAACGAATTTGAAAGACGATTTTATCATTGCCAAGTTGTAAATGGTGCACACTTTGAACACCTTCTGTGAACTGTAGGGTGTAGTTATACAAAATTTTTAATTCGTAACAGATGAATATTGAAATAAACTTTCAAACAATTTTTTGCGTTTTAATCAAAATTTACTTATGCAAGTGTATCAAAGTTTTACATCATCGAAAAGAGAGAAACATTCTCTAACAGTCTTAAATAGAAACACTAAACTAACTAAACAACACTAAATTAAACAAACTAAATTAACAATACTATAAAATAAATATAACAACACCTAATTTATAAATTAAACAAAAACAAAAAAAAAACTTAGTAAAAATGCTTTTTACTGTGACTGTACCGATGTAAACACCACGAAGAAGCCAACGCAAATGAGCTTCCCACTACTACGCTTACGCTGTCCAGTACGCATCGTCAAGCCAAATGCCTTTCTACAAACGCTGGCCTGTGCAATATGTCAATCAGCGCCTGTACTATGATTCTGTAACAAAGCCCAAAATAAACTGTGGATGTGTCGTACACCAATCCGCCAAAACTAGACTTTTAAATAAACTAAATTGCCTACAACACTAAGCCTTAAGACTTGCAACTGGTGCTTATAGAACTAGTTCTGTTAACAGCATCTATGCTGAATCGAACCAACTACCATTAACACTGGAAATCCTTTATCCAAGGTACACCAACATGTTTAACGATATGAATCTATTAAGATAAAAGAGACCCTAGAAGAATTAAACGTTGATCATGAAATATTAAAGCACATAGCAGAATACCGTAGGGAAAACACACCACGAGAATTATATCGTCAATATTTTCGTTCATTAATACAGAAGTTCTCTTTTTCCTCGCAATTGATGTAGTACATGGCCGTGGAAGACGAATTTTGGTTTTTCATTTATGTAGGTATTCATGTATTGACTTATTTGATTCAAAAAAACGAAATTAACTATTAATAACTTGATTATAAACTAAATATAACTGTGAGACTAATACAGCATTGTTCAACAATATATAGAAGGTGTTTATATAAATAATATCGACAAACTGATAGGGTAGATTCCTAATGACCCTAGGAGGTTTCTTCTGAACCTATGGCCAATTCATCTTAATTATGAAGTAATCGTCATTCAAAATTGCCTGGCAGACAGGTTATCTTTTGTATGCATCGTTCTTATCTGTCAAATATCGTAAGGAAATACCCTTTATGTGTTTTAAACCAGCGGTCGGCAACCTTTTACATACTGCGGACTACTAAATTCACAATTTAAAATTTCGCCGACCAGTAATATATTTTTTAAAGGTCCGAATTAATACGAACATTGAGTAATAAATAACATCTGAATTTCTTTGCGGACCATTAAAATTACCTCAAGGACCACCAGTGATCTGCGTGTTACCAGAGCACTCATGCAAGACCCCCACTCCCCCACCATCTCCCACTAAACCACGGCCGGACCAACCACAGCCCTTGCAGTAGAAGGAGCTTTCACTTAAATACAACGAGCGGAGTGGGAATCGCTCTCAGTCCGGCCGAGAGTGCGAAGCGAGGCAGTCGACCCGGTCTCCAGGGCGAGCGTAGTGCATCGGCGACGAAGAATACGGGCTCAACCACCAGCGCGGTAGTCGGGGGGCTACCGCCATCCCTCCCTCCAGAGTCTGTGTATGGGGGGCACAGGCCTGGCCCAATTTCCGCCGCCAACGGAGCGACTTGAGGTCGCACTGCTGCATCATCCCACCGACCGTCGGTCTTCAAGAATTGGGAAGCTTGAGGGCCGCGACCGCCACATTTCCAACCCAACCCAAGATGAAGTAGATGGATCAACGGCCCCTTCACCACCAACCGGAGCCTGCGTAGGGGTGCGTAGGCCCGGCCACCATCATCCATTCATCTCAGCCTCTTGCGACTGGTCCGGGTAGCTACCGGGCCGCGACTAACCCAATTCCTTTTCCCGCCCAAGCCCTTGAGCCCGAGGCTCCTCAAGGTACCAAGCGCCGACCACTGTTCCACCATCCATCAAATACCATTCCACGGGCTGAAGAGAGGTCGATTGGCCTCTAAAGCCGTTGCGCTTTGCGCGACATAGCGATGATTAACAAAAGGAAATCGCTCTCTTGCATCTCGATCTTCACGCTGCTTCATGCCTATACCTTCCCTCATTAAGCAAGACCACGTGTTTTCTTAACTTAACTTCTTAACCTAACCTAACAATATAGCAGCAGCTTATCGCATGTAGCCGCCAATCAACTGGGTCATCGCCGCCAACCTCTGCCGTCTCCAAGCCGCCGCCCACACAACGCCCGTTGCTCTTCGCTAGCTAGCTGGCAACAGGCGAACCACCGGTTGCCGACCGCTGCTGTTTTAAACTACTTTTGATTATACAGAATGTACTCTATAGTTGAGACACTTTAAATTAAGTTTATCTTTATTTTTCTTCTGACATTACATACGAGGGCGGTTCAGTAAGTACCGGTGTTTGACGACAGAAGGCGTTCCTGAGGAAAGTTGGTGTTATCATCGTGTGCTGCCATCTATCAAACGACGGTATAACAAATTGCAGACTGATTGATAGGTTAATTTGGATTTGACAGCCATTTGAGTAAGACGTGTGTCGTGATTTTAGCTAAGATGGAAGAAGAGCAGTATCGTTCGGTAATTCGCTTTCTGTTTTTGGATGGGAAAAAATGCGAGGAGATAAAAGCAAAGTTGGATGCTGTTTATGGGGACACTTCGCCATCTATGACCACAGTTAGATATTGGTTCAACGAATTTAAACGTGGGCGAACATCCGTTTTTGATGAGGAGCGACCAGGACGCCCGGCAGACGTGGTTACCGAGGAAATCATTCAAAAAGTCCACGACATGATTCTCGCTGATCGACAAACGAAAGTGCGTGAAGTAGCAGAGGCCGTAGGCGTGTCGACCGGAGCGGCAATTAATATTTTACATGATAAGTTGGCGATGAAAAAATTGTCGGCGCGATGGGTGCCGCGATTGCTAACGGTGGACAACAAGCGGATGCGGCTGTTAACTTCGAAGCAGTGTTTGGAGCAATTTAAGCGAAATCCGAAGGAGTTTTTGCGTCGAGTTGTCACCGTTGATGAAACCTGGATTCATCATTACACACCAGAAACTAAGCAACAATCAAAACAATGGATTTCTCCCGGTGAATCTGCTCCAAAGAAGGCGAAGATGGTTCCATCGGCCTGAAAGGTCGGCGACGATTTTTTGGGATGCGAACGGCGTCATCCTCATGGATTTTTTAGAAAAAGGAAGAACGATCATTGGATAATACTACAGTGAGTTATTAGACAGCTTCGACAAAAAATTGAAGGAGACACGGCCGCATTTGGCGAAAAAGAAGGTGCTGTTTCACCACGATAACGCACCAGCACATTCATCCAGAGTTGTCGCCGCCAAACTGCATGAATTGCGTTATGAATTGCTGCCGCACCCCCCGTATTCACCCGATCTAGCTCCCTGCGACTTTTTCTTGTTTCCTAACATGAAGAAATGGCTCGCGGGAAAAAAATTTAGCTCAAACGAGGAAGTCATCGCCGAGATAGAGGCGTATTTTGGAGAGTTCGACAAATCGTATTTTTGGAAGGGTTAAAAAAATGGCAGGAACGTTGGGAGAAGTGTATATTTCTAAAAGGAGACTATGTTAAAAAATAAAAAAAAATTTTTGAAAAAAATTGTGTCTCATTTCTAACACGGGTACTTATTGAACCGCCCTCGTATGTATACCTCAGACTTTATCTTTTTTTGCAAAGCAATGATTAATAATCGGACTTTTGCTTTCCACAAGTTTGTCAATCCTAAATAGATTTCCGTAAAACAAATTGCATATTTTAAAAGCAGCATTTAATTATGAATAAAATACTAATTTATTCGTACAGATATTTTTAAAAACTCGCAAAATAGTTGAATACATATAGTAATAAAAGTTTTAAAATAGTAACTTATAGTGAGTTATTTTTAAAAAGTGGGAAAAAGTAAAAAAAGCTTGTGGAAGCTCTGTAAATATAAATCTTCAGATTTGAAAATTTATAGCCAGCTCTGGCAACTTTGGTTGTAGCTGATGCGCACGGTTTCTTCTGTCATCTTATTATTTATTTATTATTGCTTCCAGGAATTTTTGAAGTTGGGGATTTGGATACCGTTATTAGCGACATTTTTATTAGATGGGCGGGGAAACGAATTCTTTACACCTGACAACCCTGGGTTATGTTGATGGCATTGGTAAAACGTGGTCTTATAGCGAGCTTTAATAAATTTGTTTAAAAAATATACTTTTTGATTTTAATTTATCTTACTGAGCTGCCATATTTGGTTTTTATGACGCCTTCTACATTTGTTTTTTAGCCGAATAGGTAAAAGCAAAAGTTAGCAATGTTTCAAGATCTTCCTAAGCTCGCACGCTCGTATAGATGGTTTATGGCGGAACCTTCTCTAACAACTAGCCTCAAAACATCCAACTAGCTCAAAGACAGAAACGTATTGATCGAATTGAATACATTTCTGCCTCGCGTTCACGAACGGCTGGGCCGATTTTAAATTTCTTTGGTGTAAAAAATTGAGAATGTTATACCCTTTAAAATGATATATCACACATGGGGTAGTGCCATTTAAAGTTTGGGGGGTGGTTGGAGGAGGGTGAAAGTTTCCCAACTGATTAGAATACGTTATTAAATGTCCCCCTCCAAAACAAAATTGCAGTATTTCAGCGATTTTTGATAATTTTACTAATTAAAGAGTTATTGAAGGTGTGAAGTTTTCAAACGAAATTCCTGTTTAATCAAAGATGTAACTAAAGTTTATAATAATTGTGTTCAAATTAATGAGCTACTAAAACAACAAACAAATTCTTTATTTCTATAGTTACATAAAGATAGCTTTACGAGAGAAGTAAGTGATTGTATTTAACTTAGAATTAAAATCAAATATTTTTTTATTTTAATCTTTAGCTTTATTTTAATTTTTAATTTTCTTACATTTTCTTTCTTGTAATTTACATTGCTTATATTGATGTGACAAAATAACTGCCAAAGTGAACATGATGCAACAATTATACGAGGGCCACTCTGGTTCCAGTGAGATATAAAAAAACTAAGTACAAATTTAACAATATTTTATTATAAATGTTCGAAGTAGTCCCCCTTGACCTCAATACATTTACTCAATCTTAATTTTCACAAATCAAAAGCTGCTCGCCATTCATTTCTTGGAATACTGTCAAAATACTGATGAATGTCTGTATCAATCTCGTTTTCTGGAGAAAATTTTCGCCCCCGAAGGTGTTTCTTCAGATTAAAGAACAGCCAGAAGTCACACATCGCCGAATCAGGTGAATAAGGTGAGTATTCAATCACGCGGATATTATTTTACCTCCAATAATCAACAGTGGCGCGCATCGAATGCGAGGATGCATTGTCATGGTGCAGCAAAAGGCCCCTTACATCAAGTCCTTCAAAAACTTCAGGCAAACATTTATTGATGTACCAGACTGTGCGCTGTTCTTCTAACTTAATGGCTTTGATTAAATAAACCAGTACTTCTAAAGAAGACGGCGTACATAACTTTTTTTCATGGCGCGTTGCTTTTTTTGGAGTTATCGGTGTTGGATCATCTTCATGAATCCATACACGGAATTCCTGTTGAGTTGGAGTATCAAAAAATGGAATGCACGTCTCATCACAATTTTGGAAATAATCCGATGATCGCCATTTTCTAACATGTTCAGAGTCTCCCTGCTGATTCTCATTCGTTCTGACTTTTGGAAGTCCGTTAAATGGTGAGGTACCCAGCGACAAACAACTTTCTTCGTCCGCAGTTCCTTATGTAAAATTATTAAAACTGCTACGGATCGAATCCCTAATGTCCCCTGGATTGTACTCAGGGCCGTAGCTGACGAGCGGGCAGTGCGTGTCTAATTCGATTTAAAAAATTATAATGGTACACAAGGGAATAGAAAAATATTTTACAAGATTCTTTGCAACGATACTCATTTCTATAATTAAACCCAACTGGAGGGCGGGCTATATAGCATACCATAAATAACTCCGGAGATGTTTATATTGAGTCTTTCACTTTGGGCTTAAACTCTACTTAGAGCTTTAGGAATTTTCCGAACCCATCTGGACAACAAATGTGCCAATCTAACAAATTGAAAAGAAATTGCAAACTTCTAATATTCCTCTGTAGGTAGTCTTTGGTTCACTTTGGTGGTAGTTAATTGTAATTGTGTTTTTGTACAATACATCAAGAACAATTGCCGAGCCTTGCACTTTTATCTATTGAAAGTGATCTTTCTGAGAATTTAGATGTGGAAGAGATAGTCGATCAGTTTGCTAATGTAAAAGTGAGGCGAGTACCTTTGTAAAAGATTTTACTAGTAAATAACTTTCACGTAAATTCTGTGTTATTTATTGGAATACCTAATTATTTATTCTTTAATTTTTAAATTTAAAGCGTTCTTTTACTTTTTCAAAGAAGGTAGTAAAACAACAGTAAGTTGTAAGTAAGTCATACGAATTTAACTGTGAATATTTAACGTAACTGAAATGCCCAGTTATTTCCTTTCCTAATTATTTTAGAGCGAAAAGGTACAGTGGGTTTTTGTAGACAAAAAAAAACTTAGTACACCTGTACAAGTTACAGAGCTCCAAAAAAGAGAATGGACAGAGCTAAGTGCCAGTTGCGTAGGCAACCCATTCTACAACATCACCATTACTTTCAAGCAATTCAAGCCAAGGCAGCTTTATTGAATGTTTACCTAACCGGCACCCGAAATTGTTATTTTCAGTTTTTAAATAAACTTTCGACATGAAAGCTAAATATGTGTATGCATCCTTTTCAAGAAATGAATAACACACTTTTCGACGATTGAACAAGAATGTTATGGTATTGTTTGACAGCAAATGACCGAAGAAGAGAAACGGGTATTTCGTTAATAAGTTTTATTTGTTTACATTTGTAACTTATTTAAATAAATAAAATTACTAAGCACAAGATGTAATTAAATTTAACCTCTGCTCCTGCAAGTTATTAGTAAATGTTGATATACTTTGACAAAAAGTGCTGAAAATAAATCTCGAATTGCTGGCAGAAGTAAAACGCTCTCTCAGAATTAAACGGAATATTCCTCCGTGGATTTTATAATACGCTTCTTTTAGAGCTTTAAGTTAATGCTTAAAATTAATGCCTTCTTCACTAAAACTTTCTGGAAGTTAATTGACAATACAATCTAACGATTAGTGTTAATTAAAAATTTTCTAATTTAATAATTTATTATTAACTTAAGGTTTAACTGTATTCCTTCCTTGAAAAGGATGCACACAAATGTTTAGCTTTCATATCTAAAATTTATTTAAAAACCGAAAATATTATAATCCCCGGGACTGCTTAGGTAAAGATTCAATGATGCGGAAATCTAATTGCGATAGGCACCCTGCAGAAAGCCTGCCTTGGCGTGAAAGTAATGGCGATGTTGTAGAATGGGTTGCCTACACAACTGTAAACACCTTATAATTGGTTATAGCCCTGTCCATTCTCTTTTTTGGGGCAGTGTATATGTTATTTGGGTTATTTTCATTTTTTCAAAACCGAGGAATAATTAAAACTAATTTTTGCAAACTCCTTATGATGCGTGAAGCAATGCTTCACCTTGTATACTAAAGCTTCGCAAATATCTCCAATTAAATACCTTGCAAAAAGAAGCGAATACATTAAGGGGGCGGGGGGCGCCAAAATATGTTTCATCACGCAGGCGCTACAACCCTCAGCTACGGGCCTCGATTTTAGCATATTTCCTTCAGATGAAGAAAGTTTTCTGCATTAGTTTCTTTCAGTATTTTTCTCGTTCCATATTTTATTTTCGATACATTCTCAACTTTTTTTATTTTAGCTGTTCCTTGAATATTCCAGTTTTTTATTACATGCCAAGTGCAGAGTAGTCTTCTTGGTACGTTTTCTTTTCTCATAACTTTAACCCATGCATTATAACATTGTTCAACATCCAGTATTCTAGTATAATATCTATGCCAATCTTTTCTTTTGTTGCCTGCAAAAATATTTCTTGTACTATTTGAGCTTTTCCTTTACTTATGACTGCCTTTTAACAACTTCTTTTTAGAGTAGACAAGCTTTTTACATTCCTGCTAACGAATCTCACAATAATTGGCTTTAGATTTGGTTCCCGTGATGGTAATCTATGACTGCAGTCTATATCCGTAACAGAATAATGTCAACTTATAGTTTTTGTTTACACAATACGTGATAATAATTTGATCGGTGCACTCACCTGAATTTTCTGGAATGTTAAAACCTCTCCAGCTGTTTAAATGAGTGTATTGTTCTAATTGATCCTTATATTTATTTGCTTCTTTTTTAAAAGATTAAATTCCATTTCAAGATTTTTAGTTTTATCCAGGTAAGCTTTCATTTCTAACCTAATCTGATCCTTGACAATTGTTCGGATTTTGTTTATCAAACCGCCATCTAAAAAAGTGGTGGAATTTAAGATTTTTTTCAACAACCCTCTGGATTAGGGCCTCTTCTTTGGAAGTAGACCTGGTTACACGATTTGTATCACCTGGCATCTTAATGTTATAGTTTAAAAATAATAATATTGAACTATAAATATTTCTAATGAGAGCGATAACGAAGCTGCACATTACAGAATGTATGTAAGATATTAACTTTAAAAATACATTGTAAAAGTAGAAAACCTTTAACGATAGGTGTTGAAAAAGATATGTTACTTCTTGTGGAGGAAAACTACGACAATTTTCTTCTATGGTTCTTCAGAATATCCTAAAATATTAGTCATATTGCTTATTTAAAATTTAATGTTCAACTATTAGGAAAAAAATTTTAAAAATTACACTTACCTAGACAATTTCAAGTTGGTAGAGAAAATTTCTTTAATTTTTTTCCTGTGTCTATACACATATGGGCATGAAAGTACCAAGCACACACATTACGACCGATGTCTTTCTGCCAATTCTGGATTTCCAGTTAATGTAATTCACATTTGTTGCAGCATCTCGTTTGTAAGAATGTAGTACCTTAAATACATTACAATTAACATTAAGAATAATTGCACTTTACTAAAATTAGATAAGTAGAATACCGTCTGTTATAACTGCTTCAAATTACTCTACTAGAGATGAAAGCAAATAAACATTCGTTTATATAACAAGTCACCAATATCGTATTATACATTTGAATTTTAAAACCTGCTGACGTGTGAAGTAACACTAAGGCAATATTTAACAAGATTAGTTAAATGTTGGGATTTAAAATAAGTTATTTGATTAGGTACCTTTATCGGAAATGTTTACAGCCGTTATTGTTTATTATAAATACAATAATAATGTACGTATCGTCTTACCTCCGCGATGTTACATATTTGCAACCAACACGCCACTTCCTCATTTTCACACTTCTCAATAAGAAATTCACGATCAAGCGACAACAAATTTTCCAGATATTGAAAATTATTGACATTTGCTGAATTTGCGCTTTTATAAAGAAACTTTCATTTTCCTATGTCTAACGATTCATGTTCCGAATGTCGACGATGTCAACTTCGGACAATTAAAAAGAGTAAACTTGGTAAACTTGTCTTTGTCTGCGATCACTGTGACACCTACCGCCGGACTGCTCCAACCTCGCTCGGCGTTCTACCGTAGTGACATCTATTATAGAAACGAAGAGACATTTTTCGGCATGCGGGTTTGTTTACGAACTAGCCATCTATTAACAGAATGTCAATTCTACCAAGTATTTGTTACAGGAATTTGCCTAGCAAATGGTAAAACTAATGTCTTTTCTAATAATAGATGTCAGGCCATTGAGAATGCAAATATTTTCTGCGACCTTCTTTCATTTATGTGATCCTGATGAGAGATTTAAGATTTTGGTTTAGTTGAAGAAGCCGTAATACATTAATTAATAAATAGTATATTATTCAACGAGCACATAATACCCATTATGTGCGAGTCGAATACGACATTTTATCTACGATTCTAACACTTTTCAGGAAGATCTGGAGGTGGATTCCCCTGAGGAGGCGATGTCCAAATTCTTGAATATGTAGAAGTCAATGAAAGTAAACAATCTTCACAACGAGAGTTTTCGACCTGGAATACAAGGATCCTCTGAAGACGATGTCCAAATTTTTTTTCTAACAATAAATAGTTTGAGATTATAACAATTTCTATTTTGTTTATATCTATAAATAGACAATCAACAAAACACCGCCAGTGAATAAAATCTGTACAATTCACTAGTGTTTTATGAGTATGGTTATATCCCTATGGTTACGCATATAACGACTATATTATTGAAGAGTCATAGATAAAAAATATTCCCTGATCATGGGTCCACGGCAAATTGATGACAAATTTTGTCTTTTTATTTATTATTACGATGGGGTAAAGCATTAATCACTTTATTTAAATTTTAATCAAGACTTTTTCTAAATACGAGGTAAATGTCGTTTTATATATTTGCCTTAATTTATTTCAAGATAAAACCAATGTAACAAATTGAAGTGGCAAATACAAATTTTTCGAAAGGATTTTTTTTTAATTTATTTTGTTTACATTATTTTTTTTATTTATATAATTTATTATTTAAAAGGTGTATTTCCAACATATATCTTCAAGCAACCCCTTTTGTATTTTTCGTGGAAATTACACTTTTATGAAATACAGACAGGATTATTTTAAAATAGGTCGGAAGATGGTTCTGTGTTATAGAACAAACTACAAAAAAAGCATTATAAAAGCTAAACGTTCGGTTCACTATTTCTGGAAGACATCACAAACTTGGCTGAAAAGACTTACCTATAACATAACTAACGTTTGCTGCTGCTCCCCAGTAGGAAAAAAATAAAATATAAAATAATGTGAAGTAACTAATAATTATAGAAATTTTACATTTTATATTACTCACCATAAGTATCTAATAATTTACATACAATCATGTTTGCTCTCGCATTTGGCCAAAAGATTTTCTGCAGTCCGAAATGATTCCCCTACTCAAGAAGAAGGATACAAAGAAATGCGAAGAACACCACAAGATAAGTCTTACCATACATGCAGCAAAGATACTGCTGAGTGTGCTAAATAAAAATCTAACTAGAAAGGTGGAAGAGAACGTAGCAAAAGAGCAGTATGGATTTAGAAAAGGAATGGGCACAAGAGATGCAATAGGTGTACATACAATTCGAGAGAGGTATCTTGAGAAGGGAAGAAGATTGAGCATCTGTTTTGTTGATCTCGAAAAGGCTTTTGACTACTGGGAAAAGCTGATGAAGATATTAAAAGAAAAAGGGGTGGATTAGAGAGAATGAATGCTCATAGCAAGTTTGTATTTAAATCAGGAAGAGGTCATCAGGTTGACAGATAAAAGAATGGGTTGGTATAACATCGGCAGAGGAGTAAGGGTTCGGGCTCAGAATAAATGTAAAGAAAATGAAGGTAATGAAGATTGGAGGGGAGGAAGATATGTTGGTAAAGACAGACAGAGAAAGAATTGAGTGAGTGGACAGGTATAAATATTTGGGCAGTTAACAGTCGCTTTCTGTAAGGAATAGGGTTTATAGTTAATCTTTTGTGTAACAATTTTTTATACTAATAAAAAGAGTTGTAGCTAATACAAATTTAGCAATGTAGCCGCCAGTGCAATATGCTACGAAATAATAACCTAAAATTAATTTTTACCTAACCTCTACCGAATTTTTAAGCCACCAATAATACAGAATGGAATTTCTCTGCCAGCAGTAGTATATTTTTTACATAATTAGTGTTCTAACAATTTATTAAAAAGAATAGTTACAATCTCAAATCGTATAAGTTTTAAAAATATTTTTTTTTCACGTTCGTGAAAAAAAGTGCAACATTTTTCATTAATTTTCGTTTATAAAGGATGCGTTTGTTTCATCGCGATAGAAGCGTGAAAAAAAGTGCCATAACGGTTCATTTTTTCACGCATTTGAGTGAAAAAAAGTATCATAACGTGTCATTTTTTAACGCAAAATATTTAAACACATAGGAGGCTGCCACTGGCATTTGTCAGAAATTAGAACGCATTGATGTGATGCATCGAGAAAGCCGTTATTGAAGTAGGTAGTTCTTGATTTTTATTACGAACGTGAAAAAAGTTTTGTATGCAATTCGTGAGTAAAATTACTTTTTTTCACTCGGCGGATTTGCGCACTCGCCTACGGCTCGTGCGGCAAACTTTCCTTCTCGTGAAAAAAAGATACACTTTACTCACTTGTTGCATAAATAACTATTTCACGTTCGTTAAAAAAAGTGCAACATTTTTCATTAATTTTCGTTTATAAAGGATGCGTTTGTTTCATCGCGATAGAAGCGTGAAAAAAAGTGCCATAGCGGTTCATTTTTTCACGCATTTGAGTGAAAAAAAGTATCGTAACGTGTCATTTTTTTAACGCAAAATATTTAAACACATAGGAGGCTGCCGTTGTTATGATACACACTGGCATTTGTCAGAAATTAGAACGCATCGATGTGACGCGTCGAGAAAGCTGTTATTGAAGTAGGTAGTTCTTGATTTTTATTACGAACGTGAAAAAAGTTTTGTATGCAATTCGTGAGTAGTTATTTTTTTTCACTCGGCGGATTTGCGCACTCGCCTACGGCTCGTGCAGCAAACTTTCCTTCTCGTAAAAAAGAGATACACTTTACTCACTTGTTGCATAAATAACTATTCCTAATTATTAGTCGTGGTGACGTCATCAGTTCTGACCTAAATGTAAAATTAACCTAAACACTATCAAAATTGCATACAGAGCGTATAATGATAAACTATCAATATATATCAACAGTGGCATAGAAAATAAGAACTATCATACTATTCATAGTAAAATAATATGATTATATTGCTACAATCAAATATTCTCTCTCTTGGTTGATCAGTAGAGCCACCCACAGTTATTCTCACAGCTTTCTTGAATCTTATTCTATAGTACTTCTTTTCGCAATTACTGTAGTTTTCTTTGATTCTATTAAACTATTGATTGCTTGTTTTTTCTAAGATTTTTGACTATTGATGACTTTCTAAACACATGTATCAGTATATTGATGGCCAAGCTTCATACAAAAAGATCATGAACATCTTTGATTGACATACTGCATCTTGAAGTTCAAGTAGTTGATCTGCTAAAATAGAAGAATTCTCCCGTTCTTAAAAAGAAACCTAAAAATAAGAAAAAGAAAGCACAAACACATTGAATTTGTTTTATTATGAATTTTCTGTAAGAATTCTAAAATCTAGTTACAACTGGATTGGGCTTTTAAGTTAAATAATAATAATTTATTAGCATATGAAAATCAGAATACAAGATAATTAAATGTGTTATATTATAAAAAAAGCATGTAAAGTAATAACTTTAATAAACGAAACACAAGCAACTCGAATTAATATGAATTAATTTAATTATTCTTGTGGTGCTCCTTCTGCTGCTTGTGACGGTTTTGGTGGTTCCTTTTCGCCTTGTTTCTTCGAACCTGATACAATATCATCGATACGTAACAATAAGATAGCAGTTTCGACAGCAGTTTTATAAGTTTGCAGTTTAACAGCAAGTGGTTCCCAGACTCCATCTGCGCCTTGTTCTACCAAATCTCCACTTTCTCCATCTATTCCCCAGCAGCAAGGAACTGTAGGATTGTTATGAGCAGCATGTTTAGCTCGTAAGGCAGTCAAAGTTCTTATTGTGTTGGCTCCACAATTTTGAGCTAACGTCCTTGGAATAATTTCTAGAAAATCAAAGTTACATTGCAATTATGTTACAGAAATTTATAAAATATTCCTCTACCTAATGCATGTGCTAATGCTCGATAAGGTCCATGCGTTGCTTTTTGTAAAAGTTGGTGAGCTACAGCCATTTCAATAGCACCACCACCGGGAACCAAACGTGGACTTAAAATGATATTTCTAGCTACTTGCAAAGCATCTTGAAGGTTCCTTTCAGTTTCATTTAAAACATCCTTACTAGCACCTCTGAGTACAATAGTACATGCTTTTGGATTCTTACATTTGACGACATAGCAGAAATATTCATCACCTAGCTTCTTAATTTCAAATACTCCACAACCAGTCCCGACATCTGATTCCTGCAGTTCTTCCGTGCGGTTAACGATAGTGGCACCGCAAGCACGTGCAATACGATTATTATCACTCTTCCGTACACGTCTCAAAGCAGTAATTCCGGCTTTCAGTAAAAAGTGTTGAGCCAAATCAGAGACACCTTTTTCAGTAAAGACCACATCTGGTTTCAAGGCAATAATATCATCACAAACACGACGAACATGTTCTTCTTCAATTTCTAGCATGCGTGTGAAGTCCTTAAAAGAAAAAAAATAGAAAACAATTCGTAACATTTCAACTAAAGGAATTTGGGAAACTTACAGTTTCACCACTGATTTCAACATTGGTCTGAGATTCTCCCTTTTTGTATTCCAGAGGGCAATCAAGTAACATTATACGTGGATTCTCTATATACCTTCGCATTTTTGGATGAGTTACGTCTTTATTAATCATCACACCATCTAAAATCTGAGAATCATCAATAGATCCTCCTGGGATTTTTTCAACTCGAGCATAACGTTTTATATCAACCTCTGTTCTACCATTTTCCATCAACGTTACCGTATTTACAGCATCCAAAGCAATATTCACAGCTAAATCTGCCCAACGGCCAATAAATTTGGTACCCACACAGCTTTTTACCTTCAAATAATAAGTTATACCTAGAAGACCCATATTTTTAATCATTACTTTAACTTACAACATTTGCTAGTGCAGCTTTATCATTTCTGTCGATTGGAACACTAAGAGGACCTTCTAATAGAGTAACCATATCTTCTAAGGCTTGTTTATACTGACGAATAATTACTGTAGGGTGCATTTGTTGCTCCAAGAATTGTTCTGCGGCTGCTAGCATTTCACCAGCTAATACTATTACAGACGTGGTACCATCACCAACCTAAGTAATAGAAAAATTTGATTACCAGATGTGGTGTTTATTTGTTATAAATACCTCTTCATCTTGTGTACGTGCTATTTCAATCATACTCTTTGCTGCTGGGTGTTGAACTGTAATCTCACGTAATATAGCATTTCCATCATTTGTCATAACAATACCGCCCATAGGATCCATTAACATTTTTAACATAGCTTGTGGTCCTAGACATGTTCGAATAACATCGGCGATTTGCTGAAAAGGAAAAAAAACGCTGATTGTTATTGCCATAACCTTACTTTCGTCTAACAATACTAAGAAGCAATACATCGCTAGAATTTATCACTGATAAGTTAAAATAGACGCAACACACAATGATTTATACGTTTTTGTAAGTTTTAATAGAACTTTTCACACGCACGTGCTCACCTTTCCGGCGTTAATGTTCTCCACCTGCACTTTACGCCCAGAATTGCGCTTTGTGTTTTGACCTAGAATGATAAATGTTTAGTGAATCCGTTAAGGTAAGTAAAAAGTTTAATAACCCACTTAGAACTAAAACTGGAGCACGTCCACCGAACATTTTTATTTGTTTCTTTTAGTTTTCTCCAGAAAAAGGTAACTACTGTCACTGCACCTTGTTACAAATGAACGCTAACTGAGGTGCGCATGCGCCAGCTCGGTTTCATTACATCGAATTTCGATCTTCGTCGAGATTAATTATTTCTTATAATCTAAATTCTACTGCGATTTGTTTTAGAATTGTCGACCTTCAAAAGCGTTCAAAAGTTTCAAGCTTGTTATCAGAACTTATTAGAAAGAGTTGTAGAAAGTTATTTCTAGATGGTCTAGAACTGTTTCTTAATTATATAAAGTATACTCTACAGCTCAGATTAGATAACGTCTGAAGAAAAAGAAAAAACTTGAAATTCGACATGTCTCAACTACATAGTACACCTTTTATAATTGAAGAAGGCATATCCCTACAATTTTTTCTAACGAATGTTTTAAAAATATATTTACGTCGGTGTTGGCTATGAACATAAAAACATCTGTCTTTGCTTATATGATAGGTAGATAAATCATGAATTTTATTTGCCCTGCGTTCGGTAAGGTACATCTGACAGCTATTTTTACTCAGGATCGTCTTGTTCTTGTCACTCAAATAAAAATTCAGATTTGAGTGACAAAAACAAGAGACGATTTCGAGCAAAAACAGCTGTCAGAGGTCCTTACCGTCCTTACCAAATGCAGGGTTGGAAACTGTCAAACCTGAAATTTTATTATGAGCTATTTTTAAAAATGTTGAGTGTTTCCTGTTGTGGGTTAAACATAAATTAACACGTTTTTAAACATTTTAATGTTTTCAATCAAGAACATTTCCTGTTCTTGAGTAAACATTTCGATTACTGATTTATAAAAATCTAACCTGCCACTAACCATCGAAACGACAAACGTTCTCAGTTTCAAAGCCAACTCTGAAATGGATAAAACGTCTCTAATATGTTCTCTATTTGAAAACGTATCATATATTTTGTCCACTTAAAAATAAAAACAAATTAAGAGACTTATTGTTTACTGGAAATGCAGATTCGAGTACTCAAAATTCGATTAGCTGATTTAACTTTTTTCCTGTTTTCCTGTATCAAACCTTTGATTTCAATTAGCAAACTGCACTTGCTTTAGAGTTTAGTAATGTGGTGGGTTTTGTACCTTTTTGACGGGTACAATATTAGAATGCTTGTGATTTTCGATTCGAGGTTAGTGTACAGTTACAGTTGTAAATATTTTATTACACAGAAATTCATATTTGTATGTTGACCGTTCAAGTGCTTTAAAGACACTACTGAAACTGATAAACCGTACAATAATAATTTTGTTTCATTGTCTAGTTGGTGTAGAATGGAAATCAGTTTTGGTAATTCTTCCATTGTCTCACTGTAAAAATCGTACTTACAGCCCTCAGACAAGCCAATCTTTGATTCTTGACTAAAAGAATGTAGTGCATTGATATGAAACCCAACCTTGTTCTAGAAAATTTCTGTTATTAAATTCAAAAACTGAATTCATGTTTGAGTTTATTTAAACAAAATGTTTATGCTGTTATCAATTTAATTTCTCATATACATTTTGTTGTTTATCTGAGCATGTTAATGATTGAATAGTCGTGATGGTTTGGTATTTCAATTTAAGTGTATCAAAATTTTCTTATAACATTTTTATTTTATGACCATTCGATTTCATTATAATTTAGTCAGTTTGAGAAAAACAATTTATTGGTAGTTAGGTACTATGCGTTCACAATTTTTTTGCAAAAGAGTTGGCCATGGAGATTCACCCAATTTAGCAGTGTGAACATTAGTTTTTTAGTTTAAACTGGTCTTACATGTATGGTTAGGTTTTTTTTAAAGAGATTTCAGATTGCATGACAGAACACCTACAAACAAAATGTTGTCAGTTTGATATAAAATGAAATATCTTTAGTAATTTTTATGTCTTCAGTTTACTAAGTATTATTATTATTTGCAAGAAAATATCCTAACTGTTTAAATATTCTTATTTTAAATAGGCAATAGATTTGGCAACAAGCCTCTATTCTGTGCAGTGACGGTGATTAATTTTGAGGTTATCCAAGTTGTACAACAAAATAACAATTAAAATAGCTATTATGTACAACCTAACAAAAAAGATTCATGGCCAACCCTCATGCAAAGAAACTGTAAATGCATACTAAGAGAGGGGTAAAAGATAAAATGAGATCCTCCATGTTTTCTGTTAATAAAATTATAAAAATTTAATTTTCTTTGGAATCTATGGTTTTTCTGTTTTATTCCGAGTCCAATGTTCATTGTTCAAAGGAAGACATTTTGAAAATATTAATAATGGATATTCGTATTATGCATCTGTTTATCTTAACTGCAGTATACAAACAAGTATATCGTTTTGACAGGCTTCGAAGTACTTTTATAAATCTAAAAAAAAAATAAAATGATAAAGGAAAGACATAGTTGCTTCGATTTCATTGTTGAGAATATTATATTCACCATTAAAATAGTCATATTACACTTGACTAAAATAAATCTAGCTGCAATACATCGGTGTTGCAATTCAAATAGTTTGCTTGGGCAATAATAAGCTTGATGAAATTCTAATGCCCCTTCGTATTTTAATTCAACATAACTTCCAAAAGATTGGCCACGAGGAGAAAGCACATCCTAAAAATAAGCGTTATAAGTTCACGAATGGAAATGAGGTTAGGACAACACACATGCACAGTTGATGTCTTGCTACTTGGATTACATCCAATTTTATTTCCAAAGCCATCATCTCTTTAGTGCTGCTGGTAACTGCCTCCATGTTGGATATCTCTATGTTCCCTAAAATAGTCAGCGGTCAGTAAAGTTGTTTTCTTTTGTACAAGAGTTTACATACCTATTTCTATTTCACAGATTCACTGATAAAGTTAATTTTCTTTCGATGAAACATTGTAGCATAACAACCATAAGAATCGCTGTTTGTAAGTGTATTCAAAGCAATTGCCATAATAACAACATACGTTTGACGTTTGTTGCTTTGTACTTCATAATAATGCTGTAACGAGGTTATCGAGGTTATGTTCAAAGAACCAGAGCCCGAACAAATACACCTGTATTGAAGTAGAGTCCCAATGAATAGACAAAGCACTTATTTTATATACCAGATATTGCATATTTCCCCTGAGAGAAAGATGTGTTTGTATACTTAGGTAACTCACATAAACTCAATTTTTTTAATAATCCGATGCATTTATTTATAATTGTCAATGTTTATTTCCATATCTATATAGCTATACATAATAGTATTTATGTATACGTATATATTATTACATTACGTCTTACGTTTCTGTATATATACAGGGTGAGTCTTAATTTCTTTTTTTTTCTTTTAAAGGATAGTAGAGGGGCATAAAAGAAATCGATCTGCGTTAAATTGCATGAACAAAAAATACAAAAAAATAAACTAAATACCGTGTTTGAGAACTTCTGTACATAACCGCATTTTGTAATACAATAATTTAAAAACTAGGGGTAGCCGCAGAGCATTGCATTATTCACGCGGTGGTACTGTTTGAACAAAACCTGATGGATCTAGACTAGAGAGTAGAAAAACACTTCCCAAACCTAATGGTGTTAGCCGTTCCGTGCCAAAATGGTGTATGACACAAGGGTGGGAGTGTCATTAACTAAGCTTCAGAGATACCTGGTGGCCTCTCTGAGTATTGCTATTAGCAACGTGCAATAAAAACTGTTGCATCTTGTGGAATAAACGTCAGTCACTTTCTGAACTAAAAATCTACAATGAATCATTTTTTGGACGATCGTAAAAAAAATCTTTTACCTTTACAGGTATAATCATCAGACACCAGATCGGTTAAAGTATTTACTTCTGTGAAAAACAGCGAGAAAACAATTGAGCAAACCGAGAAAACGTCGGGAGCCCAAAAAGAAAATGCTCAAGGCGCAGAAGATAGCTACTGAGACTTGGACAGCAGAGAAAACACCACCCAGATGCCAGCAACCAGCTGCGACGGTGGATTCATTCAAAGCAGGGTAGATCAAGCGCTTATGAATGAAGGTCCCTTCTGACACAACTCCAAGTACTGAGGAGAAATCAAGGCAGCTCAAAAAGTACAAGAGCAAATAGCAGATCGTATCTTGTAGTAAAGTTGCCAAAGGGTTTAAGATCAGACACAACTCTGAGTCAGGAACAAGCAGACCTGATGGTTCAGAAAAAATATTGGAACAGGTGGGCGTCACTCTCTGGACAGTTTTTCAGGGCTAGATTTGTAGCAGAAATCCTCTGCGTGCACTTCCACCTTCGCAAAGGGCAAGAGTGCTGGTATGGATCCCAGGTGAATCAGCCATTACAGAGATTTTTTTTATCAATCAAGTCTTTTGAGGTTTTTGAACGTCTTCGTGCGCTATGTACCGCGGCAGACCAAAACACAGTTAAACTGACTTGGGTGCCAGGACATAGTGAACATGAAGGCAACAAAGAAACTGATTGTCTAGGCAAACTAGGATCAGAAAATTCATTCTTTGGACTAGAGCTGTCTCTAGGAATGCCCAAGTGTTTCCTTAGAGAAGCTACTGGCATGAGTTATTAATGAAATAATCAAGACATGAATTTCATTTCCACAAGCTCAAAATGACTATGAGATATACTCAGATATACTTTTGTCAGCAGTTTTGTTAAATTTTGTTATACAAATTCCTCAATTTTTATCTTTGGTTAATTGATTGAAATCTTAAAACACGTTTAATCAGGCGATTTTCATTATTGGATTAGTGATTTTATGAAGAGATACAGAATACAGCAAAGTACTATAATAAACTAAATTTGTGCTAATCCTTTACCCAAGAGCTTATATGAAAGAGTACATCTATTATCAAGACCTTCTTGGATTCTTGCACACAAGTTTTTATGAATACAGCAATTATTAATATTATTGTTGTTAACACCTATTGCAACTGGCTCAAAGCTAAACAAATTAACAATAAAAGCATCAAAGATAAAAAAAATAATGTTGATATGAAAGATAAATTTTAAAATAAATCATAATCTAACACAATTATAAGTTTTATTAAATATTTACTCATAAATACAAAACACTTTTAACACAATTGTGTTTCATCATTGTTCTCTTTGGAAGATTTCCTTTTGTTTCAAAAATACTTTTAGTCAGTTCTGCATACTTAGTTGGTTTTTCAGATCTGTAATTAATTTCTCTGTCCTTGCCAGTTTTCTGCTCAAATTTTGTATTTGTGCTTTTTAAAAGCATATTTTCATGTTTTAAGTCACATTCAATACCATTCTCAGTGTCCTCAACATGAGGGACACTGGACTCAGAGAATCCATCCAACAGAAGTATGGAAGAATGTGGTAAAGTACAGGTAGCCTTTTCTGCAACTGCTTGCTTCGATAAGCATTTTGTATAATCTAAAGATATCTCTGGTGTTGCTCCTACTTTAAGCGCCCACCTAATACGTGGTAAAATGACTCTTTCACCATTGATAACAAACTTATCATCTTTTATAATGTCCATTTCACTAAAATGAAGATGGCATACTCTATGAAAATTTTTTAACAAAAAGTTCTTTCTTTGTAGTTTTTCCTGCCAGGTAGCACGCCGTAGTGGATCTTTGGGCGGTCTAAAGAAATGGATTTTCATTTTTCCTCGCATGGAATTGTATCCAGATCTACAACCAGGAGCAGCACACGTAATGGCCATTTTTGCACTTCTTCCACTGTATGAAACTACACTCCTGTTGCTGTTACTACCTCTAACGTTGTTGAAAATTATATATTGATATTTACTTTTGAACCGCTCTACAACAAAATAAAATAACCTAAAATATTTATACAAAACGTTAAATAATATAACCTAAAAACACTGATATGAATGTAGATGATTGATGATTAATAATTATGATAGATAACTTCCATAACGAGGATCGCGCCGATTAGCAATATAATTATTTTTTTATAGTAACTCACATCGCGCCTGCTATGCAGAAACCGACATTGTCGGTTTTATATTTAAATTGGCGCTTTTTTCATATCAGATGGTGCTATTTGGCGCTTTAACGTAGAGTTTCTTTATAATATTGTTAGAAGAGTTAGGACATGTTGGTGATCCATTTTGATTGGTTGGAACCAGATATCATGGAATACTAGTTTTAGTTTCAAATTTCAATCACTTGTTATGTAAGTGATCCACTCTGATTGGTTGGAACCAGATATCATGAAATATTTATTTTTTTTTAAATTTCAATTTTAAATCTCTTGTCATTTTGACTGAAAATATGAGATAGCGTAATATAAAACCAAAACTCATAGATTCGTTACAGAATTCATAAAGTAGTTTCTTCCTGGAAAAACTTTAACTGTTCAGGCAAATAATAACATTCTATTTAAACACAGTTTTCCTGGACAAATAGGATCGGACAGAACCGTTGTAGGACAAACAGCATTCAGCTTATCATTGAGGTTATGTGTATTTAACAGTTTCATATCGATATCAGAAATATTGTTATTATTGTTAACTATTATATAGATATACTAAATAAAATAAAATTATTATTTCTCGTATTACAGTTGTTTATAGGCAAGAGGACTATTTATGGTAATCTTATTGAAAAATATTAATATATTTTGAAATCAAAACCAATCTAGGTAGTTTTTATGTTTCAGATCACCTTCCTTTGTTCAAAATACATTTAATGTGTTTACTATTAACATTCTTAGAACATGTTCTTAAATTATCTTCTACTTAAAACCTAAAACCAGAAGTAATACATTAATATTGTGCATTACACTTGGTATTCGAAATTCTAACCTCTTTTAGTACATTAATGTTTTGTTTCCTTAAAATTTAAATTCTTGACCCTGAATTAAATAAAATTACTCGACATTTTGCATTTTTTCATTTTTGCATTTGGTTTAGTTATCTACTGTAACATAAAACAGATTAATTAATGCTTTTACAACTATACTACAAGATTTTCTAGTTTTAACATGTTTTCTTGACTGTTATTGCAATTTTCTTAATAATTATAACCTTAAATTTGACGTTTCATAATTTGTTTGACAATAACTTACGTCATGCTAAAATAAAAAATTCAAAGCAAATGCCATTAAGATCAAGTGGTTTTGATTTCTGGTTCCACATGTCCTAACTCTTATAACTAATATTATGTAGGAACTCTACTTTGACGGAACGGAACTGGCGTTTCTATAAGATAAAATATTGGCAACACTGATTTTGATGTCAAAATTAACACCGTGTCAAACGGCCCTAACCACCAGCGTTGGCCTCGGCAGAGGGGGAAAACTCAGCATATTCATACTTGACCTAAAATAATGTGATTAAAAAAGTTTCCACCTTTGTTTGAATTATTTCCGAATTCAACTCCCTACCTACTGGCCTATGATCAGATGATGCAAATTACATGATGGAGTTGTTTGGGTTAACCCAGTTTGTTCAAGAACGGTTTTAGGCAGGACTCTCACAGAATTATTTCTTGGGTTGTCTTCGATAGGTCGCGATAGGTCAAAATTCCAAACAAGCGTATCTTTCAGTCGTTCTCTCACTGCATCGATCGGTCGTAATCGATCGTCTTGGGTTGGCTTACGCCGGCCCATCCTTTTAAACATGTTTGAAATTTGACTCATCTTGACCTAAGAAGATAGTAGAATGAACGTAGAGCGCATGCATAACCGCATCGGAAAAAAATCAGATTTTTAAAAACAGCTTATGTGCTAGGTTATATTGATTTGTTATTGTTATCACCTGCGAGCAGTGATATATAGCTAAAAACAAATAATGGGGGAACGCTGATAGTCATATTACACATTTATTATATAAAATAGATTTTTAATAGAATATTTAGAACCCTCGGAGTGGAACACAGTCCATTATAGCATCGAAACAAGGATTTGTTTATTTTTTTAAAAGCCGTAATGTTGCAGGAAGTCCCAAGGAATTCCCTATTACAGCATACAAACGTAATGCAATGTTGAGGATTTCCGTAAATAAAATACGTAATATAGTTTTAAAGCTGGACGACCCTCGGTACTATTACTTGGAGCAGATAGGCGATCTCGAGGATGTAAACAGACCCCGGGCGATTTGTTGACCGTTCGAAATCTTGAATTGTTACAGCTGAAGCTGGATGTGTGTTGGCAAATATTCATTTTCTTACTATTACTATTATGATTATGATGATGACTGTTATTGTTTATGTATTACTTTATAAACAATGCCAAAATCATGACCAGAATTAAACACTTTCTGAGGTTCATGTGAGGTTATTTAATTACAGGAAAATAGCGGCAAATTCAAAATTTCGTTTGCCCTATAAGAACCTTAGTGAGAGAGGTTGTAGAACTCCTTCGATAAGTTCTAATCGTCCTCTTTCGGTCAGCGGTTAATAGTTATCTATCGAAGGTCTGTGAGAATCCTGCCTTACGCAACCACTACAAAATTGTTTTGTAGCAATTCATAAAATAAGTAATTGTGGAAGTGATGAAAATGCCGTCGAGGAAATAGCAAATACATTTGCTCATACAAACTTTTCAAAAAATCAAGAATAATACGAAATAACAGGGCATTACTTTTATTTAAAATTTAAATTTTAATAATCTCAAACTTATAAACTGACATTTAAACTTGTCAAATTTAAAGCAAAACACAGCACTTCTAGCGGAAAGAAAATTGATAATGAGCCCAATTTACGATCGTCTTTTGTTTGCTGTCGGTACTTCGTCTCAAATCAACTGGTTTTGCCTTTTGATCAGCGTATACGCTATTTTGATGTTTTGACAAAGTTTAACGCCATCTGTTGGTTGATGATGAGTTATCGCGTTGGAGACATAAAATTGCTGGACGGTTGGCAGCACTCGTTTGCAAGCAAGTAATTACCGACAGCGCCTAATCACCACTGCTGGTAGTGCGTTAGCGGAATTACAGCTTGTGGACACAAGCACTATTTCGAGAATTTTTGAAGTTGGGGATTTTCGTAGAGTTATTGCCAACATTTGTTTTAGATAGGTGGGAGAAAGATTTTTTACACCTGGCATCACTGAAGTAGTAGCACCTTTTTCGTTCCATCTAAAGCCCTGCCTAGTTATTTACTATTTCTTACTTTATTTGCTAAATTCACTCACTGTTTTTGTGCATCACAGCTTGTGGAAGCCCTGTGCTGACAGTGTGGATACAAAGTGGATGAATAATTAACTTTTTTCCTAAAGTGCACCATTCCAAAATACAGGGCGTCAAAGTTTAATTAAAACAAGAAATTGTAAATTTTAGACTGACATTCTGTATCTCAACCTTGTACACATTAGTATAATAGTCACCCACACTTCCATCAATACAACAGAATTATAGAAAAATAAATTTGAAACTTATTTATTAAAGAAACTTACTTTCATTGGTAATATTTCATTTTCTTTTTACAATAAACTAATTATTATAAAAATAATAATGTAATTAATAGAAAAATAACATTTAACATAGAATAATTTAATCATTGATACTAAAAATAACTCGAACATTTCTCCGATATCACAGATATAAATCCTGAGGTGAGATATCAAACACACATCAGTCGCTGCTATCACTACTACTTGTTTCCAATATTCTTCGTCTTTTATTATTACGCCTTTTCTTCTGATTCTTTTCTTGTTCCAATATTAATTCTGCTAGCTCTAATTCTGACATATCATGAGGATCTTGAAATTCCACATCTTCTGTATTTACACAAAATGAATCCTAAAAAGAACAATTGTTTTATTAAAAATTATCATTTTCTCTTTATAGAGATGTAAAGAGCTCACGTTAACGTAAGTATTGTCAGTCTCACAAACTTGCTGTGAATATACATTCATGAAAGGTTTTGGCCGGTCTGGAATTTTGAATTTCCCTCTATTTAGTAGTGGACTCCTATATTATGAATAAACAATGACATTAATTTAAAAAAAGAATTATATATAACTTACTTAACAGATTCTAAATAATGTGCATGCATTATGGTGTTATTTGCAATGTTTTGAGGTTCATCGTCGACAAAACTTTCTTCAAATTTATCATTATCTACCTCATTATCATCATCATCATCTGAAATTACTACACTGTCCTCTAAGGATAATTCTGCTTCAAGGTCAATATATGGACAATCTTCTAGTTTCTGCAATTTAACTTCGAGTTATTTGTAATAATTTTGCAAAGATTGACTTACCTTTTTAATATTCTTTCTTGATGCGTTTTCATCTTTCTTCTTAGTACATAATAAATTTGTATCAAACTTCTTAACTTGTGTTGACTTTTTACATTCTAACAAACTCTTTGGCCTTTTCCTAAACCATTCGACATTTCTTTTAGTAGGCGATTCAAAATCATTATCGTCACTTTCATCGGTAGTACTGTCCAGAGCAATCCTATTTACTATTTTAGGTCTTTTTGGGGTTACATCAATATCTTCATTTTCTTCCAGTTTATTCTTTTTAGGGGTAGTTTCTAACTTTTGGGTTATCTTGCTATTCGTGTCCTTATTATTAATTGTACTTGGAGATAGTTTAGTAAGGGATAGAAGATTTCGAGTGGTTTTGGGTGGTGCTTGCTTTTTATGATTAAATGTAAATAAGAAGCTTTCATCTGTATCACTTTCTTCATCTACATCTGTGTTTGTTGTATGTTTGGTTGATAAGATATTGGTTGTAGTAATTTTTGGATTTGTAGTTACCTTCTTGAACCAATTCATAGATGTAATTGAAGGGTTTGAATTTAATTGCAATTTTGAGTTTGTTTTTGTATTTTTTTTCTTCTGTGTTTGACTGGATTGTGATTTTAATTGTGAGAAAACATTATTATTTCTTTGCGATTTGATTAGAGTTGGGGAATTATTAAGAGTTAAATGATTAAAATTGGTTTTTGGAGGGCTATCATCAATTAAATCTACAATATCCAAGTTTTGCTCTTGTTTATTTAATTTTTCCACATTATCTTCCCTTTGAGAGGATTTAGTAGGTTCAGTTGTATCAAAAGTAGGGCTTTGATTAGTTTCTTTTTTAGTATCATTTTGATTAATGCAAAAATCCCAAACGTCTTCTTCTTCCCATTTGTTTTTGTCAAATCGACTGTATGGATTTTCTTTGCTTAAATTGTCTGTTTTATTTTTGTCTGTATTTGTATCATTGATTTCGCTTTTTTCTTTTTTAGTTTCATTTTGTTTTTGTGTGAATAGGTCATCTTCAAATAGTTTTCCCAGAAATGAATCGTCACAGAAATCTTGTAACAGATCTACACAAGCTTTAGTAGAAAAGTTGGAAGATTTTATTGATTTTTGTATATCGATAGTTTTTGCAGTTTTATTATCTTCGAAGCCAAAATCATTATCTAATTTTAAATTTGCTGGAATTGTATTTTCTTCGTGCTTATTTTGTTTCCTGGTAATTTGTGTACAAACAACACTTTCAAGGACGTTTTCTAAACTTGTATCTATTATATCAGGCACTGATTCATTATCAGAATCGTGATGGTCAATTTCGGTATTTTCTGATGGTTCGATTAATTGCAAATTATGGTTACTTTTTGATTTGTAAAATGAAGGTTTATCGTCATTGTTTGGCTTTAACAATTTTGATAAGTTAGGTTTATTAGATGGTTTAGCTACATTAACTGTATTCATTTCCTGAGACAAACTTTCAAATAAACGTTTTTGTACTTTACTCGCCAAATGTCTTCTTTTATCGTATGAACATAATATTGGAGAGCTACTTCTCCCTTTTATATCTGAATTAGTTTTCTGATTACTATCGGGTGTATAAATAATTGTATCTTGAGAGTCTAAAAGAACTTTATCATTTTGCGAATTTACTTCAAAAATATCACCTATGCTGCTAATTTTAAACAACGATAAAGTTTCTTCAAAATTTGTAACATTTGACATATCTTCCGATTCTTTTCTTTTATTCATTTTCTTAACAGCAGAATCTTCCAACTGTGTAAACTTAATGGTACTAAAAATCGAATCATTTAAGCTAAAAGGTATTTCACATTTTTTCAGAATGTTTTCCAAATTATTTGGTGCTTTAAATGGAGACAGTTGTAATTTAACATTGTCATCGACAAGAAGCTCATCATTATCGTCAATCTCAAAATTGGTCTTCTTCTGAGGAGTTTTCTCTATTTTTTCTAAATCTAGTTTATTGCATAATTTGTTTGATTCAGCACTTAATGAATCCGCAAATATCGATAGATTTTCCGAATTTATATTATTAAAGATAGATACGTCTGGTTCAATCCAATTATTTATACTGATCTCTTTACTGCTCACTGTAAACTGTGAACAGTCAAATAAATTCTCGCAAATAGTGCAATTTGAATTATCTGATATTGTCAGTGTTAAATAAGTTGATATTTCTGTATGTAGCACCTTTAATAATTGTTTTGTGTCGGTGTTGCTATCTTCATTCGCCTGTTTGATGTTTGAATCTATAAAATAATGAGATTTGCTGTCGTCTACAAGCATTATTTCGGTGCTCGATGAGGATTTAGTGAACATATTTCTAATGTCAGTCTGCTTCAGTCCGTCACAATTAAGTGATTTTAATGGTTTCGTTGCTTGATACGTTTGAGAATGCATCACTAAAAAAATCAAAGAATGGTATAAATAATCTTTTATTAAATCGTTTACTGTTATGAGATTTCCAAACTGCAAAGACACTGCTATTTTGCTTATATCTCCAGTTGCACAACTAATTGATAATTTTTTCTCTGTTGCCATAAAAGTATTGATGGGTTAGTGGTGCATTTACAAAACTTGCCTGGGAGAGGGCCTGTTGCATTAGAAAGAATTTCTTAAACATAAAGTAATAGACAAAAGGAAAAGTAATTGGGGAATTTCAATGCAAAAGAATCAAAATGCTTTTACCTAGAATTTTTAATTCTTTATAATTTTTTTTACTATTGTGGAGGGCCCTGACCCTTAGGATCTCCTCCATAAATATGCCACTATAATGGGTTAAACATATTATACAGTATGTCCCTGAATTGAGTTTACAAGAGGAAAAACTTTTTTATTATTGGTCTCAGTTGCTTTTTTATTAAAAAACAATACGTTTAAATTAAATTAAAAAATCGTGTTAGCTTTTTTGCAGGTGCAGTTCAAACAAGGGAATCTGATTTTTGAGTAAATTTAAGCTTAGTCGTTTTTTTACCCTAAAATAATGCGTTTTTAAAATTTTCTTCGGTGTTGTTAGTAACATCTAAATCATATTAACATTATTGTAGGTTTTGAAACAAGCAGAGAATTTTATCAAGAGTGACATTTTGTCCTAAGACCAATAATAAAAAAGTTTTTCCTCTTGTAAACTCGATCCGGGAACACACTGTATATACATAATGAGCGATCGTAAATATCCATTTAGGGTAGGCCATGGCTGTACTTCACGTTAGGACGGTACTTTAGATACAGCCAAGCACGGGATGACAGATTGCAAATAGAAAATTCAAACTTCAAATTTGATAATTGACAGTTTAATATAATAATTAGATAATTTGTTATAATCTATTAAATAATTAATTTTTTTTTAAATGCCATTTACAACTCAACAAAAAGCATACATTTTAGAATGTTACTTTCGTACTGAAACAAAAATAAACAGCGAGTGGAGGCATGGCGGACTTTTATAAAAAATATCCAGACTTGTCTTTCCATTATAGCAATTTCTACGATGTTCTGAGATACTCCGTTAAATTACTCAGAGGAACGGGTAGTGTTGCACGAAAATCGGGAAGTGCTCGTCCCACAAGACGAACCCCAGAAAATACTGAGGTAGTTCACGAAAATTGTGACTGAAACAAGTAAACTAATCTGGCTTACAGCACGTGCCAATTAATTTTAAAAGTTACAAATTAACCACTTTTCACGAATTGTTGCCCATTTTCGATTTTTCACAAAGAAAACAATTTTCTCAATGTTCATAAACCCAACACATTAGAATGACGATTTGTTCGATAGAAGTTTCTTCTCTGACAAAGCCTAGTTCTACCTCTCTGGGTATGTTGATTCACAAAATATGCAAATGTGGTCAGCAAAGAATCCACATGTTTTTGTCAAAACTACATTACATCCACAAAAAAATAGACATTCCTGCAATCTGACTGCTTTAGATTTTTTTCTGTGGCCTTGTCTGAAAAACTATTTTTTAAAACACCCGTGAACAATTTGGAAGAACTGACCAATCATATAACTGAGAAGTGTATGGAACTTGATATAATTCTCCTCACATTCTTCAAAATGTTTTTAATGGGCTTAAAAGGCGCGTTCAAAAGTGTATCGATGTAAATGGCGAACATTTCGAGCAATTTTTGTAAAGTTCTGTTTAAAAATCTAATACAACACCACGTAAATACGTTTTACTTGGATATTGTTGGTTTATAGGTTAGATTAAGGTTAGGGTTTTTTCTTGGCTGTGTTTAAAGTACCGACAGAAATTGTGTAATAATGGTCACAGCCTATGTCGAAGCCATATCAATCGTCGCTATGGTTACAGATAATATGTCAATTTAAATAAATGAAGTTAAAAACAAATGTCAAAGTGAAAGAAAATGAAAACCCGTCTCTATGGTTGCAGATAGTATTAAATGAATGAAGTTAAAATGAATGAAAACATAAAATAAAATACATCGTGATTTATCACCGGTGGGCCTCTTGTATTTTTGAAAGTGAAATAAACAATAATGAACGTGGAAGTGTCGATTAAAACATAAAATGAACTTTTTGTCAGTTATTGTACTCGAGTAAAGTTACGTTTCTGATTGGTCGACGTCGTTTGTTATTGAAATTAGCTCGCATATTTTCCAAGGTTTTTCTGAATTAAATTGTCGATGTGACATTTAATATTCTGACTCTTTTTTTACAGTTGGCAAACCTGCAAAAATTGGTAATAATACTTTTATATACTCCATTCCCGATGTTTCTGGGTCGTAACAGGCCATGCTTTCATTTTGTTAGGTTGGAAGTGTTTTCTTTTTTTTTTGAAAATTGTCGTACCTGCAGCTGCATTTGGCGCTGTCGCACGATCAAGAATTTTGCATAAACGATTAGTACCAATTAGGTTTGTTTTGTTAAAAAGAAATCAAGTTTTCCTTATATTTACAGAATTACAAAAAAAAGATAACAGCGTGAGGTTAAACTGTCATAAAATCATAACCTTAAAGCACATTAAGCGTCAATAAGATTTTACAAGCCGAGTTAATAGATAAACAGCCAGGTTTACAATATTCAAACTGTCATTCTTCTACAGCCATATACGACCCAGAAACATTGTGAACGCTGTATAGGCAGAAATGAACTGAATTAATTTAATTTGAATAATTAATATGACATCTATCAAAGTCAAGTTGGGGTTATGAAAAGCATAAATACTGACAGAAAATAAATGAAAAACAATTGCAAAAATTAATTTTGTTTTATTTGAACTATTTTCAATGTAAAATTTTAGTTTGTATGTTACTAGAGATGGCTAAACAGCTACTTTTCAGTATAATCAAAGCCAGTTGATGTGAGATAAAGTATCGACACCAAACAAAAGACGATCGCAAATTAAGCTCAATAACGATTTTCTCTCCGCTAGAGACGCTGTTGTTCCACGTCAAATTTAACCAGTTTAAACGTCAGTTTATAAGTTTGAGATATTAAAGATTAAAGAATTCTGCTTTACAGGTAGGTACAAATTCCAAAACTAGCAAAATTAACGACTTTTATCAAATATCTATTGGACCCACCCTTAATCTCCCGCCACCTCTGAGTAGGCCTCTTATTGGAGAAAAACATGATCACACCTCTATTGAGAATTGAAAAAATTAGTTTGAAGATGATCACACTGTTGCCACAACAGTAAAACATATCGTCAGAAACAATCTCCAGATTTGGAGATTTATAGCCAGCCCTGACAATGTTGGTTGCACCTGATGATAACCATTTTAATATAATTATGACATGGCTTACTGCACCAACCTTTGCTGTGCTATGCCCAAAATTTGTTCTTGCCTTTTTGTCACTGTCTAAATTTGATCAATTTGTAACGTATTTACCGATTTCTCTCTTTTAACTTTTTCTTAACTCCGCCAAAGCCAGTTGCCAGGCCGGTTGAGAAAGAAGGAAAGAGCCTCTCTCCAAGCTGGGAAAACCGGGCTCTAGGGTTGCAGGTATTCCAGCAAGTACCCCGTCAGACCATCGACTAGAAGGGGAAGGACAGAGGAGGTAGATACGACTACCTTAAGGGACGCAGCCCCTCCCAACTGTGTTAGGGGGCATGAGGCCAATCCCCTGTATCCCCAAAAAAAAACAATTGATTCGGAGAAACCAAGCACAAGAAAGAACCTTTTGAATTAACAACGCGGCATGGAAAACGTATTATGAATATTACTACATGGAACATCGGAGGAATAACAGGGAAGAAGACTGAAACTGTAGAGGATATGAAAAAAATGGTATACTGGCAGTGACAGAAACAAAATGGAACAGTAAAGGTTGAAAAGTGCTGCATGATAACTACTTTTTGCTGTACTCTGGAATAGACAAGCAAGAGTTTGCTAGAGGAGGTGTGGGATTCATAGTGCATCCAGACTTCAGAAACAATATTAAGAACTGGAAATTTATCAACAAAACAATTATGTGCATTGAGTGGGAATATGGAAGTCAGAAAGATTCCTTGATTGCAGTGTATGCCCCTAAGACAGTAGATGAGAACGTTAGTGACATCTACAGTGGAGAACATTCTGGATCCTGCTTGTAGACTCATCGGAGGATATGGTGAGCAAGAGAAAAATGATAGTTGAGAGAGATTGATAGTGTTTTATGCGGCCAATGAGCTGGTGATTACTAACACCTTTCTTCTCTACAAGAGAATTCACCAAATCACTAGAGAGGAAGCTGGTAGTGGGGAAAGCTCTATTATAAATTATGTGATAATTAGGAAGAATGTTTTGCAAGAGTCCAGGATACAAGAGTTTTGTGAGGCACAGAAGCAAGTACAAGAACAAGGATTAGACAAGCGGATGGGACGACGACAAAGAGACAAAGAAGCAGAAACGTGAAGGCTAAAATAAAGAACCACAAATTAAAGAAGGAGAGTGTGAGGGAGAAAACCAGAGGGGGGAAGAAACACGCAGGAAAATTTGGAACAACTTTGGAGTGCTTTTAAAAGTTGCATTTTGGAGTCTGCAAAGCTAGTTCATGGAAAGAGTAAAGTAGGAAAGGGATTTGGCAGCAACTTGGCTTGTACAGCTACTGCAAGAGTTATGTTAGGATAGTCAATGAAGAGTCTGACTCATTTACAAGTCAGGGTTTAAAGCAAGGCTGCTCATTGAGCCCCTGAATAAGGACATCACTTCGCCCTGGATAGGATGGCCTGGAGACGTCTCTCCACCGCCCCAATACCTAGCAGTACAAGGGGCTAGGACTTAGAAAAGAAGATTTATCAATTTTTCTTTCTTTTTTATTTCATAATCTCACTGTTTTAAAATCAGAATTTGTAAATAAGAAACTTTTACTCCTTTTACTCTTAAAAACATTTATCATCAGTGTTAGACTGGACAAAAAAGGCCAACTGAGAATTCATAAAACAGGAGGGCACTAACACTTGTGGGAGCAATACTACAGATTGCTGGAATTAAGAGATTTTAAAAAAAAGTTTCATTGCTCTTTCTTAGTATTTCGGTGCTCCAGTCCAGCACATGCAGTTTTTTAAGGTTTTGAGTATTGTGTTTATGAAGATAAAAGCATGATTGTTGGTAGTTGCAAGCAGCTTTAAATGAAATTAACTAAGTTCGATTCCTATTCATATAATGGCTAAGAAGAGTTAAAGTGATTCTTCAACCACCTTAAGCAGATTAAAAAATTCTTTTGAGAACATTTTTGACAAAAAGAATAGTGTTAGTTAAAGGATTAATGTAGTGCTAAAGGTTTAAGTAATAAACTTGTTCAATGCCTGACTAGTTGTCTTTCAATCCTACAACAAACTCTTAGAAGATTCGTAAATCCCTTTACAACACAACAAATTATTGCACATTAACTACATTCTTGCTATCAGATTAATATTCACACCATCATCATGGCCACTCAACACTATGGCTGCATATTTAAAATACTTTTCACCAATATGGTTCTCACATATGCTTCAACTAGGTTATACATAACCTCAACATTCTACAGTGATAAAACACATCAAACAGCACAAAAATTAAACACAGCATATTGAAAAATATTTTTACACAGAATAAATCAGCAGAAACTGTATGACTGCACAAAATAGGAAAAAGGTAACTAAGTATTGTTTACTTCACATATATACAGCTGCCCGAATTTCTGCAAGTTTTAATCTTATTTAAAAAAAATTTTCAGGTTAATCACCACTTTCTTGCTTATTTAACCAAAATGGTGATTAACTTTCTAGATTCATTTCTTCAATTTTTACTTTTTAATAAAATATAAAAACAAAAAAACAAAATCTGACCTAAAGCTAATGTCTATTTGAGAAATATACATCTTCCTAATATCCTATCACCAAAAATGAAAAAAGATTTCTCGGGTTAATCACCACTTTGTCATTTACAAAGAGTGGTGATAAACCTTTCAAGTTCATAAGTTTTAATCCGGCATACTTAAAATCTTAAGGTCTGATCAAGATGATGCAAACGGATTACGATTTGGATAAATATGAATACTGTTACAGTACTTACTAGATACTTGAGACATGGGAATGTTAAACTTTTTCGATTCTGTAAACTGTAACAGCGATACTAAGAACTGTGAATCTCTCGAATGGCCAATTTCACCTGTTGGTTGAAGGACTCGAATCTTTCCTAATTTCTTTGAAAAGTCTATTAAATTGTTATCATGCTCTATATTTAAAGGATTCACTAAAATTTCAAAATATTAGTAAAAAAGTTTTTGTTCAAATTTTAATACTTTTACCTTTATTAAAATATTCTTGTCTAGTCGGAATAAAGTCATCATTGATTTGAATATTCTCACCATCGTAATCTTGTAGAAATGAAAGCACATTAGATTTTTTATTTGAAATATTATCAAACAAATCCTATAAAATAAGTGGTAATAGGCGATTTAATCTTAAAATATAAAACCAATACCTTAAGATTGCTGTTTTTCTTCTTTGAAAGCTTTTGTGGAGTCGATTCCACTTTGACAGTAATAAACATTTTATGGCACGTTGGAGTTATATTTTCAGGAATCATTCTAGGATTCTTGGAATACATTTGTTTATATAAAGCACTTGATTGTAATATGTGATTAGTTAAATTTTGTTTATGTATAAGACATTCTTTAAGTGTCTGCAAACATTAAAAAATTTAAATTCAAAATATAAAAAACTTGTGTGGTTCCATACCTGCTGTTCTTTACCTTCGGTGACTAAGACAACAACGCGACCCTGCCGTTTTCTACCAGTTCTTCCCATACGTTGTACCATCCTTACAGGAGATTTGTTATTAATATCAAAACATACTATAAGATCAACATCGCCTACATCTAAACCTTCTTCACCAATACAGGTTGATATTAATGTATTACATTCACCTTGTCTGAATGCCTTGACAACCTATAACGATGAGGATTATAAATTCAGAATAAACTGCAATCGTAACTTCTTACACTAATTTGTTGCTTTTGAGTAATTGCACCTTGCCCTAAAAAGATTCTAGGTCTTATCAATGGTTTATGACGTAATAGTAATGCATAAGCTTCCATAACACTTTCTCTATATTCACAGAAAACAATAACCCTACTGCTACTATCTTTATTCTCGTTAAAATGATTGGTTAATATGTCTCGTAATTTATAAAATTTAGGATGTCCAAACTTTGACGATTCTGGAATCTAGAAATGTAAAATAAGTAAACTTTTTTTATTTAATCGTATAATGTATTTATTTACTTACCTCTGCGATAGAACCATCTGGAAGGGGTTCTATATTTGGTGCTGGTCCTAGGTATTCAGATACATCATGCATGATACTGTGTAATTCTGTATTTCCACGTAATACTGGTTTTTCTGCATGTTCTAGAATTTATATTTTATGTTGTCAATTTATTATAAACTGTCGGTGTATTTAGCTATCAAAGAAAGTGAAGCTAGAAAGTTAGTTGTCAATGGTCGCATTCGTAAGACTCAACGGTTACCGCTACGCTACCGTTCCAACTGTTGGCGTCTTACGAATACAAGCATCAGAGCGGAATCATTATATCATGCGCAGACGTTAAATTTGCTGTTTCCGCCAGTAAACTCAACAGTTCTCGCAAATGTAGCGTACTTTAAAAGTGCTACAAAACATGGCCGACCGCTCCCAAAGTAGCGATAAAGTAGCGCTGCATTCGTAAGACAAATCAGTAACTGTTCCGCAACTGTTGAGTCTTACGAATGCGACCAATATCAGAGAAAATTAGGTTAGGAAATTAGTTGTCAATGTCAAAAAAAAATAAAACAAAACAAAAGAAAATAAGGTTAGGTAAGGTGTTGATATATCAAAAGAAGATTGTGTTTGTACATTAGCTTTAAAGGCAATGATGTAGACCAATTTCAATAATTTTGTATACTTTCAATAGTCTGACAATAAATTGCTATTATTAAGCAACATGAGGTACCAACAGTGTACAAAATATAATATTTATATTGCGCTGTCAATTTAATAAAAATAAACCATGGTCTACCTTAGTGTTTTATAATTTGAAACAAATAATACAAAAAAAAAACTGAATTATGTTGGCAAAATTATTAATAATGAAATGGTAATCAAATTAGTAGTGTTGATTTGTTTTTATTTTAAAATGACAATGACAGTTACCTAACTTTCAAAACTGTTTTGCCACTCAGATTTCAATTCATCTATCTTTTTCTTATCAATTATAAACCATATCTTTCCATCTTTATTAATTGATGTGTTGTATGTATTAATAAATTTAAATAACCTAGGGATTAATAAAGGATGGAAAATATGATTTGTAATAAATGAGACAGGTTTTGACACGTACAGTCATTGATAATTTATGGTCGACCAAGTTTTCAATTTGAATCGCAAGAATTTTACAATTATGTTATAATCCACCTTACCTTCAAAGAACGATAAAAATCCTCTCAAACCATGCCTTATTAACAGTTCATAGCCATGATATAAGGTAATACATATGTTTAGATTTCTCATAATTTCTGGATATGCTCGATCTCTAACAAATAAAGATTACAAACTCTTAGCAATTATTAAAAAATAGAATTATCTTCAATCTACCTATTATTTTTACTTTTTTCCTGGTAACCCTTCATGGTCATAAAAATCTTTCCTTTGGTTAATGTACTACAATTTCCCGTTATGACCCTGTGTTGCACCAACACCCTAGTATATTTCTCCAGGATCTAAGAAAAATATTCGGAAATAGCAATAGTTCTACTCTGTAATTTATAAAAAAAACAAAAATACCTTCATATAATCAGAGCGAACTTGCTGCAACTTTCCATCTAATGGTATCACAACAGTTTCTAACGATCGTTGGAAAATGTAAGGTGTAACATCTGGACTATCGTCAGTTCTTATTTCAAGATGAGATATCAACAAATTATGAATTACCTTAAATAATCGTACTGTATTAAATAAACACAAAAATGTAATAACTCTACTAACTTCTAAAACATCTTGAAGTGTACTTCCAGGTGTTGCACTAAGCCCTAACACTCGAAAGTATTTATTTTGTGGAATTAACCTGCGAATAACTTCACAATATGCATGATTTCCTTTAGCCTTATGTGCTTCATCAAATACTATACATTTAATTTTATTCCCTAATTCTGTTAAAATAGATAAATCATTTTGAAGTATTTGCGGGGTGATGAAAAACACTCGTTTTTCTTTCCATACATCTTTTCTATAGCTTTGAACTTTTGTACCTAAATACAGATACATTAACATCATCATCTTGAATGTAATAATCTTAATAAACCTGTAAGTTCTGCAGTAACTTCTTTTGGAATTGCCATTATGTTATAGCAAGCATCAATCTGCTGCTTAACTAATGGTCTTGTAGGTGCCATGAATATAATCTTTCCGTTTGGATACCATCGATAAAAGTTATACATAACTACAGCAGCGATAAAAGTCTTTCCTAGGCCAGTAGGTAAGCTAACCTTAAAAAAATTGATATTTTAGACAGATCTCTATAATGTAATGTAAAGTGCTATGGTATTTACCATTGTATTACTAAGTAACGCTTCTTGAATTATATTGTACTGATAATCTCTCAAGGTATAATTTGTAGGATACACCCATGTTTCACCAGCTTGTAAATCGAAACCTTCTGTTTCAGGATTTTTACTCAATGCAATAACTCTAAAACAAGTACAAATTAAAATTTAGAATGTATTTAAAAACCTCTTTTAATCGTCTTACTGTTCAATTTGACTGGTACTTGGAATATTATATTCTTGTTTATTCATGTCAATCTTATTATAATTAATGTATATATATAAATAGGTTATGTTAACTATTAATAGTAACAAAAATAATAATAATAATAACGAATTAGAAGTATAAAAACACAAACAACATTTATCTTTTTTACAGATTCTCTATGTACATGGAATTGAGGTTATGAAAACCTGAATTGAAACAAAATAGAAAAAGGCTGTGGCTAAGATACCGTTCACAGATTAACAACAAAATATAAAATACCGTTAACAAACATGACTCATAATATAATGGGAACTATTCTAGAGAGGTTTAATATTAATTTGCCCTGTATATTATCGGCAACTTAAGAGACTGGTAGACGTTAGGATAAAATGAGTTCTAGCTTATATTATATAGCATATTACACTGGCTACGTTGCCAAATCTGCTTTAGTAAAATTACTTCATTTACCAGCATTTACTCACTATTTTACGTAATTATATTTGCTCTCGCATTTGGACGAAACTAAGGCCGACCTATAGGCCGATCTTAGGCGAGTCGTACTCTGGCGGCTTTTCATTAAATGTCAAATAGGAGGGGAGTCAAAGTTGGAAATTTTGCACTTTTTCAAAACGAAAAGTTGAAATAATTCTAGAACGGGTGGACCAATTTTGACCAAACTTGGAGGGTAAGTGGAGTATAATGTTCTTCGACTACTCGATGCACGTGGAGCAAACGTGGTGACATCCAGCGGCAAGAATCGACAAAAGCGATCTAGGACCAGGGGCATTGTCATGAAGAGTCCCCAAAGAATGTTTCCTCCTAGCCTTTTTTTCATTTTAAATTTGAGCCCATAAGCGTCCATGCGGGAATCGGAATGGCAGGTTTGCGAAGGTATCGAAATGGCATTTGGTATTCCGATAGAGTGTCTTTATCAGCATCTGATGCCGCTGGAACCGATTTTTTAAGTAATAAATAATATAAAAGTAAGCAAATAAAACTGCCACTTTTCTTAGCAATTAGTAATACTTATTTTTTTTGTAGAATCATAAGAAATGCAAGTTATGTAAACTGCAGACTCCGAGAGAGCGGGTTGAACCCCCCCCCCCGTGTTTACGGCTTTGACGGTGTAACAAAGTTACTTTTAATATAATTACTTTTCCAATAAGTTATCGCGCTCTATTAGTACCAAAAAGTATACGTGACGTTTGCTATCAATCGCTGCATTGTTAACTATTAACCTGTAATTTTTCCGTTTATGTTTAACCTAGAATTATTAAAAATGTATTTTCCGTTGTTATGATGAATATGCCGCCGATAATCTTGGATTTATTAATTTCCCTGTGATATTAAGTATGTTTATTGGGTTCAAGTTAGCATATAGATATATCAAAAATAGGGTCATGGGGGGGGGGGGTGTCAATCGATCGGGCTTCATAAGACAATCATGATGGTACCGGTTCCAGGTGACGGAAATGAACAGTTTAACAGTTGTGAGCATTTTTCAAAAGTTCCCGTTTCACCCATAGACCTCTATAGAATTAACATTACGAGACCGGCGCTTTTGATTTTCCACAGATTTTTCTAATGGGATTCTATGGAAAATCGCCTAAGCTAACCATCGCATTACCCAGACTCTCTTCTTAAACCACGTAAAAAGTCAAAAGCGCCGCCGGTCTCGTAATGTTAATTCCCGGTGTTGACGTTGGTGGTCGATCCGGTTTGTCGCTGCTGGGTAGCCCCGTATCCACCCTACCTCATTGCCCTATACCCTGTGAGGCATCTGACCCGAACCGTAACCCGACCCGCTTGGTTTGCACCATGCGCCTGTTTACTCCACTGGGCAGTGTTAGTAGATTAGTTATTTGATTTAATAGTCTGCTAAGTACTTGTACATTATCCCCTGATCTGTATATAGTTCCGTTTGCTTTAATAGATACTGTTTGGGTTCCATTTTGTATTTTATTTGTACCGTAAGCTCTACAATTCTATTATTCTATATTTCCGGATCTCCACCGTAGCTATACCTGTGAGCCCTCGTCTGACCGCCCCAAGGACGAAACAATCCTAAATAAGCGCGTCATAACTATGCAGTGTTTGGAACCAATGTAACATCAACACTTGGCAACTCTATCTCTATGGCCCGTATTCGCCGCTCTTTTTAAATCTGTGTACAGAATCATTTTTAATATAAATTCATTTTATCTTGGAAGCAGTTTTATTTTAAACAAAGATATATTAAGTATTATAAAGTAATTACCATACTATACTTAAAATCTAACTATTCCCGGGGAGTTTACTTCGGACTTGATAACTGTACCTAGATACTTTTAAAAATAGATTTAAAGGTTAAAGTAGGCTGCGAATAGCATTAAAATCACAGTATGTTTATGTCTTTACCATTTTCTTAATTAATTTAATTGTTTTTCTGTGAAATTCTATTAAAGGCAAAGTTTTCAAACTTCCAAATACATAAACCAACATAAACAATTTTAAATGTTTACATTTTATTAATCTTTGTAAATAGAATGTTAGAGAGAAATAACAATGTGTTGCCACATGTTAATTATTTATTTTCAAACTGGTAAACATTTCGAATACGAAACCATAGTATAACGAAACATTCGAAATCTTCAACTTCTCATTAGGATCATATGAATGCGAGAAGGTTGTTGCAATTAACCCGACTAATTTACATGTATTTTGGAAACAAACAACAATGGGAAAGTTTCTGCGGTAAATGGTAAGATTAATGCTATCTCTAATAATAGATATCAGGCCACAGAAAAATAACAAAATAAAACTTTTATACAAATACAAACTAACTAGCTTCGATACAAACCAAAGCCAGTTGATTGTGATACAAAGTACCGACATCATACAAAAGACGATCGCAAATTGAGCTCAATAACGATTTTCTCTCCTCTAGAGGCGCTGTTGATCTACGTTAAATTTGATAAGTTTAAACGTCAATTTATAAGTTTGAGCAGAGATGTTAACGTTTAGAAAACCATTTGAATCAAGTTGTTCTGATGAAGACTGGCAAAGATATTTGGGTTTGAAAAACACTCATTTTTTGCAAAATTTCAAGTGGTCCTCTAATTTTGTTGAGAAGTTTAGTTTATTTATGTATTCTTAATACAAATAATTAGTTATTAAATGTTTTTGAAAAGGAATAAATGTTTTGTTGAACTTTGTACTTATTTGTTTCAAGTCAGGAAAGTACTTGACCTGACTAGTCAGGTAAAGTCCAGTTTCCATAGGAAAATGAGTAAAGAAAAGCTAACTTTCGAATACGGTGTTAGAAAAATGAAATTTAGTAAGAAACTGAAAAAAAAACTCCAATGTTTGCATAAACCTTAAAAAAATCTCTTTATCCACTATTACATGCCATGTACGTAAAATATCTCTTAATGAAGGGATAAATCCCTCAAGTTGGCAACACTGCTTTCAACTTGACAAATCAAAACGGAAAGCATTGCTAACCCCTGTCCAAAAACAATACAAATAGATAATATAAATTCTGTTACTTTAGAAATTCCAGCGAGTTTTTAATAAGATTGTAATAATCAGTTATTCATGCTTGTAACACAATCTTATTAGTTTTATTTTATAAATATGTGAATTATATAGATATCTGTAACTGCAATCAGTTCTTTCCAACTTAATCCCATATCATGTTTCAGGTGCCTATAACATTTATCAGTTTTCCCAGAAATCACTCAAGATGCAAACAAAAATAAGCTTTATTTACTTTGTGATCATAAGTTTAAAAACGTATTGATAATAATAATCTTGTTATCTTCATGATAATAAGACTCACTATACAATGATACGAAACTAATAGAACCTCACAATACAATAATAACTTGAAAGGATTCTAGAGATTAGATTTATATTTTTTTTATTTAAAAATAACCCATACAACGGTCGAATTTAACAAGATATAAATTATTTTATTATTTGGGCAGCAAAATTCATAGAATTTTCTAGTTGATTTACAAATATGGAAAACTACTAGCATGAAGAATGAATAACAAATGCACAATAATTATTAATGTAAACTTACTTAAATTAAGTTAGGAATTACAATAAAATCAATATAATATTGTATAAAACATAGCAAAGTAACTAAAAAGCAACGGTACCTGTGCCTAGCATTATTGCACATTCCGTTTATTATTTTTTCTTCACAGGGATAGAATACTATTAATAGTGCTTATATAAAGAAAAAGAATACTACATCTCATTCAACTCGATACATAATAACTGAGACATTAATTAATCGAATAACGCACCAAAAAAAAATTAACAGAAATGCATACATATAGGTATAAGAAATTTTAGTAAATCTGATTTTGTGATCTTTAATAATTACACAATAATGAAGCTACTTTTCCTTTTATAATAATAAATTATGCTAATTGGCTATCCCTGCACTGTCGAAACTCAACAAAAACCTGGCCGTATGTACAAAACCTTCAAGCAACAACAAGGCGCACAGTGTGTGATAGATAGCCAGCTTTTTCAAGTCCACTTATCATTGAGTTTTCAACTCTTTTCCAATACTATATGAAACTATTTTATTCCAATCGATTTTCGTACGTGTTACTGGCAATAATCTGCGCAGCGCTTTAAATGTTGTATCCGACATTGTTTGATAATTTTCCGATATTGCAGTTTGATAAAGGTTTTCTGATTCTTCTATTAACTGCACAATTTCCTTTGCAGTTTGTACTTCATTTGAAACATCAACGGTTCCTTTTATTTCTTTTGAACTCACAAGTTGAACATTTCCTTCTTCATAATAATGAACTTGAACTTTTAAAATACCCCGAACCTCCACTGTAGAACTTCCATTTAGGGTAATAAACCATTGCGAACGCCACCGTCCATTCCAAAAATTCTTAGGTTGAAATTGATGATCTTCTATGCAAGCTGTTAGTGTAACAACACCTCCAGGCTGACTGCGACCGTAAATACTACAAACCCCATCTTTGTAATGATTTCTTGTGTACTGTATAAATTCTGTATCTAATGCTGCTCTCCAGGGTTCGGCTGTTGCATCTGGTGTGTACGGTTGGTAGTCCGAAGCATCTTTTCTTAAATGGTCGTATTTAAACGATTGCTTACTGCGGGGATCGAAAAATCTATTACTTCCTAGATCGTTGTATTCTGTAATAAGCACCAAAGAATCGGAATTTTCTATTTTAACCGGTGTTAATTGGTCTTTATTATATTGGGCGAACGCCCCACTTGCGCCTTCTTTAAGTAGGTCATCGTTGTTTAATAATTTTCGGACATCATTGAAAACTTCGTTAAATTCTCCTGGAGGCGAATGAAGTATAAAATCTGACACAATCCGCACTTTTTCTTGATCGGTTATTATTTCATCTCCGTCCGACGCCATTGCTAGGTTGGGTTGATTTGTCACTTTGATGATGTGACATCCCTAAATGAGTCACAAACACAAAATGTTACTAGAATCTTTTTAGCATATCTCCAATGGAAATTTGAAATGTTACTAAATTATGAAATACATTTTCCTTAACCGTTATGTGCTGTTTTATAATGAAAACTAGTTTTTACAGTTAATTTAATATTAAAAAATTATAAACGCCTAAAAATGCATTTATTGGAGTAGCACCATGAAGAAATCGTCAAATACAGTTTAACTTATCAACAGCTAGCTTTAAACATCAGTTAGAGTATTAAAGAAAAAGTTATTTAAAACATTTCACATGCAGAGTTTCTTTAAACAATTACTTACAATTTATTTCAAATCAGTAAATCAAATTCCAAGTTTCTTTATCTTTATCTGGTTGCCACAAGTGGCTAACTTCATCATAGACCTAAACTTATTAACAGAAGAAAGTGAGGTTACGTTGTTTAATTGTCAAGTTTACATAATAATTGAAAATGTCAAAATCGTTCAAAGAATATAAGTATTTTGATACTCCTGATGGAGAGGATACTATGAAGAAACTATGGGTTGCCTCAAAAATAGCAGGAGTTACATCTTTAGGCATAGCAACTGGAGATGTTCTACTTTATTCACATCCAAAAGGTTATTTTCCAATTCTTGGACGATATGCCTATATATGTTTACCCCTTATGGGTATGACTACTGCCTTTGTTCTAATTAAAAATATGGCCACTAATATTCGTGGAAAAGATGATAAATTAAATTGGGTACTTGGTGCATGTAGTGCTGGAGGGATTTTGGGAGCATGGCAAAAAAGTACACGAGCAGGTTTTACAGCGTGTATGGTATTTTCTGTAGCCGCTATGACAAAGAAGCATGCCTTACAAAATGGCTGGACATTACTAGATCATGATTTAAAACAGCAACATGGTGGAATACGTTCGGTTAGACACGACTTTACATTAACTAAAAATAGGCCAGGTAACTGGACTACTGGTGATTCGAGTTAATTTAAAAAAACAAAGTAAAGTGTAGTACATCTTTCATGAATTTGTATATAAATAGTTGTATAACAATAAATTTATAAAGTTCAATGGTTTATTATTTTCTACTTTCTTGTTAAATTTCTTATTATTTTATAAACCTAAGCCAAGTCCCACAAACAGTTACTTTAATTATTATTAAATACAATTTAAATATTGGTTATTGGTTGTTTAGAATTGCCAAACTGAAACTGGATTACTATAACGAGGTAGGTTGCAACTGCTCCAGCAATCTACAAATTTTATTATTTGATTACATTCAAAATAGATTATTAAAATCCTTACCGTGAGAAGTAAATTTTCATTAACTACAAAGATTTTGCACGCTGTAAATTGCAGATTTTCATGCAAAAGTTGTAAAGAGAAAAAGTTTACCTGCATTTTCAAATCTTCATTGCAGTGATCCTGGGAATTTATATTATGAATTAGTGAAGCTGTCTTTTCAACCTATAATATTAATAATAGTAAATAATGCAAGTAAAAATAATTCTAATATGTGTAAATACCTGTATTGAAACCTGTGAACATGCAAAAACTAATGCGACAATCTGGGAGATTGCCGTGATTAACTGAATTTGAGAAAGAATCATGTTTTTTGTGTCAATGTGCTTGTTATTTATAACATTCTTTCCGTAGTATAAAAACTCACTGATAAGTGTAATGAAGTTTTTGAAAATTATCAGCAAGATTTGTAAAGAATAAATTTTATTTATATTGTTGCTAATTTCGTATAGTTTGAGATGTTTTAATCTGATTTTTTCAAAGATATATAATACCTTAGATTGAGATCTGAAAAATAAAAGATTCAATTCATTAATAGAATTATTAAGTAATAGTAATAAAATTTTGTTGTTTGGGATTACAAGTGCCTTACTTACACTTGATTTTGAGTTTGTGGCCAATTTTCATTTATTAAGGCAAGATCAGAAAGTTCCTCGTTCAACCATACAAGCCTTTGTTTGATAAATAAAATTAAGGTACATATTTGAAGAATAACAAAGGTGTTTACTATTAAGGGTGCATTATGCACAAAAAATATTTCAAAAAAATAATGGCACGATATTCTAAAATAAATCATTCCAGTAAGCAGAAAGGATGAAATTAATAGAAGTATGATCAATGTCAATCCAATACAGATATAAATCATTTCTTTCTGATATTCTTTTACCAGATTTATTTGCAAATATTTACGTATGTCATTATCAAATGTACCAATATCTATAAAAACTTTCAAAAGCTAAAAATACGCACAATTATTATTATATTAAGTTATTACTGCAGCATGTACCTTTTCAGAAAATATGGATTCAAATACGATATCACAAAACATATTTAATGGATTAAAATGCCAGTGGAGGATTACAGGTAACTGAGTAAAATTTGTAAGCCGAGGTTTGTCATCAAAGAAGATTATTGTGTAGAAATAGATTATAACAGCGAAGATTATGCAAATAATTTGATTTAATCTTGATTTTGTAAAATGTTCTTTTTTTATTTTAAAAGGTGCCAGACCAAAAAGTTTTGAGCTGTAAAATAATGGAGTTAAAACAGAATAAACCGTTTTGGGAACCAACATGATTACAAGTAATCTAATTGCTGAACACTGATAGAGATTATGATAGTGTTAAAAACACTTGTCAATACTTATTGTATGTTTGTGATTGATTTATTACCTCATTAACAAAGTAACTGACGGTTTGTAGGGTGAATTAATTTGGTCAATTGTTAAATATTGTAGACACAATATTTTGATTGAATTTATTTTATAATGAATTGCACTTTTTTTTCAACTGAATTAAAAAAACTATAAAAGAGCAGCTCATATAGGTGTAGGTAATGTGTTAGTTAAGTATACATATTATTTTATAATAATTTACATATTTAAAGCAACTTTCTTTAAAGATTTAAAAGGGCATGTGGCAAGATAAAATAATCATAAATTTTCAGTTTTGCACGTTATCAGTTTATTACAGATGCAAGTTTATATTTAAGACATGTTTATAGGTATTTATTATACTTGTGAAGTTATTTGTTTCATCATTAGTTATTACTTTTCATCACTTTGTTCAGTATAATTCTTTAAACAATGTTTCAAACGGTAAGTTATTAAAAATATTTCTGTAATTATACAATTTCCATCGTTTACCATTCGTTTTTTAAATTACAATTTTACGTTTATGTTATGTAAATACATATAATAAATGTCTCACACTACACAGGTCACAGCTTTTTCCTGTGTAAAATATTCCTAGATCCAAGTTTTTCAGTACTTGTCAGTAGCTATTACAAATCACTACTAAATTTACATTTTTCTTATTTAATTTATTTAATGTAACAATGTTTACATAAGTACAAAAAACATTTATTGTGAAAAGTAATTTTTGCAATGGTCCAAGTCTAGAAAAAGGTGAATGGCAATATGATATCGACGTTTGCATAGAAGAATTTAGACAACTTTTTCTCTTGGCTTTATTTAACAGAAATTGGTTTAGAAAGCAGGTTTTACGATCAATTAATTGCTTTTTAAAGAAGCATCCTCTTAAAATTATCTTTGGGAGTTCTTTAACGATACGTTAATAAACAAGTACAGATTTCCACTACATTTTTGTGATCTACCAGTTGATTTTTTTTCTTTTTCCATATTTAAGAAATTCAGAAGTTCAGTTCATACAATAGAAGATCTAAAAACGACTATAATAAGAAAGTGTAAAGAGATAAACAATACAGTACGACAAAATGTTTTTAACAATTTGTGTATTCGTGAAAATGGACAAACATTCACCATCTGTTGTAACATTTTAATCTTTGTTAATTTTATAATCTACAACATCAAGAAATAAAGTGTAAACTATTAACATCATTACAAAGGCTTTTATTTATAAATAATGGAATTTTTTTCAAGCAATTTCAACACAACACAAAAAAATGACATTTAACATAACCTCTAGTCCTCTAGATTCTAGAATTATTCTCGTTGTCAGTATTCTCAATAGACCAATGTTCATCTAGTCTAATTTTGACTTTTCCTAAATCAAGTTTCAATTAAGTTTAGTTATTCGATACGTGATGTATGATTGTAGAAACGACATCTACACATTTTTTGTTGTCGATACAGGAAGGCGTAAGTTATCATTTGATATGATTTGATGTGTTTCCGGAAAACTTCCAGCTATACTCTCGTGTCTTTCTAAAATGTGATGGAATGCCTGCGCCTAGTTGTAGGCAACCCAACATATTTGATTGTGATTGTGTTCCTCTAGCAGGCACGCTACACGCTACACTGCCCCCCTCTTAGGACTGGTTGCGTCTCGCGACAGGTGTGGTAGTTGCACCGATGAAGATGACACTCTTTGGACTTTGTTGTCTGCCTTTGGAGCATGTTAATAGCTGTAGGCCGATCCTCTTGTACATCCAGAGTTCTTGAGAAAAAAGCAGTTCGCAATCTTCTGAGGCGTCTATATGAATATTACTTCCAGCATATTTCACACGGTACGCCAATTCTTGGCACTGATAACTTCTTAGCATCATGTGCATGAAGCTGTGCTTTCAGATCCTGGAATGCCTTTCATAGGTCTTCGTATTGTGACTTGTCGCAAGATCAAGATTTCATGACAAATTAATACAGGAATCGTTCAAGAGCAGGTTTTACCAATCTCAGAGAGAGGCTTCTTTAGATTTATTTTCGGTAATGCATTAAGACATCTTTAAATCCTTGACGACACAGTGATTCAAGAAGTATTCACCAGGAACTTCAAACAGATTTCTTTTGTTGCTTATGGACGATACCAAAGCGACATTTTCGTTTCCCTGAGTAGAATGGATTTCAATCGTCAACACCTGACACCATTAAAATCTTAACTAATTGTAGTTGTAGCAAGTTGTAATGAGATTTGTTTGTGTACGAAATAACCTACAAATACAAGAGTAATATTTACATCGGATACAGCATCTGACTGGTCCGAGTGTCGCGCGCATTGCGCGTGTGACAAGGAAGGTTATTAGGACACATAGGCGGAGTGTATAGAGTGTAGTATTATAAACGAAAAAAAAAAGTATTGAAATGAATACCTGCAATCAAGAATTAAATAATAGAGGCACAAATTATGTAGAGTAAATATGCTTTTCGTTTAGGTAACTTATTTTGATTCATTAATTTCTCCAAACAGTTCCTCCTCATATTGTACCCAGCCATGTCCTTGTAATAAATATAAACAGAAACTGCTGATATTTGTAGGTTATATTGGATGTAAACATTCAACGAGCAGCTTATGTGGAAGGCACCGAAGACACTTCTAGAGGTAAGAGTTTAATGCCTGACACCAATTGCAACGTTTATTTGTATTTATTTATACTAAATCTATTACAAAATAAATTAATGTATTTCTATTCACTGAATTCGTAACACCATTGAAATTACATTTATTTATGTCTGTATTTTTCGATGTATTTCCGTATATATGCAAACTAATTTCAATAACAAACAACGTCGACCAATCAGGAGCGTAATTTTACTCGAGTACACTAACTGACAAAAAGTTGTCTTATCCATTGATGTTTAGTTTTATTTAAATTTCCCGCTGAAAGATTTTTGGATGTAGATGTACTTGATCAACATGTAGCTCCCCCGTACACGCCCACTCAGGGCTTTTCTGAAGTTGGTCGAGCTGTACCGGGTATACTCTCGTGAACTTTTAGAATCTGATGAAATTCCTGCGCCTAGTTGCAGGCAACCCAACACACTCGGCGCGCTACAGTATTAATAATACGTGCATTCGGGCAAGAAACTCAGAGTTGGAGTGAAGAATGTCAAATTTTGTCACGTGACCATGGCATAAAGCGAGTTATACCAATCTGGCTTGAACCAGTCAAACGTAATGGAGTCTTTAGGCAGGACTCTCACAGAATTATTTCTTGGGTTGTCTTCTATAGGCAGCGATAAGTCAAAATTTCAAACAAGCGTATTTTTCAGTCGTTCTCTCACTGCATCGATCGTCTTGGGTTGGCTTACGCCGGCCCATCGTTTTAAACATGTTTGAAATTTGACTCATCTTGACCTAAGAAGATAATAGAATGAACGTAGTGCGCATGCATACCCGCATCGGAAAAAGAAATCAGATTTTTAAAAACAGCTTATGTGCTAGGTTATGTTGATTTGTTATTGTTATCACCTGCGAGCAGTAATATATAGCTAAAAACAAATCATGGGGGAACGCTGATAGTCATATTACACATTTATTATATAAAATAGATTTTTAAAAGAATATTTAGAACCCTCGGAGTGGAACACAGTCCGTTATAGCATCGAAACAAGGATTTGTTTATTTTTTTAAAAGCCGTAATGTTGCAGGAAATCCCAAGGAATTCCCTATTACAGCATACAAACGTAATACGGTTCTTTTATAACCGTATTAGACCCCTTTTGGAAGTCAAAAATTGCGATTATGCAATGTTGAGGATTTCCGTAAATAAAACACGTAATATAGTTTTAAAGCTGGACGACTCTCGGTACTGTTACTTGGAGCAGGTAGGCGATCTCGAGAATGTAAACAGATCCTGGGTGATTTGTTGACCGTTCGAAATCTTGAATTGTTTTACAGCTGAAGCTGGATGTGTTGGCGAATATTAATTTTCTTATTATTATGATTATGATGATGACTGTTATTGTTTATGTATTACTTTATAAACAATGCCAAAATCATGACCAGAATTAAACACTTTCTGAGGTTCATGAGAGGTTATTTAATTACAGGGAAATAGCGGCAAATTCAAAATTTCGTTTGCCCTATAAGAAGCTTAGTGAGAGAGGTTGTAGAACTCCTTCGATAAGCTCTAATCGTCCTCTTTCGGTCAGCGGTTAATAGTTATCTATCGAAAACTATCGAAGGCGATCGAAGGTCTGTGAGAGTTCTGCCTTATGGTTCTAAATTTCAAATAATATTGGGAACTTTGTGAAACAAATGTTAAATAGACTTATTATTATCTCAAAACCTTTCCAACAATGAATGATTTTTAAAAGCTTAACTGCTGATAATCTTGCGACCAAAATATTTTTTGATTCATCTTCGTTTGAAACAGATAATAAATTAAATAAATTAATTAAAAAAATTAAAAACTTCGCGAAACAAGTTTTCCCGCTTAAGTAAAAGCATTAAGTATATGACTAAAAGCCCAACTTGACCTACAAAACACAAGAACTACAAAACATTTGGATTTTTGTCGTTTGCGCGCGTTAAGCAGTGTTGCCAACCTGTCACGGTTCAATTTCCCTCAGAAATATACAGAATATCCCTTTTTTATATAAATGGTTTTATATGCCGAATTCTACTCCTTAGAGACCTACACGGGCCGAAATTTCCAGACCCGGTCCGACTGGGAACAAACTCGACGTTGCCCGAAAGAAACTGGTAACTTCTTGATAAGCCCGAACGCTCCAAACGGACAGACAGATCCGAGAAGACAGGTCCGAGAGGTCAGACAGGCTCGAGAGATCCAAACGGCCCGATAGACCCGAAGGGCCGAGACGTACGAAAGGCTCGACAGGCCTGCCGATCCGAGAGGTCCAACAGACCCGAGAAGGCCAAAAGGCTGAGAAATCCACAAGCCCCAACAGACCCGTAGTTCAAAAGACTTGACAGACCTGACGGTCCGAACGGCACGACAGACCCGAGGAGCCCGAAAAGTCTAAAAGGCCCGAAAGACCCGTATGATCCGACAAGGTCGAAAGGTTCGACAAGCTCCAACAGCTCGACAGGTCCGACAAGACCGAACCTGAGCTTCGACCCGGGCCGCGCAGAGGCCCGACTAGAAAACCTCAGTCCGTGCAGGTCTCCTGTTCATCGCTGCTACTAGTAAAAATCATTATTGACACAAATGTTGCTAAAAACTTATTAATAATAATAATCTTACTAATGTTCAACACCAGATTTATAACTGTTAAACCAGCATTTAACAAACACCACCAATCACTAAAACACTGAAAACCAAGATTCAATCGGCAACCAAATTAAACGAACTTAAAATTTGTATGTGTGTTAGACTTGGATGATTCACACGCATTCTGTTTGCGCAAGAAGCCATATGTTAAAGTTAATTGAAGTACGCGTTATATAGCTCACCATGTTTTCAGGTGTATTTTACGCTATCTGCATAATGAAAATAGAACTGGCAATAAAAGTATTGGTTTTATTAAATAAAATTTAGTAAGAAACTGAAGAAATCCCTTAATGATTGCATAAAACTTAAAAGAATTTCTTTATCTCCTACTACATGCTATGTTAGCAAAATATCCCTTAATTAAAGCTTAAATCTCTCCCCTTGGGAACACTGCATGCAGCGAATTGTTACCAAGATTGTAGGTTAGGTGTTTTTGACAGAACACATTGTTTATACAAACAGTGTTGGTGTCAATAACAATCTTGATTTATTTTACCCATTTACTTTTATTATAATTTCCGCTATTATTGTTTATCGATTTTTAATTATATATTAATCCTGCTTTACTTTATCAAATTATTCAATTCCAACAAGTTAATGATAAGACTTCTCCTGAAATCGATTTGAATATTGGCGGCTCCCTGACAAGAAACTTCAACGCAAGTGTTTTGTTCGGCGACTAGATACATTCATTCAAACCCATGTTAGATATTAAGGTGAGTATTTTCATGAAAGTAGCCCTTAATTATGAAACACGGGCGTTATGTAATAAATCAAGTTTGCAAATGAAATCCTCAGTTTTAATTCTGTTCAAAAAGGCTTGAAACTAAACTTTGGGAACTGAATACCAACAAATCTTTATGCGATCTGGCTGACTTATATGAGCTAAACAAACCTGGTGAGTTGAGTAGTTGACTACAGTCCCAGCAGTACAACTTGTTAAAAATTGGCTAAGTTTATGGATTTTTATTTGGCTTTAAAGGTTTTCCTCGTCTAGAACAGCAATTCTCGATTTTTGTCCAGCTATTTTCCACTTCCTTTCACTTTCACCATAACATCTAAAGTCAAAGTCGTTTCTGCTTTAACCATAGATAATACCTCTATGGATAATGTAATCTGTTACCAATAAAAGTCTTCGAAAAGATGATTCCTCGCTAACTAGCTGAGAGACGACAGATCTCAATATGAATTTTAAAAAAATCGACTTAAGAAATGCAGTAGTAACCTATTGATCCTTCTTTCCAGTTTAATAGAGTCAGCTCATCAGATAGATTCATTCCGAGAAGATCTAGTGCAAATTTAGAAGCCTCTCATTATCTTTTAAACGAAAGACCACCTTCGCCAGAATATTACAGCTACGAGAATTCCGAACACGTGAATTATGCTTATTTAAACTGGAAACAAAGAATGTACCAAGAGAGGTATAATAACTTTCAATAAATTCTCTGAAACAAACATGTTATGGTATAATATTATATTTTAGGTTATGGTCATTAATAGCACCAAAATCTCAAAGAATCCTTAACATCACCGAAACTCCTCAAAGAAAAACATCCAGTAATAGTAGTGCAATGAAACTTCAACATTGGCCAGTTCGTCCAAGAAAAAAGCCTTTAATAGGATCTGCACGTATAATTCTGGATATGCCCGGCTTAAAAGAAAGCATCAGTACGTTTTGTTCTGTTGTAACTCTATTTCTTTTTCAATTTTTTTTTTTTTTGTAGATCAGCATATGATAGACTGGAGTAGTAAAGCATGTATGGCTTCGATTTATGAAAAAGAAATTTTCTTTTGGCGTCCAGATGAATATGGTCCCTATCAGGGAACGAATACAAACGGCCAAGTAGCAAACTGTATTCGATGGAATCACTTATCTACACATCTTGCTTTGGCACTATTTAATCAAGGTATTGCTGTCTTGGATAGCTCCAAAAATCAGGCAAGTCATCATTTTTTAAATCTTAAATTTAAAAGAATCCGAGAATAGAATTCGAGCAAGAAAAGATAATAATCATAATAATTATTGAGATTCATTTTTAGATATGTTACGAAAACCTCTGTCCATGCTCAACCAAATGTGTCATAACATCTTTAGCATGGTCTTCCAATGATCTACTTTTATCTGGATGTGCTTTAGGACGTTTATCTGTATGGAACTTACAACTGCAACTTTTAAAAACAGTGTATAGTGCCCATAACAGTCTGATTATTACCATAAGTCTATCATGCCAAGAAAGATATTTAGTAACCACTTCCATTGATTGTGTCGTTCGAATTTGGATTTGGCCAGAGGTTAAAGAACATTTCGAAATTGCGCATTTCTCGCCAGTGAGGGTTAGTAATTTTATTAGAATATCTGTGAATGCTGGAATTATTTTAAGAATGTACTTTAGAGTATTGCTTGGCATCCATGGAAAGATTCCTTACTTGCAATTGGAGGATATAGTGATAATGGTTGTATAACCTTGTGGAATGTGAGTAATCATGTTCAAGTTGGTTATAAAGCGCCACCAACTGCCCGTTCATCTGTGGATGCTTTAACTTGGAATGCTTTAACGGGAGAATTAGTGGTGCCAACAACTTTGATACTAAAAAAATTGTTTTATTCTTTATCAGTTATTATTTAGGTTAGTTATTGGGAGCAACCAGAACATTCTAGTGGTGCAGTAGGGCAGAATTATATACTTGTCTTCTCCAATTTTAATACTGTGCTAGACTCAATTGGTTGGCATGATGGAAGAGTGCTGTACCTCTTATGGGGGGATGATGGAACTAAATTGGGTTTGTACTACTGAGTATTCTATATTGTAGTTGATAAATTTATTCTTTTCGTTTTAGCAACTGCTGGTACAGATGAAAGTTTATGTATATGGAACTTTTTTGGAAACTCCAAAGAGACAATTAAGATTTATGAAAATACAAAAAAGAAAAGGAATTTTTCCGCAAATAATTTTGAAAATTTGCTTCTGTTTGGCCAAACTATTAGATGAACATATTTTAAGTGATTTTCTGTAATTTTAATTTAGCTGCTTTAAGCTTTGTTTTTCTTTATAAAAATTGATAATTCTTATGTATAAGTCAGTATATGTAAAATAAATGCTTATAATTCTTCTAAAAACTTTTTTCTTTCAAATAAACGTCTAGATTTTTCCGAGAAATGCTCCTCACTTAAATAAACATAATAGCAAATTAAGATTTCAAAAATGATAAACGTGCCGGCCTATTTGGAGTTTTTTGAATTCGTCTGGTAATAATTCTCGATAGCAAAGCGTGGTCAGAACTCGCAATGAGATAAAGCTGCACCTCGCGAAAAAGCCTTACACGGGCCGAAGGGTCGAAAAGTCCGACAGGCCCGACAAAACCGAATGGCCCGGTTAACCAAAAGTAGGCCCGAAACGCCCAATAAATTCTCATTTCTATCTTTGACCCGGCGCGCGTGATGGCCCGATTAGGAAATACGGCCCGCGCGGGCCTCTACCTCACGAAATTACTAAGAAATGAGACCTCGAAAAACACTGTCTCGGAGGAGCAGGAATCGTAAAGAAGGTTTGAAAAATAACGTATGGCCTCTGGGAAAAACCAAAGTCGGTTAGCTATTTGGAAAATCCGTAGCACCGGACATTCAGGGACGTATTGAACATCTATCTAGGTTCCCAGCGATATGGAAAACCTGGAGATGTCAGGGAAAATAGAGTTAATTTAAGAGGTTGAGGTACCTTCATAGTTTTTTTAAATCTTTATATGAAAGCTAAGATCTAATTAAGATCTTTTCAGAATTTTTTGGATTCATAAACTACGAGAAAAATATTAACTATTTCGTACAATAATGATAGCTTTAGAAATTTAATATTGACAGGTGCTACTAAACTGAACAATATAGAGCACAACTAATAGTACTTGGGGAAATCAATTTCTGCTGACATAAACAAATAGTACATATCATGCGATCGTTCAAATTTCTAATTAGGGTAAGCCGTTAGGACGGTACTTTAGACACAGCCAAACATGTGACAGATTGCAAATAAAAAAAATTCAAATTTTAAATTTGAAAGTTGACTTCAAATTTGATGATTATTGACAGTATAATAATAATAAGATAATTTATTCAATATCAATAAAATACTTTACTAATTTATTCACACAGATTTTTAAAAACTCGCATCTCAAAGTAGAATGGTTGAAATGGTGATAAGTTTTTAAAATAGTAACTTTTAGTGAGTTATTTTTAAAAAGTGAGCTAGTGGAAGCCCTGGAAATATTCCCCAGCAGCCTTCCTAGGGTCCACTCACTAGCTTTTATAGTTAGCTACCTAAACATTCACTAACAACTGACATCTCACTAGCAATTACATCATTTGGCATCTTTTAGTTCTTTGTAGAATAAATCTCACCAATAACAGCCAGAACTGTACGATCTTTTAAAATGTCTAATGCCCGGTTTCTGAAAGGTGATGTTATGTGTCAGATAGTTATCGGATGCATAACTTTATGGAACCGATAAAATTCTTAAGTGTTGCTCAAAATATTGTACTCTACTTTATAACTATCGGTTTCTTAAGTAGTTACGAGAGAAACCAATAGGTGGCTACTGCACTTGCAACACTAGAAAAACAAAAAATACTTTAAAAAACTAAAATAATTTGAAACTGTTACACATTTTTCAACAATACTGTCGT